>JAOUZG010052814.1:4208463-4264299 GCA_026289955.1 Argiope argentata
ATATATATATATATATATATATATATATATATATATATATATATATATATATATATATATATATATATAATATAAAAAATTTTAATTCCTTTTTCAATTTTTCTAGCTGCCAAACAAAGTTTTGGAGCTCGACCGATTTTGAGATGAAACAAGTAATTTATATTAAAAAAATTAAGTCAATTACTACTTAGGTCAACAAAGAAATTTTTTCTTTTAGTTACTTTTTATTAAATAATTACATTTAATATAAGTAATTTATCAAAAAAAAATCTTTATTTTCGCAAGAATTGAACTCGCATTCTTGACCTACACATGAAAAATACTGAAATTTTTGACGTTTTACCGATTGAGCTACTGTTTGTTGATTTCAATTTTCATTACAAACTCTAAAACTATTTAAAGTATTAAAAATCAATGAGTAAATGAATTAATTAATTAAACTTAATTAAAAATTAATGAATTAATATTTGAAAAATCTGGATTAACATCAAGTGTCTTCCACTACAAGTTAAAAAAATGTATTTGAATTTGAGTAGATGAATAAAAAGTATTTCATTAAAGATTGAAAATGTGAACAAATATATATAAAGCGAGTGTGAACTAATAGTAGGAATTGAAAAAAAAAAAAAAAAACCCATCATTTTTCTAAATATCGACGCATGCGTAAACTGATAGTCTCGTGAATGTTTCAAACAGGTTTAAATTTGTTAATGTCAAATTAAGACAATTCAGAAAATGAAAAATTTGGAAATCAAGGAGTAACTTTAGTTGGTGATAAATCGCCAAATGTGACAACGTTCTGCATGATTTTCTAATAAGCCAAAAAGCCAAAAATGGATCCTCAAAAGCAATAAATCGCCAATCTGTTGTCTACGCCTTTGGAGGTTTCAGAAACCTCAAACCGAATCATTATGTTCTCACGATAAAAAAAAAAGAGAGAGTCGTAAAAAAAAATAAACACTCTAAACTGTGAAAAACAACAATAGAAAATGAACTGATTTTAGCCTGGGGAAATCGCGGGATAAGCAGCTGTAGGATTAAGAAAAGGAATAAAATAGACAATTAGGAATATTTTTGTGGAGTATAGTAAAATACTTTCATGGCAATATATTTTATGAAAGCTGTCTTTAAAATACAATTTATTCGCTAGAAATTATAATGTTTCGTCTTGGAAAAAAAAACTTAGTCTCAAGCTTAGTCTCTGACTGCCTGAATAAATTTAAACTGACTTTAAAATTACAAACTGCAATGGAAATTTAAATCTTAAAGATCCGATTTTCCCAGTTTCGCCCCGGTGGACACTTTGAAATGAGGATGAGAAGCTTCCGGCTTGGTGGTTGGCTCTTGCCAACATGGAAGGTATCCAAAAAGGTGGGGATCTGGTGGGGGTTGTACCGGGGCTAGTGACGCACCTTAGGACTCAACCCCAGTTTCAGCCAGTTTTGCTGAAGTGGCGGTCCAGCCATTCAATTATTTTATCCGAATACCTTCGGGCGGATTGTAGAGTCGGTAATATGACTTTCCCAATTTCGCATGAAGAATTGAGGTTTGCATTAGACTGCATTTAGCAACACCTGTTACTCAATGTTTTAAATTCACTTCAAATGCCCCATGCAATATGCCCAATAGATTCTATATCTGGATTGCTTTGCATTCTTAATAATACAGAAGAATCAGTTCACTCCATTAAGGTTCTGCTATGCCATCTGAAATTTGAAATTTTCAACTTTATTTAATTCTGTACTGGATTCGGTGTCATTGATTTTTCATACTTTTTAACAAGAAACGCTCCATTCGGCTTGAAACTCGCTGATACCTTAGAAAGATTGTCCATGACAAATGCCACTAACAATAACAATAACGTGATAAAAAGATCCTTATTGGGTGCCCCAAAGACAAGTCCAGCTTTGGATAACAAAACGACTCTGATGCACAGAAAATGCGCCATAAAATTATTCTGAGAGTCAAAATATTCATCCTCGGGATTTTAACGAATCTCTACGTTTTCAGACCTCACTGAATCCCAAAAATACATACTTGAAATTGTTTGTCTGGGAACACAAATCATAAACGCTTTGATTAAACAAAAGAAATTCTATTTATAGCCTTTACGTCTAATTTGTGTCGACTTTCTGCCACAGGGGTAGCGCATCTTCCTCGTGTTCTGGGAGTCCCGGTTCAGGCGTGGTTGTTTTTCTGTATGCTATCTGTAAGGTGTGTGACTGTGCCCCCCTGCAAAAAGTGGCTGTGTAAGCGACTGTGATGACTGTGTAGCTAAAGTCGTACTCTTGGCCCTACTTGAAACAAGGGATGCATATATTCGGCTTAAAATCTGCTGATGTATCAGCGAAGCTTGTTCATGGCAAGTGCCATAAGTAACAACAACAACAGCAACGTGTAATGTGTAGATGTTTTATTTAGTTTAGCTATATTAACGTCCTGTTTTAAAGCCACATTAAGGCTATTGTAGGACATAACTCATAATTTTGAACCGCGGTTAGATGATACGGCTGACACCTGAGCTGGTATTTCTTTCCCCAGACTTCCACACCACACCAGTGGGAGAACGTTTGGTCCCGACTGATTTTATGGGGACCAGACCCCCTTACACGACAGTTCTTCGGTGGAATTGGGTCTTGAGTCTGAAATCCTCCAGGTCCGAAGCCGAGACTTAACCGCTATTTCATCGCAGTCCTCAACAAAACTCAGATAAAATGAACGGAAAATCAAAGTCTTAAACAGAATGTCCTAGAACTCAAAGATCTATATTAATAAGATTCGTATATTGATTTAATCTTAAAATGTCAGATATTTGTCGAAATTTAGATCAAATCTGCAAAGCTGTCTACCATTTGTATAATAAAACGTAGCAAGTTAAACAAATGAAAATCGTCAAGCGTTCTTGTGATCAAAATGGTAGATTTGTGTTAAATTTTCGATCCAATCGATGAAAAAGAAAGCATTCAAAATACATAATTCGTTTTTGTTTTGTTTTTTAATTATATAACGGTGCACAAAACTCGCCATCTATATTATTACATCCAGAAGTCTGGGGCACTCACGCTTATGAAAAGTAGTAACTTTGGAAGGTTTTATGCCTTCCCCCACCATTATATATTCAAAGGAAAGCGAAAAAAAAGGACTCTAAATTGTATAAATATATAAAATAAACACGCAGGATATTGTTCACCGGGGTGTACAAATTTTTCGCTGTTTTTGAAAAATCTATTTCCCGACGCCAGTTTTTGAAAAATGTCGTTTTATCGAAACAATAGATCGATATTCACAATTAATGTGCATTTTCGATTTCATTTTAGTTATCGGTTGGCATTTACTTTTTGTTGCTCTTCATTCTTTTTCACTTTCATACAGAATTTTTGTCAATATTTCTATAAATACTGTCATATTCTAACATATAAAAATACTTGTTTTAAGCGCATTGTTATAAACTGTAACACGCTTACGTTGCTTTGGCATTGACATTCTTTATTAAAAAGGTTTAAACAAAATTATTTTCTAACTATTTTTATTCAAATGAAAACAAATATTTTTACAATATAAGTTGAAACTTTCTTTTATTTGGTGTTGGTCTGATCAGTCAATATGTTAAGAGATGCAATTTATAGCTTAAAAAATAATGATAGTCATAAATAAATAATGATATCATGATATATCGAAAATATCGATATGTGTTGGACGATATATCGCGATGATGAAGTTTCTTCATCGTCCAGCCCTATAGTTCACCCACTGAATGTTTCTAAATGTGATTGCTAAAAAATTTGCTAATATTTGAAATTCCACTCTAAGGTCAAAACAAATGAAATATCTCATCAAATTTTTTTTCAGGGTACTCAGATGGAGTTCTAAAGTATGTTCAACCGTGTTCCATCTCGTCGAACCTGCCTCACAGGAATACTGATTGCAGACCTGTTGATTCTTCCCTTCTTGTACCTCCTCCTACCGAGACGAAACACTCCACCTCCTTTTATAGCAGAACACCCTTACTTTCTGTATGATTTGGATGTGCACGAACAACGGAACTCCGGTCAAAAGTGCGTCCTTCCCAGGGTGCATCCGTTCCATCCATCCATCTGGAATTATTTTGCTCCCCCAAAAGATATCGTCTGCAGAACAAGACAACTGGATTTGACTTACATCAGCAGTGATGGGATTCTCAAGTACAATGAAACGGAGCTCGAACGCAATGGTTACAAACCTAATAAGAACATGTTCTGCCATTGGTCAACCGTGTTGAGGGCTGGCGATTATCAAGATGATGATAGCGATGTTGTCTATGGATATGAGGTAAATATATCAAGCTCAAACTTAAAATACTAATAATGAGAATTCTTTGCTTTGAATTCTTATGATTTCTGATTAAAACAATTCCAAATTTTAATCTTCAAACTACAATAATAATAACAACAACAAAAGTGCATAATTACCAGAAAATAGTCGAAATGCAAAATGAAGAACTGAATTTGCAAATTTTCAAAATTACCAAAAGTAATTCCACAATATCTACAAATTTATTAGAATAAATCTATATTAACTAATATACTAATTCAGTATAAATCTGTATAATCTATATATACTAATTCAGTATAAATGTGTACATGATAGTTTTCAAAGTATGAAATCCACTTGATTTTTACAAGATATTATAATTACAAAAGAAGATTAATAATGATGGCATCCTGATTTAGGTTAGTTTTTTACAGAGTAGTTTCAAATTTATTAGCATATATATATATATATATATATATATATATATATATATACACTGAAGTGACAAAAGTCATGGGATAGCAATATGCAAATATACAGATGGCAGTAGTATCGAAGCGAAAAAGTATAAATGCGCAGTTCGTTTTCCAGAGCTTTCATTTGTGTTCAAGTTATTCATGTGAACAGGTTTTTAGTGATTTATGGCGGCACGACGAGAATTAACAGACTTAGAACGTGGAATGTTAGTTGGAGCTAGACGCATGGGTCATTCCATTGCGGATATCGTTAGAGAATTCAACATTCCGAGTTCCACAGTATCAAGAGTGTGCCGGGAGTATGAAATTTCAGGCATCCCATCCCATCATGGACAGCACAATAAGCGACCACCTGCACTTAACTACCGAGACCACTGACGTCTGTGTAGAATAGTCAATGTTAATAGACATACAACACTGTGCGGCGAAATTTATCTTCCTTGGTCTATGACAGCAGAAGACCGACTCGAGTGCCTTTACTGACAGCACGACATCGCCTGCAGCGACTCTCCTGGGCTCGTGAGCATATCGACTGGTCCCTAGACCAGTGGAAAACCGTGGCGTGGTCAAATGAGTCACGATTTCAGTAGTTACGAGCTGATGGTAGAGTTCGAGTGTGGCGCAGACCCCACGAAGCCATGGATCCAAACTGTCAGCAAGGCACTGTTCAAGCTGGTGGTGGCTGCATAATGGTGTGGGCTGTTTTTACATGGCATGGAATCGGTCCTCTGGTGCAACTGAATCGATCATTGACTGGAAATGGTTATGTTCAGCTGCTTGCAGATCACTTGCAGCCATTCATGGACTTCACGTACCCTCACAACGATGGGATTTTTATGGATGACAATGCGCCATGTTACCGGGCCAGAACTGTTCGCGATTGGTTTGAAGAACATCCCGGACAATTCCAGCGCATGAACTGGCCACCTAGATCCCCCAATATGAATCCCATTGAGCATTTATGGGACATCATCGAAAGGTCCGTTCGTGCCCAAACTTCTGCACCATCCACACTTTCACAATTATGGACGTCTGTCCAGACAGCATGGCTCAATATTCCTGCAGAGGACTTCCAACCACTTGTGGACCCCATGACACGTCGAGTTGATGCACTTCGCTGGGCAAAAGGAGGACCGGAACAATATTAACAGTCATCCCATAACTTTTGTCACTTCAGTGTATATATATATAATATATATTAATTCAGTATAAATCTTTACATGATAGTTTTCAAAGTATGAAATTCCCTTGTTTTTTACTAGATTTTATAATTACAAAAGAAGATTAATAATGATGGCATCCTGATCTAGGGTAGTGCGTCTTCCTCGTCATGTGACCTTCTATCGTTAGAGTCGAATTTCGGACATGGTTACCCTGTATCTCTCTGTGAGGTGTTGTGAAAGAGCATCCCTAGGAAAAACGGTTGTGCGAGTCAGGTTTGTGAGTGTCATCTTCATATATGCGAGCAAAACTTCTGTTCCTGGGTGCTCAGCCGCTACCCTCAGAAGCGATTGTACAAACTCGACTTAAATCGCTGACATCGTCAGCCGACATGTTTATGAGAGGTGCATAAGTAATAGCAACATATTAAAAATGAGACGTGACACTGCATAAATGATACCTTATTATCAATTGGAAGAAGTAGAAAGGGTAAAAACAAATTCATTTTCTAAGAAACGAAATTTTTTCTAAATCATTTGATGTCATCATTTTCACTGTTAATTTAGTTTTCTCGGAATCTTTTGATAAGTAAAAAAAAACCTATTTATGTAAGATCTCTATTTTATCCAAAAAATTGCTTAGATTCTCCTTTTCAACAATTTTCAACAAGCATACCTTATAACAATAATTGCTGCTCTCAATTTTGATATTGCAATGAAGAGAGACTCATGGTGTTGCTCCGATGAAAACACGGGCTTTTGGAAAACATATTTTACTGAGATTTTTTCTAGATTCCACATCACAAGACACATAAAACCTAAAATTACACATACATACTTAACATGGAAGAATAAAATATCATGTAATGTCAAGTTGACTTACCGGGATATCACAGAGTAGAGATGTCTTACTAACGGAAAGGCATCTCGGGAACTATATAAATATTCCGTCACAAAGTTTAATATCGAATTTAGCCTCATGAATTTCGGGTATTATTAAAACATAATAGCTAATCGGATCCATTAAATAATTTGTGTCAAAAATATTTTATTAGTATTACTCCTAAAATAATACATATTCTAAACAATACTAGTTCATTCTACAATGAACTATCCCATTTTTTTTTCTCCTTTTTAAATAAATTGGAACCAGAATAAATCTTCCTTGTCTACAAGAAAAGAAAAGTGTCACAAAGTCAACTAATCAGCTAAAACTTATGCGACTTCTTATCTGAGGTCACTGAAGTAAAATTATCATGGAGTACTGTAAAATAAAAGTATATAAATCTAGGAATTTACGTTAAAATCATTAAGATTTGGAAAACCATTTTCGATACCTCACTTTGCAACGTATCTCGGTAAACTTGGATTTATTTTAAACTAGCAACCTTTAATGTTTCCTATGTTCGTTTGAAATATATTGCTGAGCTGGCTGTTTAAAACGTAACGGTGGTAAACTTTTACGTAAAATTTTACTTTGTTATTCGATAAAACTGAATAATTTAATAGAATCAATCTAGTATAAATTTCTGCACCTGAAAAACCAAAAAAACGCATATTACAAAACATAAGAAGAAATGAAAGTTTTGCTTCGGAGAAAATGCCCTAGAAATGTAATTTTTTTGTCTTAATATAAAAAAAGACCTTGACTGAATGAACTTGCTGTCATCAAATTCTCGCTTAATTTTTTTTAATTTAATTTTTCCCACTTCAGAGGAAATGTCCGAAGAATGTCATTTTTGTCTTAATATAAATAAAAGACCTTGACTCCATGATATTAGTCTAAACTTCATCATAAACGAGAACTAACTGTTCTCAAGTTCTCACTGCTTTTCTCTAAGTTAAAAATAACTCTTAAAATTTAAGTTTTTTTTTAATCAGAAAAAAAAAATTCCATGGAACTGAAACCGGTATCATTAAAAAGCCAATTTAAATTTTTAAAAAAATTGTGTCATATATTTTTAGACGATAAAGCTGAAAAACGCTAAACATTAACTTTACTTTTGATTTAGTTATATTTTAATAATTTTTGTATTTTTAAAAGAATTAAATTATCTTTTAAGTAATTTTGGAAAAACATGACAACCCAGTTCCATCAAGATGCGACAAAAACTGTAGATTTGGGTTGAAGATATACAAAATTTTATCTTTACATAATTGATATCTTTCTTTATAAAGATATAATTTTTCATCAAAATATATTCATCTTTAAAAAGATATACTTATGTTTATCCACAAATACTCATGTTTATAAGGAGGTTTTATCAACAAATATCCATCTTTATAATGAAATATCTTCTCTTTTTTTCAGTCTATGTTCAACCCAGAGGGCAATCCCTTGCCGGCTGATTATGAAGTGTTCCAAGTGGAATGTTGGAATTACGCCGGATTCACGATATACGATAAACTGCATGTCCGAGTACGAAACCTCACAATGAGCGATCAATTCACTTACCTCCACAAACCAACCAATGTCCTGATTTTCGGGTTAGATTCCATGTCCCGGCTGGGATTCATGAGACTTTTGCCACGCACCTACAAGTACCTCACAGAGAAGTTGCATATGAATGTTTTTCGAGGAATGAACAAGATTGGAGACAATACTTATCCCAATCTCGTTGCTCTGCTGACAGGTTAGTACATTTCATTTTTGTGAATTTATGCTAAAGTCGCTATAATATTACCCATTATCTATAGTAAAATTGGATATATATTCATGTGGGAGTCTAAATAAATCTTCGAAAAAATTAGACTCTTCAGATAGCAGGGTTTTAGTGGCGTGAAGTCTAGGGTTTTTTTTAACATTTACGGGTTAGTTTCTAAACCAAAATTAAAATAATACAAACGAAGGATGAAGAGACTTCTTTAGAAAAAAATAAAAGAATTTATTTAGAGTTAAAGGGGAATATTTACAGGGAAATATTAAAAAAAGATTAAAAAATGGAGATATTTAATGATCAAAAAGTTAGATTATTTCCTCTAGGAGGACGTTAGAAGTAGGAAAACATTATGACTGAAAATATATATTGCCGCGTAGCTTTGCGGGAATCGCTGACGCGTGAAGACAGACGTCTTTCCTTTACGAAATTTGGTGGGACCTCTGCTCAATATTAATTGGGACATATTTTCAAAAGCTCGATAGATGGCGTTGTTTTGGAATGCCAAACTAATTAAAAGTTATCGTCCTCTGGGAAATGATCTAGCCTTTATAACTCTTGCTTTGAATTACATATATCATCGGGTGTTGACAAAACAAGATGAAGGCAGATGTTGGTTAATTAAAATAGTTATGTGGGATATTCTACATTCATCAGTTGAAAAATGGATGACATAACAGTAACACGTTCATGTAATCTTCGCTATGCAAACATCTAATCATGGAATATAAGACTGGTTTCAAATTCTCCGGCAAAAGAGAGACTATTACGACAGAGTTTATTTATTATCTGATTATTCAATCCAGCTTATCTGTAATAGTTAACATCATCTGTTATTTTATCCAGGGCACGACTTAGCCTAGTTGAGGCCTTGGGCCAAAACTTCTTTGGGGACCTCTCTGCTTCACTATTTTAGTAATGTAGAACACTAATTAAAAAAAGGAAACACAAAATTAAATTTCTATCAATTTGGAACCCCCACATGTTGGGGCCCTGGGGCAACTGCCCCGTATCCCCTGACTTAGTTAGGTCCTGATTTTATCACTTGCTCGGTGGCCTAAGTGATTGAAAACATATAGACTACCCATGCATAAATTTATGATACTTATGATCTTTCATGCATGAACCATAAATATAGGTAATTCCTAGTTTAAATAAACTACTCTTAAGATGTTGTTTCATGTTATTCCATTTTGTATATTTACAATATACAGAAGTCCATAGATAAACGATAACATACGACTACGTAAGACAAGTAAATGCTTTTTTTAGCTTGATTAAAACGAGTCTTGCTATGGTTCTCTTTATTTTAACGTTATTTTTTTAAAAATCTGGTCTATAACATTTGATAATCATCTAAGTGTCATCGATGAACCGGAAGTTAAATCTTTAAACCTTCCAATTTATCATTCACATTCTTACAGCTATCAATAATTGATCTGTATATGAAAAATCAGGGTTATTTTATATATATTTTGTTATATCTTATATATATTTAGCACGAGTGGAATAAAAAACTATATTAACTATGTTTAAATAAAAAAATCCGATGTGAAAGCAAAAATGAGATTAATTATTTTTATTCACGTAATGCATTTTAAATTACAAGTAACGGTGCAATTTTAGAATCTGTTGTAGATCTTGTAAATGAAAATCAAAAATAACAATATTATCTTCTTGCATGTATTTTAATCAGCGGCATCTATTGGTAAACATGCGAAGTATCTATATCCATTTTACCAATTTACTATTCCTTTTATTATCATTTTGAAAGATTTCCATTTAGTATTATTCAGTAGTTCAGTGTATAAAGATCCCATGAAACGCACCAAATTGCATTTTCGACATTTATAGCTTTGTTTTTGTTTGATTTGAAGAAATTTGCTGCCGAACCCCAGCAGACACTTTTAGAAACTTATGGTAATGCTGCTCCGTCATTTTCCAATTGTCGGTTTCGATTTCAACGATTGAAGAATGGCCATTTCGATAACAAATGACAAAAAAAAAAACCATCGAAGAAAATCAATTGCAAAACTTATAAGAGGAAAAGTTGTAGAAAATTATGGATAATATTTTCATTGATATCTATTGCAGCAATTTTTCTCAACAAACACCTTTTTAAAGTGAAATAATGATCAAAATACATGCAAGAATTGAATGGACGTTGGATAGTATGTATGCAGTGATTAAAAAATGATTGAATTAAATGTATCTTGATTTGTTTCTTCTTGATTTCATCAAATTGTTATAAGGAAAACAATCAATTGTTATAAGGAAGTCTTTTTAATATCGTTGGTAAAAATAACGAATAAAAATTTACTGAAGAAATTAGACGAATGTATAAAATGCCCTCATTAAATCTTTCCAGCACAATAATCTTTTGGTTTCAGCAAGCCCGGCAATCGAAAATATTCCATTCATATATCATTTACATATATATTACAATATACAATTAAAAAGACAGAAATTCCATTCTTTTTCGAGAAAAAAAAAAGATGTTTTTTATATATTTAAGGACACAAAGCCTATGGCGGTGGCCTCCCAGATGAATCCGAGGGTTTTGACGAGTGGCCTCTTATTTGGAAAAACTATTCTGCTGCCGGCTATGCTACAATGTGGGCCGAAGACTTTCCACAGTACGGCCTCTTCAACTACCTTGCCAAGGGGTTCCGCCGTCCTCCCACTGACCACTACTTGAGACCCTTCTGGCTGGCCCTCGAAGAGTCCACCCTGCTCAAATTCAGTTCCCATATGTGTTACGGTTCTAAACCAAAGTACTTGCTTCAGGTACAGGAATTTCATTGCTCTCTGCGTAAAGTAAAGTGGAGAAATTTTTTTTTCTCAAACCTAAAATTCTGTATAAATTAACTCTTTATCCTACATTAGTTTAAATATAGGATATATATTTAAAAGGAAGGGTAAAATTTGTTTTATCAATGCTATCAGTCAGTTAAACATATGATTGTGTTTATTAGTTAGAATTTTTTGCTCATTTTTATTGAATCTGTTTTGGCGATATGTCCGTAGAATTTCTGAATCAATAATAAACTGAAATCTGTTTATTTATCATATAATGAATTTTTTTTAATTTTAAAATTAATTGAACATATTCAGATTTTGAATTTTAAGTATTGTAAATTAGTGAATTTAGCAATCAGATGGTTTTCAAGAAATATTGCCTTTTCTGTTTGCTAAACTTTTTATACAGAATGCATGTTTTTAAAATTTTGCCTACTTAGTGATAAAAATGCTATAATTAAATTAATATTTTCCAATCTTATCAAATGAAAAGTTGCATATACTAAGAAATAATAATAAAAACAAGAGCAAAAAATGTTGCAGTATTGAAATTAGTCTGAATTTAACGATAATTCTTTACAAATTAGTTTTTTAATCGGAAAAAAATACAGAAATAAAATTGATATATCTAAAAGGATAGTATTTATAAGCACTAATATAATGTATATACCATAATAATGCCAGCACAATTCCATCTATTTATGATTAATCATTCTCATACATTGCATGCTGTGATAAATCTGAATTTTGCCAGCTACGAACAGTTCTTATCCAATAATAAATGTGCTACAAGAGAGATTAGGTTCACGGATAAGCATATTTATTCATCAAAAGCTGGATATTTACCTACAATTTGTTTATTCTTTACAGATGGAATATCTTCGAGAATTCGTGTCCAAGTATGGCACTTTCAGAAGACCCTATTTCGGTTTCTCCTTCCTGGCAGAATTGAGCCACGAGTACCTCTCCAGAGTAGCATCGGCCGACAGTCAGTTTGAAGAATTTTTCAAGTTCCTGCACAAAGGCCGACACTTGGAGACCACCATTCTCATTGTGATGTCTGACCACGGTCACAGATTCGATGCTATCAGAACAACTCAGGTAACAATATATATACACACTGCATACGATGCTCTGCGAGCTGAACGCGTTCTCAGGTTCCTCAGGTTTTGAACGCCCTAGAAGCATACTTGGCAAGAAATATGATGCGTGTATGCCAATGTGCATATTTTTATTTGCGTATGGTATCACATTTACATAAAGTGTTTTTAAATATTACTATATATTTTTTACATCTATTAATTCTCTAAGATTTGTAACGTTTAAAATAGCTGTTTCTTTACAAATTAAAACACGAACTTAGAGATAACAAAATGTATAATAATAAAACACTTCATTATGTACTGTAAATGATCAGAACAGTTCTACCAGTGTACTGACAGATTGTTTCCACATTCTTGGAATGTCGACACACTGCCTTCCATTCATTTCGCCGGGAAAATCTCCCAGCTATTAATTTTCTTATTAAATAATTTAAAATGTTCGATACAGTAATTTACTCAGTCGTTAAAATTTGGTTATTGGATACTCATTCGATACAAGATTCAAAAAGTATGCAAATATCGGAAAGCATGATTTTAATAAATTATTTTTTATTTTCATCAGATATATATCTGACGATAAATCTCAATGCCTGAATAAACGGAATTGCTAATTTTTTTTCATTCATTTTAAACCAATCACTTTTGACGACCACTTTGTTCACCGGGGATATTGGTAATATTCAACTAAATTGTTCAGATACATTTTTCATGTCTATGATTCCATAAAATTGTCAAAAAGTAAAGCCGCGTTATTTTAATTTTCTTGAATATACTTCCTTCATTAAATACATAAGAAGTTTTAAAGGATATCAATCCTACGACGTTCTAATGCTATTAAAAACTTCAACATCTAGTTCATCCAGCTTCTAACTTTCCCGTTATAACTTCACTTTTTCATCTATCTAATAAATACACCAATGCAGAGATCAAGCAAAATCCTTATTTAACTTTCAACAATGGAAAAAACTCACATGACTAAATATACGATAAAACAACGAAAGTAATTTGAATGTCAATTTGGTTAGTTTAGTTATATTAACGTCCCGTTGTAAAGCAACACTATGGCTATTTTGCAACGGACCTCGAAATTCTGAATTACGGGTTAGTTGACGAGGACGATACCTGAGTTGGCACAAAAACTCAGGTATCGTTCTCGTCATATAAATCGCTGTAATAAGCATAATAACTCGGCATATAAACCCCATACACCAACCATGCCAATGGGAGGACGGTTGGCCTTGACGGATTAAACATTCAACAGACCCCCCTAAACGACGGCTTTTCTGTGAATTTGGATCTAGAATCTGAAACCCACGAGCCGAGACCTTGCCATCGGGGCCCATTTTAATGTCACAGCAACAATATAATCTAGTGTTAGAAATTAAGAAAAATATCTTTGCAAGATAAAATTCAAAAAAAAAAAAAAAAACCATACAAAAACATTTGATTGTATGTTTAGCATTTTGTTATTCTTTGTATGCTTTGTAACAAAGTATGCAAATGATTTTGATACAAAATTCAAAAACATTTGCATGCTTTCAAATCAGTATGATTAAAAAGACATTTTTTAAAAATTTAAGCTGACGTAAAAATCATATTTATGCTATAATATTTTATATACAGATGACGTAACAAGAACGTCATGTGTTTCTTTGCCCAAACAAATGCATAACGTACTAATACGCCAAATGTAGTTTAAGGGTTGGTTAAAATTTCAAAAGAAATCGCTCCAAAGTGCACAGTCTATTCTTAAGCAATATATGAGAACCAAATTTCATAGCTCTAGGCCAAACGTTTGGCCTAGTAAGCGGTCAATATATATACCCATACATTAATTTTTATCATAAGTAGAAATATACAATGATAATATGAAAAAAAATGATTCGGCTTTATTAAACAGAAATTCTATCGAATATTTAAGAATTACTCAAATTATTGAAACTTATCAGCTATCACATAGTTCATGCGATAAAAATAGTTATCGTTACATTCTAAAATTGCATAAAATAATCATCTATCAAAATTTATATCACTGATCGCATAACAAAAATATCGGAAAAGTTATTTAAGAAATACTCAGCACATATATCAATGTATTGACTTTGGCTCAGCTCATTAATTTATTCATGCTGTGGAAATGCCAAACCACCTGTTTAGCAGCTGCTCCTGAATCCAACACACTTTTCATGACTCTAATAACATATTTTTGGGTCAACCGCCTGCTCTCAGACACGAAGCCGTATTTATAAATACATTTTACAAGAGATTCTTGATTGTTTTTTGACATGAGCGACTAAAAATAAGCTACCGAAAATAGAATCCTTAGTTAAAAATGGTGACGTCCAAAGGTATCATTGGCAGCAGAAACAGAAATGAAAAACAAAACAAAATGCTTACAGTAAGCTTTATCTTTAATGTAGCGAGGCTCAAAAACAATAGTTCATTTTCTTTTCTTTTCTTCTATCTAGAGAGGTAATCTGGTGAAATAAGATTTAAAATATTAATTTCAATCTTCAGTAACAATAAAGTAGTTTTTACAACATTTGACAGCTAGTTCTTTTTATTTATGTATGTGAATGGTTACACTTAATCAAACATTGACATATTTCAAATTAATTTTTCTACCTAGGTTACTTCAGATTCATAAATTTGTTTTATCATACTAGTATATTAATTTTTAGATAAGTTCCATAGTAAAACGATCTATTACAATAGTTCTTATAACAAGATTTCGGGAAAATTTCTTCAATTCTTCATCGATCATGGTCCCAAAACCATGCTTCGTTCAAATGTTTATATACATTTATAATGTAATATCTTGTAAAAACTCGAAGAAATTAGTCATTGGGTCATCTAGTTGAAAGAGAGCTGAAATTTTTATTTCGCTATTACTTTCTTAGAATTGAAAATAGAAAAATAAATCCAATTAGCCAAATTTGCCCCTTTTTAATACGAACAACTGTTGTTTTTAGTTAAGTGCAATCTCTTAGACGTTCGGGATTGATTTTCAAGCCCTAATATTGATGATTTTTAGCATCAACAGTTTATTTTGTCAGATAGTAACTTTGATGTAAAGGAATTTAACTTTGCCTTGCATTTTGACGAAATTCCCCCCCCCTATGCTTTCCTTAACTAGTAATAGCTTTAAACACAAATCTAGTGAGTCGATATTCTTAATACAGGGTATAAAATTTGTCTTAAAAATTTTACACTGCAAAACAATTACTAATAATTTTGTCGTTTCTTTTATGTCTTTTTTTGTCGTTTTTTTTTTTCACAGTTTTGAATTTATACCCTTGTTTTTTACCTTCTGCTAAGTTCACAATGGGCGGAGCAAAAATATTTTAATTTAAAATGCTCTATCGTTGTAAGTCCCACCAACTTTGGCAGCCCTGCTCGAATCTGATGGTAGCCCCACTTGCCCAACGTGGGGAGGGGGAGAGTTTTGAACGAGGGTAAAGAGAGATCAGCCTGAGACTGAAGAGGCGAAATATTATGGGGTAGTTTTGTGTTTCTTTCGTATTTTTGCTTTATGTTTGTGCTGTGTCCCGTATCTACATGTAAATAAAAATTTGGGACTAAAATTGGGTTTGATCACTGTCTCTACTGCTCACACTAAAGAAATCACACGCAAAAAGAGGTTTTTATAATCATTTCGGTTCTTATTGTAGTCTACAGTTCATGGTAATCTAATTTAGTATCGTTCATTTTTTTGACATCACTTTAGAGTTAATTGCTAGAATACATTCTTGAAGAGCAATTAAACAGTGTTCGATTATACAGTCTAATAGTTTAGATTATATATATTTACTGATATTCTTCTGGTTAAAGCACTTTTTACTTTTTCGTATACGTAGTATACGGGAAAGTATAGTAAACGTCAAAAAAGATTTCAACTCGATGTCTAAACTGTGAAAATACATCAAAATCTCGAGTTCGAAAAGAAATATTTTTTTTGGGGGGATGCCCACTTGCTTGGCTTTATTGCATGGTATTTTTGGATACTAAAAGATAAAATATCGCACAATATTGTGAAAGAAGATGTGCTGCCTCTTTCACAATATTGTGGCTTAGGAGCCAACCGCCTGGAAGAGGATGCCAGTTCGGTGAATTTGTCAGTAATATGGATGGATTATGTTCATGACAGCGGTTGGTCACAACAAACCTTGTCGATACAGCCTCGTCCAGTAGTGGCGGGGTGGTCGGCTATAAACAAAAAGTGTAATAATCGTAAGTCTTATCAGCAGGTTCCCTGCAAATAGTATAATACATATCATAGCTTACTTTATTTGTGTTTTAGATTGGACACATTGAAGAGCGGATGCCCTTTTTTGCCATCCGCGTCCCTAAAGTCATCACTTCAGCTCAACCCCGCATTAAAAGGATTCTTCGATTGAACAGCGGCCGGCTGGTCACTCCTTTCGACACGCACGCCACTTTGGCCGACATCTTAGGTTTTGTAACAGACGGCACCCCACTGGGCACAACACCTCCCCCACCTGGAACACTTGGACAGTCATTATTCAAGGTAGTACCATTATCTCGCACCTGTGAACAAGCCTCCATCCCTATCAACTACTGCACATGTGAAAGCGAATCGCCGATTCCAGAGACGGACAAAAGAGCGGTGCTGGCAGCAACAGCAACTATCAAACACATAAACGAGTTGCTCAAAGATGGTGGGCCAACAATCCTGGAAGGTTGCGCAACGCTGTCATTGAAAGTCATCAAGAGTGCTCATTTAGTGAAGTCTGCCGAAGAACAGGGCAATGGCACGGAGTCGAAAATTAGGATTGTAGTCGAAGCTGACCCTAGTGGAGGAATTTTCGAAGCGACAACGTTGGTGCGGGACACCGACGCAGAAGTTTTGGTGGATGTCAGCAGGATTAATCCATATGGAGATCAATCCAATTGTATTAAACACGTCACACTTCGGAAATATTGTTATTGCTTAGAACATATGAGAAAAAGTGATTCCAAAAATGACACTTCACGGACATCGTGATAAATGTTCGTTTGTCTGTACATAAGGCAGCTATATTTATTTGAAATATGAAGGTATTTATTCAGTTTGAATGACAAAATTGTTCATTATTTGGAAAAAATTTGATGTTTCAATGTGCAGTTCTTGATCTCAGCAACTTAAAACGGTTTAAAGAATTTATTTATTAATAGCAATTAGACCAATACTCCTTTTTAGGATAATATACAAGAACGAACACCTGAAAATACAAACTTTTTATAAATCAAAATGAGAAATTTAAGCTGCTTCGGAAATAAGCTATTTGTACATTTATTTTATAAATCTAGAACCAAATTCTACTATAAAATATGGTATTTAAAATATTTTTAGTAAAGCAATCAAGTTTATTGACATCCAAAATTACAGCCAATAATTTTACATCACAAATAATTCAAAATTAAAAACAGGAAGTTTTCACTGTTAAAATTCTTAAGTTCAGTAAAAGTTACAAACTATCATTTTTTTCCACTTAAATTGAACAGAAAAATGCATATTTTTCTTTTATCGTTGTAGGTAGTTGGATTTTTATATGTGATATAAATGACAAAGCACTGTTGTCATTCTTTAGTATGTGTTGTAGCATAGGTAACTTATGACTGTTAATGTTTAAATAGACATCTATCAATGTAACTTTCCAAATATCTATGTTGTGCTGAAGAATTTTATTTCACATTTTGCATAAAAATTCAAATGCTCAAATTAGATTTTTTTTAACAAAATTATTGCACTGTTGCAGTTATGTCCATGACTCATTAGCAAATTTTTCAAAAATTTACCAATTTATATTTCTGTGTTTTAAATTTTTTTTTGAGAAATATATCTTTGTCGAGTTTACAACTTTTGGAAGTCAGTTACTGATTCATAATTGTTACAAAACAAAATGTATATGTTTTTACGTCTCATGTATAGATGTTATCTAGTTAAATGTATAGCACTTTTTACTATTTTTTTTCTAGAAAACAATAAAAAGTTTTAAAAATCTAGAGAAATTTTGTGTTTGTTCTGGAAACCCATGCTTTCCTTTCATTGAAGAGAACATTCATTAAAAAAATTTGGTATAATTCTATAAAAAAATTTCTAATAAGTTTAAAATATTGTATCAAATTGTTAAGCCATTGAGATGAAAGTGCTCCCTTCTTTGAATTCTATTTCATAATAATAAGACTAACACCAGAATCAATAAATAAAATGTATTTACAAATAAATTAAATAAATCTCATCTTTTTATCTTTAGGTATTTCACAAGCTTAGCAGCTAGCTCAGTAATATGAACTTGTTCCTGAAAAGATAAAAAGAAAAGACAGTATATATTTCCATACATGAGACTATAAGATTTTTTCATGCATTTTATATTATTTCAAAGGTAAATAGCTACAAAATTACTAACTTATAAATAATGATTATTTTTTACACCAAATTTTGATGGGAGAAAATGATTTAAATAGAAAGGTGAAGAATGAAATATTTTGGGGAGTGAAACCCTTTATAGAAATTAAATAAATCTTAATTTTTCAGTTAATACTTGATTGAAAAAAAAAACTTACTTGTAGTGTTGTATCTCTGCTTCTTAATCCAGCTATTCCAGTTTGCAAAGAATTCTCATTTAATACTATGATATAAGGAATACCCATTTCATCGCATCTATAAAAAATAAGTATTGAAATCAGTGTTTTAATAATAATTTTGCATGAAATAACAATTACATAAACAAGCATTCTGGAGTTTTTCAATAAAATTAAACATCCACTTTATAAATAAAATCAAATGTGCGAAAAACAAATGTCAAATTATTTTTGAAGCAAATCTAAACAATTGTCTAACATAGGATCACTCAAAGCTATCTGCAGCTATAGCCTACAAAATTATTTAAATAAAGATACAAATATGAAGTTGAAGATATCACACCTCCTAGGAATAATGAACTCCATGGTTTCCACAAAACTAAACATAAATAAATTTGAAAATGATAATTCATAATTGGATTTATCAAAATAGAATACCGTTGAGTGTTACATTACTAAATTGTTTAATTTAGCACATACATGCTGATGAATATGTACCCTGAAGACACACAAACAATCACAAAATAAAAACAGATACAATACAGTACAAGTACAATACAGGGTCCTGGATTACAAAAATAACTATTTAAAAAGATATAATTTGCCATGTGGTTGTTTTAACTAAAAAAATGTCTTATATCAGAAAGTGCACCCTTTTCAAAAAGTGCTTAATGTGTGAAAAATCTAGGTAGTTCGAAAAAAATCAAAGAATTCCTTGACAAGCATTCCTAATGTTTTAGTTGTAGCACTAAATACAGCATTATGATTTTAAATTTGAATGTATTAATATCTGAATGTGGGCTATCAATGCTTCATCTTTTATGTAACCACAAACTTGGCACTGAATTGTGATGACTCATTCCATATTATGGAACTAAAGAACATAAAGAGCTTTTTTCTGCTTCATTAACAAATTTTTTAGGACAATTGAATATAAAATCCATTATTTCAGCATTAGTTGCACTATATACTGGGTTACAAAAAATTAAGAACACAAATATTCTGAAGTAAAAATTTTACAGCATTATATTCAAAGGTTCATTCTTTATAAATTTTGATAAATCAGTAACATATTTTAAGACCACCATCTATTATAAAAAGTAAAAAAAAAGACAAAAGAGAAAATACTGAGGATAAAGCATTTACAGAATTACAAAATTAGATCATCAATTACTTAAGGAGCAAGCTGTTCCATCTTACCTTAACTATCATAATAAACAACAACTTAGCTCAGGATTCAACATAATGGATTAGTGACTGATTCACTAGTGAGTGAATTGAAAAAGGAAATGCTGAGGACTTTGTTAGATAAATTTATAACCATAAAAAATGGTTTTATAAATCCAGAAAACAATTTAAAAACAAATAGAAAGAGAAAATTAAAGTATAAAGAGTACACAAAACAATTTAATCAAAAAAGTAAATTAAGTTTCTTATTTTTAAAAAAGATAGAAACATTTGAGCACATAATAAAAATAAAAAACAGATATTCAAAAATACTTAAAAAATTATGCTTTAGACCTTAAATTGCAGAAAAGTGTATTTTCAAGGGAGATGTCATTTATTTTATTTTAAGTACTTGAAAAAACAACAGTATGTATAACGATGTTTTGATTACAAGAACTTGTTTTATAACTTGAAGAAAGAAGAGTATTATTATTATTCTGAAAAAACTTTCTGTAACTTCTTAAAAACTGTGAGAAACTATTGAAATCAAACAGCATCAAAACGATGCATCATCAAGATCTGAGAAGAGGCATATAAATGCAAAAGATTATATTTTGCTAATCAGGCAAAAAGTTAAAAAAATATTTTAGTACCAAAGCAAATTCCTTTTTTTTCTTTCACTCTCTCTCAAATTTTATTGAGAAATTAATCTACAACTCTTTGCAAATTGAAAAGACACCAATTTTCAAATAAATATTGTAAATTTAAAATCTTTTCATAATACTTATGACTAAAAAGTTCATTCTGTATACAAAATTCTGAAAAGGAACTATCTAAAAATGAAGATTTTTCTTCTATACAGAGTAGAAGTTGTATATCATAAAGATGTACATCTATTTATACAAAAATTTTGAAAGGAAACCAAACAGGAAAATAAAACGGGTCTTTTTTTCATTACACACTCAAGTTTGCAAATAAATAAATACATACATAAATAAATAAATAAATTTTAAACACTTACTAGAAAGTCCAATGAAATATAAACTTCTTCTTCCAATGAATGATATAAACTGCTTATAATATGTTAGAGCAGAATAAAACGTAATGAATACCTTTCAAAAGTAGTTTTAATTGTCTGATTCAATTTGAAGTCAGATTCAGGAAGCACATCAATGCCATTTTCTTTCAATTCTTTTGTCAGATGGTTAATAACATTCTTCAGTTTTTTCAAATTGTCAGCATCGGTTTCTTCCACAGCTAAACTAACTTTATAAGGTGCTAATTTGTAATGTAAATGAAATACCTGAAATAAATAAATGAAGATGTTAAATTTTAACTGCATTTATCACCTCTTTTTCCATGAGATATGTATAGCTATAATGGCATGGTACCAAATCAGAGTGAGTTAATATGTTAGCCCATAAATGATGTGTCAGTAAAGTATTTAAAACATTTACAAGTATCTCTTTAAAATAGTTTGCTCAAATAACTACATCTACTAGCATCTACTATATTTACTAGCTTCTCCTCCCCCTCCCCCCTTTATATGCATGTGTTTCTCACTTAAAAATGAAAGCATTAACAATTGTATTGTTGAAAATAACATTCTTAATAACAAATTAATTTTTTTAAATTTTTGATAAATTAAAGAAATGAGAGAAAAATAAGGATATTTTTAACTTATACTTGAGCAATCAGAACACCCTGAGATATAAAATAAAAATGGAGACAAATTGCATCTTGAAAGATATTTATTAATAAGGAAATTAGAAAATGAATTTAAGAAAACTATTAATAGATCTTCTTTAATATTCACATTGATTAAGGAATGAACTTAACATCTAAGGAGATTATTTATTATTTTTATGGAAGAAATTTATTTTATGAAGGATATTTTTATTACTTTACCACTTATAAACATAAAACTCCTTGCACATTATCTTTTCATCAACAAATTGAATTTAGTTTTAGAAATAATCCTTGACTACATCCTTTAAATCCCAAACAAAACAATTCACAAGAAATCAGTGCATTAACAATACAACCTTTCATTCAGTACATGAAAAAAATCATTAAAAAGATCAAAGAAACTATTTTAAAATCAGACATAAAAGAATACCAGACAAAATATTTCAGATCAATATGATAAACTATACATCAATAATAAAATCAATATAAAATTTAAAATATAACAATATACTTACGTTTTTATCTTCTCCATCTCTGCGCTTCACAGCAAAAGAATTAGATAAATATGTTATCACTGCTAAATCTAACTCTGTTTCACAAGTAACAATATTTGGCATTATATCTTGGCTTAGAGATCCTATCTCATTATTTATATGATATTTCTCCCATAACTCTTCAAATATTTTGTTGTCATAAAGTGTAATGGTCTCCAACTGATCTTTTCCCCAAGGATGATCATGAAGTAAAGATAATTGATGATTGTTGAACTGACTCTTTGTCACCTCAGACATGGAAAACTTGGATGGTATACTGGAATACTAATAATCAGTCACTTCATATTTACTAAACTGAATAATCATAAATTACATACAAATTGAAACAGGAAAGATCAGAGCTTGGTAAGAGAAAGAAAAAGTAACAATATGTGTTATAAGATTTGAGAGAAAAAGAAAAGTGATTTTCTGCAAAAGATATAAATTGCAAGGGGGGATTCATTTTCTAACCCTTAGATATAGATCTTATTATTCCCACATGCCAAATTCCTGAATTGCCCCTCCCTCAGTTTTCATAAGAATTCCCCTCCTTTTGTATCATAAGATTTCAATCAATAAATTACTATTCAATCCTCAAATCAAGTGGCCTGAAAACCTTTTCTCCAAAATAAATTGGCTGCACAAGTAGATGGACATTCCTAAGAATTATCTGAGCATTTTCTGCATTGCATTTGGTCATAATTCATTACAGAATTTTGATTTTTATAAAAGGAGGAGGAGTTTGTTTATCTTCCCATGCTTACTGTATTATTAAATTCCATCATGTTTTGTAATATGCAACTTTACCTGCTTCAATACCTCTTATAATAAGGAATAGCTTTCCGTTATATCCAAGATGAAATTTTAAAAAGCTACATGTTCTTATAATCTTTATTTTCTAATAAATACTTTTAATATTTTTAACAATACCACTGTACCATATTTCCTACTATATAATATATAAATTAAATCAGCAAGTATACATATAATACTCATTTTTTTAATTAAATAATGTATACAGCTCCCTCAGCTAAATAATTATTGCTTTAAAACTTGGTATAAAACAAAGCAAGGCACAATTAATTAAATAGTTATAATAGCTCAATAAAAATAATTTATTTTTCTTATGGTTAAAAATTTTAAATGGATATCTATATAAAGAATAAAGGAAGATGTGAGTGTTCATACTCTCTAGGCCAGATCATTTAACATTGAGTAAATAAATTTAGCATGAATATACTTCAAAAATTGAAAATATGCACATCTGATTATTTTTTTTACTCCCCCCCTGCGTAATTTAATTATTAGAAAACTAAACAAGATTTAGTCAGAGGCTAGTTTTTAATATTTCAGAACAGAAAATTATTTTTATATCATTTTAAAATTGAAAAAAAAGAAAAAAAGAATGCTTTTTTAGGCCATCTTAAATTACAGTAAAATTCTGCAGTCCAGATTTAATAAACATCTAA
Source organism: Argiope argentata (assembly GCA_026289955.1). Classification (NCBI taxonomy): domain Eukaryota; kingdom Metazoa; phylum Arthropoda; class Arachnida; order Araneae; family Araneidae; genus Argiope; species Argiope argentata. The sequence goes on from JAOUZG010052814.1 coordinate 4,232,392, forward strand.
AGCTATTTTTAATTAATATTTTACAACAATATTTACGAATAAAACAACTATGATTAAACTATAAATCATTTCCATTGTTTCATCAATTATTTAATTTTTATCGTATTATATATATATATAGAAACGGGAATTCATCTATATATCTGTTTATATATATATATATATATATATATATATATATATATATATATATAAAATTAATGCCATAACTACAGTACTTTTTATTAGATTTTAACTTTGCTGCAATAAGCTGTTAGTTTTAGAAGAGTAAAAATAAAAGATGAATTTTTAGATGGACTATATAACTCAAAGAAAGTGGAAATTGTGGAGGATTGAAATTTCAATTCCCCATAAATTCTTTATGATTGAAGAGAGAGTAAAACAAATAAATGTAGGTGAATTAGTTTCTCTTTAAGATTTTTAACAGTTTTTGTGTCAAAAGTTTTTTAATAGCTGCATTTGCTTAAATTAAGGCCTCAAAAGTGATTTTCAGCTCCTCTTTATAACAAGATTTGTATCGCCACATTTACAAAAAAATTGTAATAATAATAAACTTCTATGCTTACTTTTGTCTCTTAATTTGAAATTGTTTAAAAACATATGGAACTAAAGTTTAATAGGCCTAAGAAAACTAATTTAGAAAATGTAAGAACTGAAATATTTGTCAAAATTATGTTAACAAAAGTCAACTTTAAAAAATTTAAGAAGCTGAACACGCTTTAGCTCAGTTGAAGGTGTTGATTATAATTTTTTATTTATTTAAAAGTGGCAATATTGAACACACCAAATATTTATTTTGACATAAACGCTGAATTACATAATATCAACAAAATCAGTATCTATAATTACTTCAATATGCGAAATTAAAATGAATATTTTACTATTTTTACCTGAAATTTGAAAATATTAACTTAAAGAATTAACAATAAGGAATCTACATTTGCCTTTCAATTTTTTAATGTATAACTTTGTTTTTTTTAATAATTAAAACTTTAAATAATTTTTCAGTGAGTTTACTAAAAAGATTTAACTTCAAAACCAAGCATTGGTGATTTTTTTTATTATTAACTTTAATACATTGCTGCTCTTTTCTGTAATATAATTAAATTTATAATAATACAGATGAAACATTAATGAAATTCTCAGGATTATAAATATATTGGCATAAAACTTCTAAAATTATATAATAAAATTATAACAGTACATATGATATGTCTATAAACATTTCGAATCTAAAACTATTTGGCTGTAGAAACCATAAAAATCAGTGTTTTTAGCATAAATCATCACAAATACACTATGAAAATAAGCTACTCATTTAAGCTATTTCTAAAATAAACTTTATATTTTTTTACTGTTTATTTGCTCCCGTGTATTTGCTTAAACTCGGATCACCTTTTCAGACATTCACTCAGTATTATTGGAATTTTAAAATTTGTTTAAGTCAAATTCAACAATTATAATTGGAGTAAAAAAATTAAATAGAATACAAAACTATATCAGTTATTCTATTGACTCTCAGTCAAAAACAAACTGCAATGTCACTAATTACTCAAAATAACATGTCCTCAAAACAGAAGTCATTGTTTCTTTAAACTCTAATATCTAGAAAACAATAAATGTTAAATGTAATACTATTATAATGGATTACATACAAGATTATAAATAAATATTGTTATGGTTAATGATCAGATGTATAGTAATAATCAAATATATTTCAGTAACAGTTAGTCCCATTACAGATAAACAGAAAATTTGGATATTTTAATCCTTTGCTCTTTTATGTCCTATCTGGTCTGATTGCTAATGTACAGAATGCATTATTTTCACCTTCAATGTAATGTAAATGTTCAAATGTAATGGTTATTATAATAGCCATATAATAGCAAAAACTTCCATTTTAATTTTTAGGAATTAAAACAAACCTGCAACCATTTCTGAGATTTCTAAGCAATAAAAATTCCTTTTATTTACATATGTGAAATTATGAATCTGGGATTAATAACAATAAGAGTACATAGAGTTAAAAACATTTAATTTTTTATCAACTATCAATAATTGCAATAATTTATGTTCATTCAAAAAAATATATATATTTGAAAACCATTTTAAAGTCAATACCCAAAGTTTTAAAATAAAGAAGTTAGTTAATAATACCTTTCTCCACCACAAATATCTTTGTTTTGACCAGTGATGAAACCAGTTTAAAGATTTTTTGGCAGGACAAAAAAATACCACAGAAAGACGAGTCCAAGCCTCTAAATCACTAAAAATAAAAGTTTATTTCTCTATATAGATTAATTACAATAATTTGTAAAATATTAATTTGTTTTAAAAAATGATTTCAGAAAATGAAATAGATCTGAACCAATATAACAAAAATTTAAAAAATATTAATAAAATTAATTCATTCTAAACTATGGAATAAAGATAAATTGTTCATTCAAACTGCCTATTTAGAGAGCCAATTCTAATAAATCATTATAGAGAATAATTGAAAAATAAAAATTTGTAACACTTTAAAATTACAATCTTTTAACTGATTTTTTTTCTTTTTTTTATCATGTCAGAACATGATGTTTTTTTGGGAGTGAGGTTTGTGGCATCAACAAAAATCCGTAGACGAAAAATAAAAATTTTATTAACTGCACGAGCATCTTTAAAAAAAAATCAGCTTTTAATAACGTGTTGCCATAGCATTTACAAAAGCTCTGATTTTAAAAAATAAGTTAATGACTACAGCAAATAAAATCTAATAAAATGTCATTATATGAACAGAAATAAATAGGAAACGTGATATTTTTAAAAACAATAAATGCGAGACAAAGATTTTTTTGGGTCGTTTGCAATACTAAAGTGACTCATTCAAAGAAACAATTAAAATGAATACAAATATAATTTAACTTGCATGAACATGTGATACTTGACTGTTCAAGAAATTATGTTCTGACATGATGCATTGAATTATGCATAGCAGATTTCATTTTAATCTCTTTTTTTTGCTGCAATGTTTATTTATATTTTTATTGGAATGTACATGGACATAGAAATATAAACACAATTTACTAATTATCTGAAAATAGATATTAAGTAACAATTCTAAGCTGGCCACAACTCATGCTCATTCTTTGGTGTAGTCCAAAGAACCACTTTTTCAATCTTCTAATTACCTTCTCTATTTCCAGCAAAATGTTATAGAAGAAAGTTAAAGCTGCATATGGGATTTACAAAGACTTCACTTTTTACATACTAAAGAAAGGAAATTGAGTTGTTCCCTCTGATTTAGACACTGCCAATTCTTTCAGGCATGCATTCACACAAATTTCTACACCAAACCGAATTCATAGAAACCTGCATGGGAATAAGAATTCCTCTGATTCATAGGAGCCTGCTTTCAAGGCAATGAAGAATCTCAAGGAAGGAAGATATTACATTTTTCTATCCAAAGATCCCTTTCATAGAATTCCGAATTTTAAATGAATGAACTGCTCTCCAATCTATCAAAAGTACCTCATACCAGCCTTGGTTTGGACGGAAATACATATAAGATGCTTCACTCTTTGTTTATTAGTTCTCTTTCAAATTTGTTATATTTATTTAACCAGGTCTGCATTAAACAGAATTTCCCTTCACAATGGCATAAAGCAATTGTCATTCAAAACTAGTAAAGATCCCTTTAACCCTTTAAACTACAAACCTATTTTGCTCTTTCTCTCATGAATTGGGTCTTTATACTGTGGGAGTTCAGACCTTTGATTTATTCCCATTTCCTCCTTAGGATATTTCTCACTTTTCCTTTTAGAATGCCTTTCAAGGGGAAAGATCGACAATCAAATCTGATATTTTCCAAACTTTTGTGTGTTTCTAACAGTCAATATACAACTTATTTGCCAATATTCAAAAAATTAAGCCAAGCCAGATGATCCCCATACCCTTTTTTAGGGGAAAGGGATGTTGCTTTGGATATGAAAACACTCAGTTATTATCAGCATACACCTTTTGCTGTTTTATCTGCTGAATTAGTAATAATTTTCAATAACCTACAAACAGGTTTTATATTTATATCCTCAGCCTAAGTTTCTCGGAAACAATTTAGTATTTTTATAGTCGAATTTATCATGTTGCCATGTAAATCCTTTATTTTTTCAGGAATAATAAAAATAAGGATTATGAAATATTGTTCTGCTGGGTTCTAAATCTTTTAAGAATAATTGGATATGAGCTATCAGATAACACTGTAAAAATAGTATTTTTGTTTATGCAGTATCAAATACCATCCTGTGACAAGAAGAATTATTTTGAGCATCATCTTTGCACACAACGAAAAGAATCATGAGATCAACAGATCACAAATTAATTACACTCAATAAAATCTTCAATTATGGGTGGTTAAAAAAGGGAGCCTTTTTTTTTTTGCAATGTCCAGGACAATATCATATTACTATATTCTACATTGATCATACTCGTTTAATACATATATATTTTTTATTCGATGATCAAGCTCCTTCCTGCTTAACTGATCTTAACAATCCAACAAGTGAATTTAACAATTCTTTTTTTTTAATTGGGCATCCTTATTTTAGTTTTCACTGTTTACATTGCTTTAACTTCCAATTGTTGGGAATGCGAATTCTGATAAGGAAATAATTTAACTGATATACATATACAATATATATATACACATAAATATAATTTTTAATTGTTCTTATTTATTTATTTAATTTTGTTTTCCAGTTGTTTACATCACACCGGGTTTTTTCTTCTTTTTTTTCCCAATTCACCACTGAATTTCAAGAGAATTTTGATTTCATTGAATAATTGTAAAAATCCTTTTAGACAATTGTTTTTCTTCTTTTAAACATATGTGTGGGGCAGAATAAAATTGTATGGCTTGTGTGCCATTAAAACCAACGAAACAAACATTATTACAGGTGGGACATTATTTTCAATGATTAATTTCAAAACTAATTCAATATGATTAACATGAATTTCGATCTAAAAAAAACATGCTCTTTTTCTTTTACAAGTAAAAGTAATTACTCAGAGCAATACGTAAACACAGAAATTGTATCACACAACAATTTTGAATAAGAATCCAAAATTCTATGACATACTTTTATGTTAGATGGATACAAAGATTTTCATTGTGAGCTTTAAACCCCATAACATAAAATATGTATTCAGAAAATCTAGGCCTTTATAACAAAACTCTTCTCACCTTAGCATATTGCTCTCTATGTTGCTAGATGTCTTTTTGCAAGAGATATTTTTATTTATGCATGGTCCATATACAGCTAATCCAAATGGTAAATTACATCCAAATCTTGTGTGAATATCAAAGTAATTCCCAATAACATCTATAAAACAAAACACAATATGGCATAGATTGAAAAGTGATCCTTACAGTAAAATGAGTCAAAGGTAAATAAAAACTATAATTAGTAATCATGTAAAAATATATGTAGGTGAATGAATACTTAAACAATATCAGAAAAAAAACAACAAATTATTAGATTTAATAATAAAATAAATCATCATTAATAGGAAGGTTGAAATAACAGAGTTTCATACAAACCAAAAGAAACTTTTAAGAATAACATCAATTAACTGTATTGATACTGATATAGTATAATGAATACAAATACCATAGCTACAGAAAATACTGAACCAAAAGAAGTTTTTAAAATAGCATCAATAAACAATATTGATTCTAATATAGTGAATGAATACAAATACTAAAACTGGAAACAGAAAATGGAATTAATATTGCATGAACATTTTAAAAATCTATATATTCTCATTTTTTATTAATTTTATTCTATTCTGTAGAATAAACAATATTAATAGCAATTCTGATACTGAAATTTATAAAGGCATACAGGAATAAAACTGAATTAACTATTTCCAATGTTGATTATTTTTTTAAATATTTAAAGAATTTACAATAAAAATTTAAGTTTAATATTAGTACTAAATACCATTGATGTTCTTTCCAAGATGAGTAAAAATATTTTTCTTTTAAAAAGAACAATTTTAAAAAATCCTTCAAGCTTACTTTTTAATTTCTATAAGAAATATACTGAAATGATACAAGATAAAGTATCTGAACTAATTGGAAGATAACTTTTTAAAATATCTGGCAATACTAGTAATTATTTATCATTTGTGTTACTAAATTTCCCAAAGAGAAAATATTATTATTAAATTCTTAATAAATGGAATTACATATATAATTATCGATCCATCTCTGTATAAGCTATATTATTAATTTTTTTTCTTTATAATAATGAATACTAAAAAGCAATTTTTCTCACTACTATGAAAAGTAACAATAAATATATTATTAAAAACAATATAATAATAAAATAAATAATAATATTTGATTTACATAATGAAAAATGAATTAATGGTACAATAATTATAACTAAATCTAGTAAAGGTATTAATACTATTCACTTATATACCTTGAAGTAAATCAGTTGTCGTTGTATCTACTGTTCTCTGGAACAGAAAAGATTGTTTTTGTGGATTTGTAAGTTCGATAGGGAATAAGTTGAAATCAATATTATTCAACAAAGAACCAAACCTAGAAGAAGAAAAATAATTTATAAATTATGAGACACAGCTTTCTAAAATTATTTATAACTATTTTAAATGAAAAACATTACAAGTATTCAAAAAAGAAAACATATATGTTGATGTAACAGAAAACTTTTATTATAATAAACTATAATTTTTTTACTGAGCTAGCTATTTATAATTTCATTTCAAATTATTTTACACAACAATTCACAATGCTTATTATTATCTATTACATTGGTTGACATAATTTATAATGAAAATTTTTGCTTACAAGCATATAAAAATTATATATGAAAATAACTATAAAGTAATTTTTATATTTGACATTAAAGATTATGTCTGATGAAGAAGCAGAAGACAAAAATTAAATCAAAATATAATAAGAGTGACTTAAACTACTATTTAATTGAAGCTACTAATTCATATTTTTAATGCAACATTTATAAACAATTTATATATTTAGTTAGTTTTTAAAAAATCCTAGCTAACTTGTCAAATAATTAAATATTTGGTCTTATAGTGGCACCCAAATTTTATTGACTAGCAAATGAAATATAATGCTAAGATGGTTAATTAAATATGTTGGAACTTGGTATCTTTGTATAATCTGAAAATCATCTAGTAAACAAGGGAATCATTATATGATGCAGGTACCAATTATTCAAATCATGTCTTGCATTTTTGGTAAAAATGCATTTTTTGAGAGTTTTTTAATCCAATCAATGATAAATATTAGGGTTTCAACTATATTACATAAAAAATTAGAATTAGAATTAAACTTTTATCAAATAACAGAGAAATCAAATTGAAAATCATTTCTTTTCAACAAATCAAAATTAAAATCAAGATAAAAATCTAATTAATATCATTACAGATTTTTGAAATTAAAAAAGCATACTTTTATTGTTAATAAATCTAAAATCTAAGAAAATATCTTAGTTCAATAAAATAAAAATTCAGACAAATTTTCAATATTGAGATGCACATATAATACTTTAAACATAATTTTCCAGATGTGTGGACAATAGAAAGACAAATTTTGAATGAATTCCAATTTATTTTTTCATGTGAGGAATAATTTGTACACATCAACAAGATCCACAAAGAGATGCCTCTATTTATAAGACAACTCAAGAGCAAAGTCAAAAGTAATAGTATTACTAAGAAATTCTTCTAGTGATTTCTTTGATTTAGAAAAAGGAATCTTATGTATTTTTGAAAGTAAAGTACAGATGTTAAGAACTTTTATTCCTTTGCTCGGAGTGTAATAAACTGCAATGTTAACAATTTTAGGTATATTAGTAATAATTAAATAAAAAAGGAGAATTTAGATTAGGAAAAAAACCATTTTAGAATGTTGCAATATGGATAGTTTAGAATAAAAATTAGAAAATAAATTAAGATTTAAATTAGATTACAAAACATCAGATATCATTTACATCTTTGAATCTGAGAATAAGATCAATTTATAAACACAGAAAGAATCAAAAAATTGAACCTTGAATTTAAACTTTGATTTAGAAATCTAGATTCTACTATTGAAGAAATATTATTCGCAAATTTAATTTCAGAAGGAGTAAATTTTAACCAACAGAAAAAATGAAAAAGCTGACATTTGAATATGATTACTGGAATATATTATTAACAATAACATGGACTTAGAAATAATAACAGATCAACACACACACACACACACTATATATATCACTAAGTTAAACTGTATTTAAAAGTAATTATTTTCCAGTCAACAGAATTCAAATTTTGTTTTTAAGATCAAGTAGACATCTGACTTTACTATGATTGTCGATAACTAATTTTTAAATCCAGGTCTAATACAGATTCTTACTCATCAAAACACTTAAATTTGCAAAAAGAAAAAGAAAAAATAAAGGAATTAAAAAAAAGAAAGAAAGAAAGAAAGAAAAAGAAGAAGAAAAGAGAAAAAAGTGTGGTTTTTTTTTTTTAACTTAAATAACCCTTAAGTTTTTTGCAAAAGAATGAAATAATTAACTCATAATCTACTGAACAGACATTACATTGCTTGTAAAATTCACTTCCTTTCCCGGAAACTTACTAAACCGATGCAATATTAAAAATGCATAAAAGTATGTATACACATATAACATGAGTTGAAAACCAGACATGGAGTTCTTTAGTGGTTTTTATTCTTTGATTTAAAAAAATAGCCAACTTTTATCTTTTATCAAGATTTCTTTATGCAAGCCATAATGAGGATATGAGGTGTTGCAAACTGAATAAGAAAGCATAAAGAAGGAAAGAGTAAGCATGAGAAAGCATTTTGTGCTTATATATTTTTTGAAAAGAATTTGATACCATGGGAAGAATAATAACCAGCATAATCCAGATATGAAAGTGATAGTGAAAATTTGAGTGATTAGGAAATTATTTTTAGAATAGAAATTAATTAAAAACTATTACATACATATACAACACTAGATTAATAAAATAAATAAAATGTCTACTTACCATTCATTGAAAATATTCATTTTTAAATAACATCCGAGAGGCCCATAATGAAGTGTTGTTGCATTGTTTGCAATCCTTTTGATATTCAAAATATGATTCCGGTTGCAGAGATGAATAAGGTTCTTGAAAGAGTTTCCAGCTGTTTGAGTTGCCATTGTTAAAATATCTAATAAAAGACAAAATATCCTTACTGATAAATGCATATAGAAGCAATTGGCTTTGAAGAAACTAACATAATTTTTTACTCAAAAAAACTTTTAAATACTTTCATACATGTGTATGAAATATTATTTGAGTGAAGGTATAATTTTATAAAAGGGATAAGTTGTATGTGAAATTAACTACAAAATTTTAATATGATCACACACATTTAGCAAATACAATATATCAAACACAAGACATGTTAAAAGGAAATGTTAAAATACCTCTTCAAACTTATTATCTACTGGAGACACAGAAAAGGAAAAAATACAGTTGCAAGATAAAAATTTGCATTTCCAGGCAAACAGCCATTATAGTTATTATTTATATTACTTTATCAACAGCAATTAACTATCACAAATGTAGTGATACAACTGGATAGGGTAGCACAAAAATGTACAGAATAATAAGCGTCTCATACCTTAGATCTACAGAAACAGTATAAGAAAAATCTAAGGAATTAAAACAATATCAAAAACCATATACAAAGGGATAATACCTGCCTGAATGGAAAAAGAATGAATATATTATATTCTTTATTGCTTGATAATTTATGATCATATTACTTGTTAATAATCAATCAAGCATGATATCTCCAATTACACTCATGTAGTGTACATAACTATATCAGGGTAGTTGTAATGAAAAGAAAACTAACTTAGAAATTTTAGATATTTTATTAAAATAAATTTGAAGTTAGAAGTTGACTTCAGGAAGAGAAAATAAAAGAAAGCAAAGGACATTTGAAATGAGAAAAAATTGGTGACTGTAATATACAACTTTTTATAGGGAAAAAATGCAATTTTATTAGGAAAAATATAAAATTTGCAAAATGAGTGAAGTAATCAATTAAAATGGAAATAAAAGCTAAAAAAACATTATATCTTTAGAAAAATGTTCATTTCTTAATGCAGAGCACCCAGAGCAAATTCACAATATGTAGAAATACCAAACTGATATTAGCAATTATTCCAGAAATAAATATTTAAATAAGAAATAAAAATAATGTTTAAATAAATGTAATACTTCCACACCAAATTATTATTTCATTTCAACTGCAGTTAATTTTGCTTCATTTACAACTTCCAACAACTTTACAACTTGATAATTATTTAACATTCTAACAAAATTCCGGTAGATTTTTAAATGCACATATTTATAATGCTAGGGATATAGATAAAAATTATATTGAATTATTATTTTATGACATTAAAAAGATATTCTTTGGTAATTATATAAATTTGTTATTAGACATTTTAAGCTACTTATAAAAAACATTTAGTAGCTTATATACCAAATACATTATTTTTATGTCACTGTATCAATATTTGTTTGAAAAAACACTTACTGTTTTTCAGCTCATAATACATTTACCTAGGAATATGATATTAAGAGTAAGTTCAGAGTAAAATTACATTAATTTTTTTAATTCTTGAAAAATCAATGGTGTGATTGTACTTCTCAAAAATTCCTACCATGAAAATGCACCATGTTTTTTGGAGAGCTACTCTGAAAAACAGGGTAAAAGACCATGCTTTTTGATGAGAGGATTTTGTAAAAGTAAACAAAATATCTATTTTAAAAGTTAAAATTTTAAAACTAAAACAGAAAGTTTAAATTAACAGTTTTTATGTAAAGTGAATACAAACAAATGTTCCTAATACTAATATTATTTTTAATACAGTTTTTAAATAATATTTTCCTTTTCAGGGGCTATTTTTATTCTCAGTTCTGCCCCCTGAACCCCTCGTTTTTAAAAATTTATAATACTTTTTAAAATTACTGCAAAAAAAAACTATTTTAATACAGAAAATATTCACTTACCACGCATTCACATTTGATTGATGTGCTCATCCCAGACTCTCCCCCCCCCTCTCACCGGTCAATCTAATTTGATGCCGATAACCTCTCAATATGTTGTAGTCATCACTGGCATGAACCCTCACCCAAAGAGTATAAACTTTAACAATATCCTTTTTTAAATGCCTGAAAGGCATCAGGACCCATCGAGTGACCATGGTTTTATCTCAACACATATTCAAACAGATAGAAATCAAAATAATCGGCTTTATAAGGAACATCCCTCAAAGCCCTTTTGATTGCAGACAATGTTCCTTCAATGGTATTCATGCGAGCACCAATTTACGAATCTTTATAATGAAAATTGAGTTGGACCTAAACATAAGTAAAGCCCTCATCTTTTAAACAATCATATGAAATCTAACAATCTGAAATAATTTCCATTTCAAGCAACACCCAATTTTTTATAATACTAAGAAGTTTCTTAGTCGTCCTGTTCGGAATCACTTTAAAAAAAAAACATTTCTTTGACGTTCTTTTAATTCCACCAATCATTAATTCATCTTTCACATGCTTTCTTCTTCCATATTTAACTTTTCCAAATTTGCTTTCATCTATCTCAACAGCAAATCCCACACCTTCAACCATAATACTCTCTTCAATGAATACAGTCTCACATACTTCTCTAGAAAAGCTATACTAGTCAATCACTGTTTCGATTGCCACGTTCAATTCACCCATACTGTATTACTGCACACAATGCTCTTACCATTTATTATTTAATTTTAAAATTTCAAACACACTCAGATGACTTCCATCAAACCAAGAATCCTTGTCACACTCCTACAACATTTATGTGGATTTACTTTGGATTGATATCTGCACTTCCACTCATAGCTATCATTCTATTTGGGTTGTTTGCTCAATTTCATTTGCTACTGACGCTTCATACATTCATAACATGAAGGTATCATCCTTTCAATCATGCACCAATCTAACACAAATTTATTACCATATCCTGGTAGCAATGAAAAATACCCACTAGAATATTTTACTTCATTCATAAAATTTTGATCTAAATTCTTCTTATAATCAGCAAAGACATGATTGATTTAAGATGTAATGGAAAGAGGATTGATTGTACCTATTCAAGATGCAGTGGAAATAGAAATGAAAACAATAATATTCACTTGTAAGATTTCAAATTTTGAAAATATCCAATTACAGACAAGAGCACAGATCAGCCCTCCCGGTCAAGGAGAAAGATAAAATGGAGTTGCCATTATTAGTGTATTATCACCAACTTGGCTAAGAAGGGATTTAACTGCACATCAACCAAATAAAATAAATGAACTTCAAACCCTTCTTTGGTTTCATATTCAATCAAATGTCTTGTGGAAATTTTAGAAGTACTCTACTATATCATCAATATGGATTTTAATATGTAATTAATGTAAATATCAACAAATGCATATGTCCGTTTTCAACTATTTTTATGGTAACAAAAACTAAAGGAATATTTTTCTTGAAATAATTTTGATTATTAAAAAAAATTTAAGTAATTACCCTCGTAATAACCTTTTTTTCTTGCCTTTAATCGAAAGGTAACAAAATAACTTCGAAAAAATGAGTACATTTTACTTTTTATTTTCAAACAACAATTTTTTGATAATGCATTTACGAGACTATGATTCATTTGAATGTCTCATAAATGCAAATTAATTATTAAAATGACTGTATTATATAATTGAAGATTTCAAAACAAAGACTAGAAAACAAACCAGAACTATTACCCGGTATTTAAAATTGTAACAGGTAGCTACGAAGCCTTCCTTTCAGTCATTATAATTTAATATTTTAAACAGCATGCACAATTCATTTACAATAAATTAGGTAACATCGAAAACTTCAACTCCGCATGCTAGCAATATTTGTTTACTTTTACAGTTCTATATTGGGCTTTACCAGTATTATCTTGTGAAAGTTTTATTTCATTTTAGCAATTTCTCCGTAATTATTCTTTAAAAAAATTTAGGTTTAAATATATGTATCCTACTAAAATAAGAACTTTTTACTTTCTTTTAGAAAAATGTTTCTTCCATATATTGTAAAAAGTAGATTTTTCACAAAGTACTTAAAAAAAGTATTGTCTTCATTAAAAATATTTCATATTGTTATCAGGATAAAAAAATTGTAAAAATTATGCATTTTAATTATACTTAATTTATAAGTAAAATATATAATTTTCGCCTATCACTCATCTGAAATAAGCTACTCCAACTTCGTCTTTGAGCGCTCGGAAAATTAAAATGGAATTGTGGATTCAATGTTGGTAAAAGCAAATCTGAAATGGACGATTTTGAGAAAGGTTCCGATTTAGAAGAAGTTAGTTTCGTTTTCAGCTTGGCATTACAATACAATTTATATGAAGACGTTACATGATATTTAAACATCCAGGGCTATTAAATTCATCTAAATCTGAAGTCTAAATTTATTTATTTTTAAAGTAAAACGTTATAAAATTTTATTCTGCTAACAAAGGATATACTGAAAAAATATTTATTTAACACTAACATTATACTATTATAATAAAATTATAATGATATCAAAGTGAATATTCTAAGGCAAAGTCTGTATGAAATTAACTTTTATTATAATTTAAATAATATAATTGTTTAGGATAATGAATATGGGTATTGTATAATGGTTCCTACTTTTTGAATTAAATACTATTTTTGATAAATTATCATAAGCACCCATAAAATCAATCTAATCTAAAATCTATGATTATGCTGGTAATTAGTGGAACCATATCAAGTTATCTTATATATAAATCAAGAACTTAAAAAACATCATAAAATGTAACCAAATTTATATTTGGTATTGCCATTCCGAAATAAGCTCATATAAAAAGATAGGAAACAAAAATAACAATGAATATTATTTATCATAAATTGTTTTTTTTTTATGATGATGAACTGTTTAGCTGTATAACAAAATATTTGGAATTTTTTAGTTAAAAAAATTATCAATTTTTGTCTTTTTACCAGAAATTTTATTTATTTATCATTATTATTCTCAGAAATTTTTATTGACAAGATGGATGATTCATATATGTAATATTGATGTACATGAGTTTTTTTTAAATATAATTAATCCATTTGGACATACACATGAATAATTCATAATATTTTTTTCTGAAGAATCTACATAAGTCTTTACATTATGCTGTTGGTAAAATATGTGGTGAAAACGCAGAAGGTTTGAAAGTGAAATTTAGTAAAGAATTTATTGGAACCCTTGCAGATCTCACCTTTCGTCAAAGTGGAATATTTGCTGAGGATCTTGAAATGTTTGCTAAGTAATTATCTGTATTTTCTTTTTAATTATATTAATAACAATAGACGTTTATCCTCAACTAACTCTCTGAATTATCAATTCAAAAATATCATTATTTGTTTTTCTTTATGTTGATTAGAATTAATCTACTGTAGTATCTACTGTATCAATTTTATTATGATAATTCATATAATTATAAAAATATTTTGCATCAATAGTTAGCATTGTTATTATTGGTTACTTTCTTTCAAACTTATTTCAGTAAAACATATTATGCATTAAAATTATCTGACATTTGATTAGATTTGAAATTGTGATTGTTAAAATGCTATTGAATTTATTTTTGTTCAAAATTTTTCTAGTTAAAATTTTAAAGAATAGACCTAATAATAGATTGACTAAGTGGCAGTTTTGAAAATCTAAAATAGTGATTTATTTTGACATTTTAACATTTATATTTGACATTATATTTGACATTTTAATTGTTTATTGTGCATGGATTATTTAAATTGCATATCATAATTTATCCTGCATTTTCCATAGCTCTAAAGGATGTGGCAAGTTTGTATGTCTTTTAGGATTGTGAGAATCACTAGTGTGATTTGATAGGGATGAATAATTACCTAAATGTACTTTTTAAACATTTGTGTGGGGTTAACATTTCATTCATTTAACATTCTCTTCACAGACATGCAAAGAGAACAACCATTAATGCTGATGATGTCAAACTATTAGTAAGAAGAAGTAAATCACTGGTACAGTATTACTATGTATAATGCATTTTGTGATTGTAGATTTATGAAGATAGTAGACATTTTTTGGGAATGTAATAATTCATTATATTATATTTTTCTTTTAATATATTATACCTTTTTTTTCAATATCATAGAAGAAAAAAGAGTGTTAAAAAATAAGGATTTTTTTTCCTTGTCAAACTTTTAATAGAAGTAAATATGCCTGTAAATTTTTTAAAAAAATTTCTCATATTTAGTCATCATGAAATTATTGGTTTAATATTTCTTGGATGAGGTTATTTCGTCTATGAAAAAAAAAACACAGTTATATAAGCAAAATAAAAGATTATTTACCTGTATGAGTATTTATGTAAAAGAAAGAAGTTAGTTATAGAACTTATTTTTTTCATGTTGTCAACTTATCAATTTCTGTTTTTCAAAGACATAGAACATGCATTACTACGAAAATTATTGTATCAAAATGCACGAATTAATATGAAAGTCACAGAGCTAGAGAAAAGGTTGACATTAAAAATAAAGAACAATTATTATCTTGGTCTTTAGAATTCACATTAACAAATTTAAAAAAATTTAACATAGTCTTTCTATCATAAATAAACATTTATTTCTTATTAAAATTAATTGTTTTCTTTTGTTTATATCAGTATAAATGATGCTATATATATATATTGATGATAGGTTGATTCTTTTTTTATGTTGCAGAGATGATGTTTTAAAACAATAAGTGCATATTAATTTGTTGGGAAAGGGGGGATTGTTTTTTTTATGATTAATTTGTTTATAAGAGTTTATGTAAGATAACTGGCATGAGGTTATATTATTATTTTTCACCAACATTTTTATATTTATTGACATTTTAAATTCAATTAGTAATTAATATTGTATCAAAATGTTTTTGTATATTTATATTTAGAATGTTTTGTTTATTTACAGTATTCTATTATTTTTATTCCATGTCATTACATTTACTTTTAATTTATTTATAAATATTTGTAACTACAAATACTATTAATAAATTAAAGGAATAAAGTAATATAATACTATGCACTTATTAGACCAAATAAGCAAATGAAATGAAGTGAAATAGAAATGCTTTATTCCATATGAGTGAAATCTCTATCTTCTAATTCATACATATTAAGTGAAAAAGCAGCATTTGCCAAATGTGAAATAAATAAAAAAATGTTTATAAAGCTGAATTACAATTTTTTTTTAATATTCTTTCCCCTCTTCCTTGTAATTCAGCATCAATTTTCTGTACAATCAATTATATGTGATAAGTCTTCTTTACATTACTTTTCCTTTTTTGGTTTATTTTAGCAAGAGCACATCAGTAAAATGACAGAAGAACTATCAGCAAATTCTCTAAAAGCCAAGGGAAAGAAAAGGAAAAATGAAATTGGTGAACCAAGCCACACTATTGATCTTGATTAAAAGAATTGATTTCGGTTGTTAGATATGAAATTGATATGAATTTAAATTCAATTATAATGCTCATAGTCGGTTTGTATCTTTAAAATTTTATAAATGTTTTCTTTTCAGTGTAATAAAGGAAGAAATATATATTCATTAAATTCATGGCAGCAAAAATTCATCAGATTGAATATGTAATTTATTCTAATTTATTTTCCATTCTGATTCTTAGAGTTATATAGTTTTTTTTAAAAGTCTGGAATTGTTTAAATTACCTGGAGTAGAAAAGCTGGAACCTCATTCATTTCTGAAAGAGTTTTGTAAATGCTGAGTTATTTTGTTTGTATATTTTTTACATAATGTGAATACTCAATGATAGTGACCTTTTGCAATAAATCAAAAGTACTGTTAAAACATTTTCTTTCTATTATATTTGTTTTTAAATCCATTCTAGAATTTTCTGAATAGAATCTTTTGGATTTTGTTCATGGACTTTATTTATAAGTTTTTCTTGCAAATACAGAGGGTGAGTCTAAAGTAAATTCAGACCTCCAACTCCAAATGTTTTAAGATTGATTCGTCTAGTTTGATTGTGTCAATACTTACCATTTTGTTGAATGAATGTCACTAAATCTTTATCCTATTAAGTGAGTGAAAGAGAAAACTCTTTGAAGTGTCCAATGAAAAAAAAAAGCAATTTCTTATTCATATTGTTTGTGTTTGATGAGAGTATGTGGACAGAAAATTTGATGAAACAATAAATTAGTTTAAATTTCATTATAATTATAAGCAAAATTTCTAATAATTATAGTCTTTGTTACAAATATATTTAAAATTAAGTTAGAAAAATTAATTAAAATTAAAAGGATTAATTATAAAAGTATAATTAAAAAGATTAATTAGATAAATAACTTCCTGCCTCTTTAGTTGTGTGGATCAGTTGTATAAAAAATGAGACTTATTAACTAAATAATCTATTTAAAAAAAAGTCAAGCATATTATATGTATTACATACACATTAGTGATAAGCAATTACTGTAAAAGAAATGAAAATATTTTTTTCATAAAAAAAAACCCTTTTAATTAGAACATTTAAAAATGTGCAGTTAATCTTCGTAATAACTTTAAGAAAAAGCTCATGGTATTTGTACCTTTTTTGTTCTTCATTAGAGAGTCCATGTCGAAATTAAAATTAGTAGCTCCCCTCAACTCACTTTGTTCATTTGATATGTTTCTATACTTTATTAAATAAGCTAAAATTGAGAAAGTACACTCAAATTTATAAATGCTAAATTATCTAATTAATTTTAAATTTATCTCATTGAATTGCAAAACATAGCATTTATTGCCAAAAGACTATACTACATTTGTTAAAACAATTTGTCAGTGTCACATGTGGATTTTTATTGAAAATTTAATCTTTTTTATATTATTTTATTTCTTCTTCCCCTCAAAATATCTTTTACCAAAATTAATCCAAAAAAAAAAAAAAAACCCAACCATTAGTGAATTGGATGTTACCATTAAATGCCTGATGCAATATAATTTTTAAATTTGGCATAGGGCAAGTTATTGGACCATGAATCATAAAATTTGTTTAGTGGTTACTTTTTTGGTATTAGGTGCTTGAAGAAGTTTTTAATTAAATATTTAAAAATAAAATTATATCGAAAACTTAATACAAATCCTCAGTAACTTTCGAGCATATTATTGAATTAAAACCAATTTTATGTCTCTTTATAATTCAAAATATAGTCATTTGAACAAAAGTAGACATATTTACGTATGTGTTATTCAAAGATTTTTTAAAAAGTATATTCTATATTAATACTTTTTATTAATTTAGTTTTGGCTTTTATACACTTTAATTTTTCAATAAGATTAAATAAATAAAAAAAATTGAGACTCAAGAGTTTGACGAATCTCTACATTTTAATCTCGCCAAGTACGAAAAATACAAAACCCATGATAATTCCAAAACTCTTTGAACCAGACGATGCAATTTGATTCTAAATTTGCAAATTTTGAACAAAATCCTTTTATATGTCCTGATTGTACAGCTGTGTAAATACAAATTAATAAGATCATTACAAAACAAGGAGAACTAGATGGATGAAATTTGGGGCACAGATTTAACATCTAAAGTGTAAATATTCATAAACATTTGGATCCTCCAAATATGCTGACTGTGTTTTGGTTTGTTCTTTTGCATAAATATAAATGTGATAGTTCCAAAACTTAACAATTTAGATAAAGGAAATTTCATTTAGTTTTAGCATCTAAAGTATATATCTTTATCAAATTTTATAATGCATCTGTCAAAGGGTTGACCCTCTGTCTGTTAGTGCTTTCACAAGTATATAAACGCTATAACTCAAAAATGCAGTGACCTAAGCATATAAAATTTAAGAGGGTTTTGTAACTACATTTGAAGGCCGGTATCAAATTTTAATTTCAATCGAGAAAAAAAAAGTTTAAAGTACACATGCGGTGTTCTGGTGTCTGCGCATTAACCGCATTCCAGTAATTAACTATTGCGCTAATTAGGCCTTTTTGGAATTATCTTTCTCCAATAACTTGAGGTTAATGATAGAGAAGTACATTTTTTAGAGGAAGATATTAGTGAGACCACGTCCACTGATTTGTGTTAGCGCTATCATTAGTATTGCTAAAATTCTGAGGCACTGGCTTCATAAACCAGATAACATCTACGATACTGAAGTATACCTTTAGTACTGTGGTTATGTTACTCGGGTACTGACCCTAGCGTCGCAGGTACATACCGCAACCTTCAACTGCCACATTGGTGACCTTAACCACGCAACCTCTTGCAACTGTCGTGGAGCCATCTACCCGCAGCAAAACTAAGCCGTCATACTCACTTGACGCAGCAAGCAAACAAAAAGCCGTCAAACTCACTTGACGCATGAATGCACTCACACGCTCGCCATAACTTTGGCGCTTTAAAACCGTTCGTCTTTCCGCCGACTGACTGGTGGAGGAGTACTGTGGCGATAGGTTCATTAGCCAGATAATATCTACAATAATGTAGTATACTTTTAGTATTGTGGTTATGTTATTCGAGCCTGTAAGTCGCAGGTTCGAATCGCGACCTTCAATTGCCACAGTTTTATTAGCACAAATTTTTAAAATTGTGCAAAAGAAACGAATCGTGTCTAAAACATCCGTCTACAATATTTGGTGAAAATGATGTGATCTCCACTACCCCTCATTTTTTAAAATATTTAATGATTATGATTGACTTATCTACTACCTTACAAGATTTCCAATTGTTTAGAAAATTAAGTTCTGCTGTTAGTTGCATTTAAGCTGCACAAATATTTCACTTTGAGATTTTCTGACAGCCTACTTTATAAGATAAAATTGTTTCTCGTATTTAAAATAAAATGACAATCATTCACAATTTAAAAGTTGTTATAAATTTGTTGTGATAAACTGCGTGTTTTAATGAATGAATGGTGTAAATATCTATTTGTTATAAATAAGTTAGTATATTTATAATATTAGTTGCTGATATTTACTTTAAACATAATTAAGAGTTGATACATCACCGTATTGATCGTTCTATAAATATTTTATAAAAATGATTTTGTCAATTCGAAAGGTTAATGTCAGGTTTACACTTGTTCAGTTATAAAGCTGCCTGTTGATAGTACATGCGTAGAAATGCTGAAAAATGATGTTCGGTCAATAACATAAAATTGTCCCGATGGAGCAACAACATTCGTGACCTTCGAGAAATCATGCAACATGCCGCTGTTTTATGTGTGTGTGTGTGCAATGATATTTTAACCTCTAATTTCAATTGTAATTCAAACTTTCGATTCTAATTCAAAGTTTTGTCTTAATTTAGTTCAGAATAACTTCATTCTTAAATGTTTTATAATTTCCTAATTCATTTCACTTTTTCTATAATAAATCAAATGAAGTATTATAAAGACAATGCGCCAATCGTTCCACATGCTGAGTTGATGAATAATAAATCACCGGTGTAAATATTCTTGTAGAGGATTCCTTGGATGAATCGTAAATCACTGATTCCTGCGTTTCTCTTGTCAATGTCAGTAGGTATTAGAATTTCTCTCTGAAATCTACACGTGCGTGATTTATGTGAATATGATAGTATAAAGGACCTTCTCCTGCTAATGCGCCGCGCACTGTATCTCTTTAAGATGGAATAAAACCGAAATTGAAAAGTCAATATGTGTTTTCTCCATGATTTTGGAGTACGATACAAAACGGAAGGGCGAAAAGCTGATGAAACTTTTATCCTTGCAAATATATACTTTTAGGTTTTAACAGGGATCTTCGACGCATGTCAATCACATGTACAGCTCGTGCAAGAGAATCATAGAGATCTTTTAATGGAATGTGCTTAGCTTTACGATTTTTATCCCTTCAGTTGGAGTGTGGGAATTAGTCGGCTTTTAACCGATTCAGCAATTTTACGAAGCTTCTGTTAAATTCATTAACTAAAACAAGTGGAATGGATCGGGAATAAAGAGAACATTTTTAGCATGAAGTTTCTATGACTAAATTCAGATAAAAATTTAGAAATTAATTTGGACTTTTATATATATATATATATATATATATATATATATATATATATATATATATATATATATATATATATATATATATATACACTGCGCATGCATTTGTAGAATTTGACGGGGGGTTCCATTTTATTTCATTTTTTCTATATTTTTCCAAATTTTAGATAGGTTGACCTTTTTTTTAAAAAAAAAATATTTTACCTTGTTTCTTTGTGTAGATATACATAATTTTAATATGATGCGCAATGAAAAAGAAAATTCCAGGTGTGCCAAAAGGGCAATTTATAGCCAAGCATTGAATTTCTGTACCTATCTCATGAAATTTTGGCAAATTTAAATCAGTCTCTTTCTGCGCATGTGCTGCCTACTGGCCGAATGCAATCATTCCGGGAATAGCGTGCAATTCAGTCTTTTAAAATGTCATGTCAATGTTGCCACTTCTAGAATGTTAAATAAAACAAAAATTATAGATAGCCTAAATGTACTATTCAATCTTTTCAGAAATATGCAATAAAAGATTAAAAATAAAATTTTAATTTATAATAAGCATTAAAACATTTTAACTCCATAAAGAAAATAACTAAAACTCTGTTGAAATAGATAGATAAAAAAAATCTTTGAAAATCAGATTGCGTTTGTTTTTGTAATCTTTGTGCATCAACTGTTTTACAACTCGATTCATGCCATCTTTCTATTTTCCACACAGATATTTTTTTTCTGTGTTTTCTTTGTTTAAGTTGAATATTATTTTATCTTAAATCGAATATTTTAGATTTTACGAACTATTGTGACGCATTTTGGAGATAACTGGGCATGAGCAAGACGGAAAAAATGGTGAAAATGTATTATCTCACAGTCATCAGAAAACACGGCCTGAAAGGAACCACTTTGTGCAGTTGCAGCGACTTCTCCAGTTTCGGCTACTTTCAGAAGAAAAGCGTGAAGGAATTCATGCGTTTCAGCAGCCTCATGTTGGTGGGGAGAACCGAACTGGAGACAAATGTTAGTGTCAAAGAACTGCCTTACGTGTGCCATGCCTTTGTGAGATCGGATGACTTGGCGGCGGCTGCAGTGACTGATGATGAATATCCGCCAAAAGTTGCGCATTTGTGTTTGAATGAATTGCTTTCAGATTTCAGCGTCCATTTTCAAGCAACCATTTGGCAAAATGCGCAGAATCTGTTGGAATATCCAGAGATGAAAGTCATTTTTGAAAAATTCACCAGTCCAAAGGATTTAGACTCATTAACTGTAGTCCAGAGTCAATTGGATGATACGAAAATTGTGTTGCATCAGACTCTTGACACTATCCTTCGTAGAGGAGAGAAGTTAGATGATCTTGTCAGCAAGGCAGATGATTTAAGTCTCCAAGCGAAAACATTTTATAAAGGAGCCAAGAAATCAAATGCTTGTTGTTCAAGATTTTAACTATTAGTTGCGAAACATAAAGTTGTTTCCTCATGGTATTAAATGTTACTTTTTGTTTTGAAATTCAGTGATCTAATTTATTAGACTGGGCTGCTTTACCGTTAGCCGGGTGCAAAGGTCGCCAATTGTGAACCAAACACGAGCCGAGTTGCCAAACAAAGCGAATGACAAGGCATTCAACGGAATTCTACATTATTTGGCGATTTTTTGCCATCTTTCATTTGGGTGAGTTTTACATTGGCGATTTTCCGCTTGCACCCGGCTAATGGATAAATACCTTGACTAGAAAATATTCCAAATAGTACGTTTATCTACAATATTGTCTAAGTTTGGGAATCCTGAACAGCATCGTGAATAAGTTGCGCAATAACTGTTTACTAATAAGGACGGTGTTGCCGCCATTCTTGATTGGTTTCAATAGATAATTTACCAATTTCGATACTAGACTTCATATGCTTAAGTCCTAATAGTTGGTGGAAACAGCGCAAAATTTGCAGTATCATCATGTCTAATTTCCTGATTTAAAAAAATTATATATATATATTTAAAAATCTGAAAATAGTTTGTCTATTTGAAACGATTTTATTAGCACTAAATTTCGAAATTAAATGACGGTGCAACAGGAGAGAGCATCACCTCTATTTCGCCAAAGATATTTAGCGCCAAATATGGCAACCCATTGTTGACGTTGAAGGATGTCTTCCTCCTGAGTTGGTGATTTTGAAAAGTGCGACAAGGGGATGATGTTCTCTACGGATCAACATTAAGTCCATTCATATTATAAACTGCAAATGATGTCATTTATATAAATACTAAATTTAAATAAATTACTGAAATTTAATTGTTTATCCTATATTTAATTATATGTATGTTTTAATATAGCCATATGTAAATTCAAAAATCAATAGTAAGCAATAGTTGAAATATGGCTTAAAGTGCTCCTTCATGTCGCCAAATATTCCAATACAAAATCAGCAATCAAGATAACAGACGAGATTAGAAATATTGTTAAACATTTATTGTCAGCCATTTTAACTTTGGTTGTGCAACTTACATGTATTAGCATCCTTGGCGAAGTGAAAGGGAGCCATTAAATATATTTAAACTAAAACCAATACTATTTATTTTCTTTATAGGAATATAAGTATTTAATGTTTATGACTAGAATTCTATTTTTGGCGAAGTTACCCATATTTTGGCTAATGTATTATTATTGAAATAATAAATAAATTTATATTTTTAGCAGCAAAGATTACCATCCTCCAATGCATGTATAAGCGAATCTGCATTACAGTAATATCCATAAATTAAAGGCAAAAAGAATTTTATTAAAAAAATAGATATATATATATATATATATATATATATATATATATATATAACTCAAAAAATAATAAATGTATATGAAATGCTGCATGCTAAATGAAATCGTCACTTTTCCATTTGCCGAGCGCAAGATAAAATTCGCAGAATAACATAGAATTCTGTTAAATTTCTTACAGCGGTTTTAAAGCGAAAAATTGCCAAATAAATTAGAATTTCGCCAATTTTTTTTGGCGAGTTTTTGCTGGCATCCAGCTAACCAAGAAATCATACCATGTACCAAGAAATCATATTAAGTTATGAAGTGATGAACAAAGTGATCATAAAAACTTGAGCTACTTTTGTATTACAGTGGCCATCTACTGCTTGGCAATCTTAAAATTACTGTAAAAACGCCAGGCTGTATATTCATTACATAGCCATCTTCACAAATAAATCTCGAAACCGTTATAATATGTATGTACCGCTTTTTTCTTTCTTTTTTGGAGAAGTAGGGGGGTGATTTGATTATGAATGTATCCATTTCTTGAATGCATACGTATCGTCAATTGTATATACTCTAGTACAGAGTATCCTGTAAAGCCTATTTAAGAATTTATGGTAATTTTTTTTCTCCTGAGTTGATAAATTATGTTCCGTTTTGCGTTTCTCAAGTCCTTCATATGCATATTCCATTTGATTATTGGAATGGAATATGAATATTCCCTCCGTCTTTATTTGAGTAATTATCTTAACTTCCAAAAAATATGTCATCACACGCTATGCAGCGCCATTGAGCTTGAGGATTAAATTAATTCGAATAGTACTACCAGAACTGCTTTTAAGAGACAATGACAAATAAGTTAGTACACTTTTCAACAACGTCAAGTTAAATAGGCCTGTTCAATCATATATATGCTCAGATAATATCACCACGTCTATAATGCCAACTTCCAAGGTATTGACGGAAGATTAGTAAATCTAGATTCCGGCCAAATGTATTGGCGCCTGAATGAGATCATCAAAAAGTCTGCTTTCAGCCATGAATAATACATTTCGCCACTTTTTATTAGACCAATAGACGTGCTCATGACACTTCGCATACTCTTTTTTCTTTTCTGTTGAAAATATCCTATGTAACGCTTCTAATTGGTTTGTAGACGAATAGACGAGTACAGCCTAATTTCTAGGATATCTGTGTTTATCTGTACCTGCTGTGCCATATTGGCAGTAGTTATTCCACAAATTTTTCTGTTTGTAAATTATAAAATGATCGTCTTTTGCGAAAGTTTCGGCTGATCGACCAGCCAAATAATATCTGTTAACCATTCCGAAATCATAACCTATTTTTCACAACTGTATAGTCGCTGTTTTTGACATTTAAAACGAGTAACACTCTGATTTAACAATTTTTTTCTAATTTGTCCAAAATATTTCCAGTATAAGAATCGCGATTAAATACTAGTATACGGTACCCCTTTGGTGCCATTTTGAAAAATGTCTCCAAACATCTGAACAACTCAACAGAAACCATAGCTTAGGCTACCAGCCAACGAGCGTCCGCGCCAGAAATGACGTCTCGGCTTTTCGGTATAAAGTCGCCAAATCAAGGGGTACCGTATACTAGGATTATACCAAAAACGTCTTCACGTATTCTTTAAATCGCATCATTTGCTGTACGAAGAAATACAAAGCCTGAATAATGTACATTAGATACATCATGATTCTTATAATGGGCAGCTTCTTCTTTTAACCTCTAGTATGGCACGTTTCTACCACGAAACTCGGTATGGTTGCATATTTATCAATAAAATCTATTTCTCAATTCTGACAATTAACTAAACTTTTTTGGGGGGGAGGGACACAATTTATTTTTATTACATTGTATATAAAATACTATAAGAAAAATAACGAAGTCGTCAACAAATTGCATAGGCACCCATTTTAGGAATTGTACGTGCCTGTCTGTGAACACGATAACGCTCCGACGCTTTGGACTAGATGATCGAAATTCGGTATATGCTCTTGAAACAAAATTTGTTGATACTTATCCAGTTTTGATGAAATCCTTTAAGCGAAGGTCTGACTGTCGGAATACAAGTTGACACGATCATTACAGAGTAAAAAGAGCAAGATTGATTAAATTTAGCTCACAGAGTATTATCTGAAACGTAGAAAGGTATACGAATTGCAACTAAATTTCGCAAGTAGCTGCCAGTCTGCTCTTTCGCATGTTTACAAACAAAAGCAATAATTCAAATACATAGCAGCTTATGCACATGGTTCACATTTTTATCATCCAAAGTATAAATCATTATCAAAATCACCAATGACAAATTCAAACGATTTACTGGGTCTGTCTATTAGTGCACACTTTTTTTAGCGCTATAACTCAAAAAATACAATAATTTAATTAAATTATTGTAGTGTGATCTTATAACAATAATCGTTATTCTGTGTCAAATTTTGATTTCTTTTGGTAGGGAAACTGTGTCCAAAATATGTATGCGATTTCACTGGTACGTGTATATTAACCACGTACCAGAGATTAATCATAAGAAATTGCCAAAGATATCATTCTAAAAACGCTTTTTCGTAACTATCATTCGGCAATAACAGATGGTTATTACAAAAAAAAAAAAAAAAAAAAAAAAAAAAAAAAAAACAACTCTTACAATGTTACCTAAGATATATACGATGGGAAGACGGGACAACATATTTATATCAGAATATAAGAGAAACTTTTAGTGAGATCAGTTTTGCTGGTTTTATGCGAAAACATGTGATTTTTAATATAATATTTTTATTTGTAATCTTTTATTCGTTATTTTATGGATGTTGGGGTATTTCAGTCCTCCCAAATAAGAATATTTTAGAAATATTTTGACTGATGGTTAATCTTTACGATATGTTTTATTGTAATTATCTTTTTTTATTATTATGTCTTTCTATGATGTTGAAAACAATGTAAGGGCTTGGAGTTCAAGCTATGATAGGGTAACAAATATTGAAATTGGCCAATCGAATTCGACAAGTCTTACTGTTTTACTTTTAAATCTTATAGTAGCATATGTAGAAGTTAGAACTCTATTACAAAGAATTACAGACGATTCTTTCATTATTCACGGTAATTTTATTTGATATCTAGATTCTATAATTTGTAAAGTAGAGAAGTATTCCGTTGCTAATATTTTTAACTGTGTGTGTGTGTGTGTGTGTGTGTTAATTTTAACATTAATTCGTTTGTATCGTTATATAGCAATAAATGTATAGTAAATATTGAAGGTTGTGTTTTTTCTTTCCTTATTTTTTTTACTTTATATATATATATATATATAACTTCGTATAAAATTAAACATTTTAACATTTTTTCTACTAATAAAAATTTTGGAACATTTTTTAGAGAAAATCTAATTTGTATTATCTAACTCGGCGATGGATAAAAAATGAATATCGACTTTCAAAATAAACTTTGCTACTTCAGAGATATTGCTAAACAAATTATGCAATTTAAATCACTTCCATCTTGAAAACCATTTTTTCAATTAAATCAATTCTCTCACTTGAAAGGTCATTATGACAGGTATTATGTTTTTTAGAAATTCTTGTCGCGTAAATCATTCTGATACCAAACTATTTGTGCTTGATTGGAAGTTTCAGCCTTTAATGTCTTTTCGTCAAAATATATTCTAAATGGCACTAAAAATTGATTTCCAATTTTTCTAAGCATTTTCCTTCAAAAGGATATTAAATGGAACTTCGATCAATATATATTAGTTTCAATTTCCTTTGTGTCCTTTCAAAAAAGGGTTACTATCGCATTTTCTAAAATAAATTCTTTGCAGATTAATGAAAGAATTTTATTCTTTCACATTGTAAATATTTCACAACATTCTATAGTTTTTGTTTGGCTATTTGTTATCACGCCATTACATCATGTACACTAAAACAGCATTCCCAAAATGAAATCATTATTTTCATAGTGGTCAAACCAAGTGAAACTACGGGGCTTATTTCTTAAGGTTTCAGAGTAAAGTAATGACCTTATACCATTAAGTATGGAAAACTCAACAAACTGGGTGGAAAAAACGTTCTTGCCAATTTTAATCCTTTTTCATTTCTGTGGAATATCAACATTGCCTTGCTCTTATAACATGCGTGGAAATAAACTTTTAAAATGGATATCTCTAACAACAAGATTTACATTTCTTTTCTTGTTTATCTTCATTTTAGTATTTAATATTCTGTACCTAACGTTGTTCGATTTGACAAGAGATAGAATATCTGCTATGGTTGTCCTGCTTCTTCATGGAACTAAATATGCTGCGGTGTACCGATCGAAGAATAATATTCTACTTTTGTTGAAGAAATTGTACAAAATATCATACTTACTGAATTCGACGCAGAAAAGAAAAATTATGAAGATTTCAGTAATTGCGTATTGGCTTTCCACGGCCATTTTAATGTCGTTTTTTGTAGAAGCATGCCTTGACTCCAAACTTCAAGACTACGAATCGCAGAACTTGAGAAATTCGTCATCCTTAACACCAGAACAGAAGCATGATATCTCGTTAATTTTTTCAATTTCTTCTTATATATCTATTGGGATAATGCACGCTTTTTTTATTACCTTTCCTAGTTACTACTGCTTTGTTTGTTTCTGTATTAAGTTGTTTTTTTCTGATTTCATATTAAAATCAAGGGATTTAGTTAAATTTCAAGATTATCGACCAATACTCAAAACTTACCAACTTCTAACTGAAGTTGTGACTCTGACAAACAGCCTTTTATCTTACTCAGTGTTCATCCAAGTAATAATAAACATGGTTGAACTCTTTTGGTTTGGTTACTTCTTCGTAGTTTTTCCTGAAATCGAGTCGGACACCAAAAAATTTATTTTTGTGGGTATGTTTTTAAGTTTTGTTTTATTGAGCATTGTGTTATTACCTGCAGCTGCCGCTAACAAAGATGCCTATCTGGCTTGGGAATTCATGGTATCTCTGCCGGCGTGGTTTCCTAAGCATTACAGAAGATTAAAAATGTATGTGCGTCAACATTTTATTTCAAATGCCTCCCTCACTTTGTGGGATATCTATAAAATCGACAAGTCCCTGTTCATTAGTGCACTAGGCACGCTTTTGACCTACGGAGTTCTTCTGGGAACACTTGGAAATATTCAAAATTCAAAAGCTGATAATCCATTCACCAACACGTCTTCAAACTTTGACAGGCAATTGTAACTTTTTAGCTGCGTATGTTATACCAAATCTGATTCACTTAATTACACAAAATTATGCCCTTTTTTTTAGGAATCGAAAAGAATGTTGTGGATTATTCTGGATTTTATTTTTTAAACAGATTGTGAAAAATTCTCTGTCTGATTTAAGAAGCATGTACGTTCGACTAGAGAAATTTTTTTCAATGATTTTATACCTGAAAATCGAAAATAATTAAAATGTTTACTGTAATCCTATAAGTCACTTGTTATTACTTCTATCTATACAAGATGGCGGAGTTATTTTCAGAATTGTCCTTTCTAAATTTAACCATACATAGGATTTAGTTACTTTATTATAATTGATGACAGAATGCATTTGGAAAAAGCTGGGTGTTCAGCCCCTTCTTACTTAAGAAAAACAAGAGTTAACTATTTCATTTTTTCTGTATTTCTTCCTATTTATTTAATTTTTTTTTTGTCTTATCCAATGCACTTTTACTCCCGATTCGAGACAATATCTTGTTTCGTAGAACTTTTTAAACTGAAAGTCAAAAATATTTATTATCATGTGAAATATGATGTTGTTTTGGTTAGGGGGTTTTGATGCCTCCGAAATTTACGATCAAGAAATTATATATGCTTCATTAAAAGACTGACCTGCTTTCACCAGTATTGCATTATTATTTTTGATTAAAATTTTTATTTCCTCAAATATGAAATGAGGGTGAATTTATAGAAATTGTAAAGATAGCATGAGAAAAAAT
This sequence comes from Argiope argentata, assembly GCA_026289955.1. NCBI lineage: Eukaryota > Metazoa > Arthropoda > Arachnida > Araneae > Araneidae > Argiope > Argiope argentata. The sequence goes on from JAOUZG010052814.1 coordinate 4,262,261, forward strand.
AATTCAAAATGGCATTAAAAAAAGTAAAAATCATATCTAAATCTATTCATTTCTCTCAAGATTCGGACACGGGATCGGCAAAAATAAGAGGGTACTACCATAATATTATGCCCACCAAGCTACATTTACCTTTGAGTGTTCGAGTCCCTAGGACTTTTAATATGTTTATTCTAATGTAATATGAGGGAATGCTTGTCTAAAAGTACAATTCTGAGAATATAGAAAATGTCTGCGCATGTGCAATCCACAGACGCTTAAAATTTCAGTTATAATTTTTGATATTTCTAAGTACATTTTACTATCTGAAATATTAAATGAGGGTGAATTTATAAAAATTGTTGAGATAGCATGAGATAAAAAAATTAAAAATGGCATTAGAAAAAGTAAAAAAAATATCTAAATCTATTCATCTTCAAGATTCGAACACGGGATCGGTAAAAATCAGAGGATAATACCATGTCATTCTGTCCACCAGGCCACATTCAATTAGGAAGGGTCGAGTTCCTAGGACTATTCAAATGTTTATTCCAATGTAATATGAGGGAATTATAGTTTAAATGCACACTTCTGAGAATATAGAAAATGTCTGCGCATGTGCAATCCTCACCAGCTTTAAATTTCGGTTATACATTTTGATATTTCTAAGTATATTTTATTTCCTGAAATATGAAATGAGGGTGAATTTATAGAAATTTTAGAACTAGGATGGGAAAAAAATAATTAAAAAATGGAAATAAAAAAAGAAAAGAACATAACTAAATCTAAATATTTCCTTCAAGATTCGAACACGGGATCGGCAAAAATCGGAGGATACTACAATGTCATTCTGTCAACCAAGCTACATTTACAGTTGAAGGTTCGGGCATCTAGGACTATTAATAAGTTTATTCTAAAGTATTATAAGTGAATTCTTGTTTAAATTAACATTTCTGAGAATATAGAAAATATCTGCGCAAGTGCAATTCTCAGACGCCTAAAATTTCAGTTATATATTTTGATATTTCTAAGTATATTTTATTTCCTGAAACATAAGATGACGTGAATTTAAAGAAATTGTAGAGCCAGGATCTGAAAAAATGATTGAAAACGACATTTTAAATAGTAAAAAATAGTATTTAAATCTATTCATATCCTTGAAAATCCGAACACGGGATCGGTAAAAACCAGAGGATACTACAATGTCATTCTGTCCACCAGATCTGGTCCAGTCCACGAGTCTGGATTTATATCCAGATTTTCTAACTTTTTTTCTCAAGATTCTTTAAGAATTTAATGAATTATTAAGTATTTTTGACTGCTGCACCGATGGAGGAACGCGTGGAGCAATGGTTCAATTGCCATACTGTTATTTTTTTCAGTTTTCGGTGGACTTCAGTTCGGGTCTGGAACCCGATAAACCAATTTATTTATTCAATATTTTCAATTTTTTTGCGATTTTTCTCAATATTTATACTAATATACTGCAACATCTATCAAATTTCATAATTCCAAATGTAATAATATAAATAAAATTATTGGAAATTCAATTGAAATTTGAACTTCCGTCCTCGCACACCTGCGCAGTAATCATCTGTATGTTTAGCATTGTGCATTTATATCCAGATTTTCTAACTTCTTTTATCAAGATTCTGTAAGCTTTTAATGATTTATTAAGAATATTAGATTGCAGCGCTGATGGAGGAACACGTGTCTCAATGAATAAAATGACATACTGTTATTTTTTTCAGTTTTCGGTGGACTTCAGTTCGGGTCTGGAACAAGATAAACCAATTCATTTATTCAATATTTTCAATTTTTTGCGATTTTTTTCTATATTTAGACTAATATATGACAAAATATACCAAATTTCATATTTCCAAATGTAATAATTTAAATAAATATATTGAAAATGTAATTGAAAATTGAACTTACAACCTCGTGCACATGCGCAATCATCATCCGTATGTTTAGCATTGTGCATTTATATCCAGATTGTCTAACTTTTGTTTCAAGATTCTGTAAGCTTTTAATGATTTATTAAGAATATTAGATTGCAGCGC
>JAOUZG010052814.1:4289299-4315044 GCA_026289955.1 Argiope argentata
ATATATGAAAAACACATTTAAATGATTTGTTGAGAATAAATAACAGAGTCGTCGCCAAAATCATAGAGAAAATAGGTTGAATTTTTAGTTCTTTTTATTCCATCACGGGAGCAGCCATTACTTACAAGCGAAGGCGGCGTGCAAAAGACAGAACGACACAACACAGAACTGAAAGAAAAGCTAAGTGTACAAAAAGGGGGCGGGAAATCATTATCCCTGGTCTTAAATACCAAGACTTTGATAGGGATAAATATTTTTTATGGATCTTATAAACTTGGATTTCAGTGGGGATTTCCATGTCTCACGCATAAGAGATAAGGGAAACACAGGGATCTTTTTAAAAGTATTTTGTTTAGGTCAGCAATTTTCATCTCTCCCACGGAGTGTGAGAAAGTAACAGGCGTTTAACTGTTTCATGAATTTTACACAGCTTCTGTTGAATTAATTAACTAGAACGAGTGTAATGGATCAGGAAATAAGAGATTATTTCAGAATGATATTACTATGGGATAAAGTAAGATAAAGTTTGGAAGTTAATTGGGGTTCAATTAAATTTTAAAAATATCATAACATATATATATATATATATATATATATATATAGAATTAAGACAATTTTTAAATTTCTCAACTTTCACATGCGTTTAAATCCCTCCAATTGATATCAATGAGATTTTTGAAAAGAATCCTATTTCCTTTCAAATTATTTTTTTTTAACTAGCTACAAAGGTTAAATGTAGAGGTCACATGAAATATATGCTATTTCTTTTTACTTACCGGTTCACATTTTGCAGATCGCATGTTAGAATCTGAGGGACAATGAATTCTTTGATATATATATATACTAGCCGCCTTTGGCGACCAGTCGGTTCGCCAGTATTAATGCTCGCTAAAATTTTCATATAATCTTTTATGTTGCCGTGTCTCATAACCGGTTTTTCACCAAAATATTTTTAAACCAAACAAATTTTGATAATCATATAATTCATTTATAGTATTATTTAGTATAATTTTCTTCAGATGCTCTGTTCATTGTAATACTCATCTTTCTCTTTCTATCTGAGCAATGATTGTCCCGGAATTGATATTATACTTAAATGGTGGAGGGAAAGGTCTAAAATTCTACGTTTTTATAGAATGAGATTCAAATTTTCATAAATGTAAACACACTAAACAAATAAAGACAATTGATTTTCAAGAGATGCGAAAGTTTAAAAACAGCTTGGAAAATGCCGCTAACAGAGGAAATAATGGTGACACACACACACCCTTCTTTTCTTTTTTTCTATCCTTTTTTTCTTCAATACTTTTCTTTCTATAAACCCTTTTTTCTTTTGTTATTCTTTTTTTTCTGCCCTGCCCAGACTTTATTTCGAGCGGGCATAGATTAAATATTCATACCGTTTAATAATAAAAGCAACTATTTTCTTTCTTTTTTAAACATCCCGTTTTTTATAAATGAAAACCAACTGACTTCGCGTATTTCTTTCTAAACAAATCATAATTTATTACTTCCTGCTATCTTACCCAGTTGGTGTGGGAGAAGGAAAAGAAGATTTTTGGCGGGAAAGTAAGAAAAGTGTCGTTTTAACTATTTTCATGTTTTCTCTCCATTAGAACCATCCTCGTCTTTTAACGAAAATGTTTTTTTAAAAAATTAGCCGAATCGGTCAAGCCGTTCTCCAGTTTTGCGCTTAGCAACGCATTTCGAGTTCCATTTATATATATATATATATTCCTTTTTTAAATAATTTTGTACATTTAAAACAATTGTAACAATTTTAAAAAAATCAAAAGATACTAATACATGTGAAAATGTTTATACTTCTGAAAGAAAAAAAAAATTGTCTCAAAATATCAAAGGAATAAATACAATTTTTAAATCCCCCAAATTGCGCATTTGTCGAAATCACTCCAATTCATGGAATTATAATTAACCCGAATCCCATCCCGTTTCTAAACAGGGCCTTTTAACTTCGAAGGTTAAATGTAGATGGAGCGCGAAAAAGGCGTGACTTCATTGATTCAACAGTTCAGATTAATTGACATTTCACAGGTACGGATTTAGAAGACTATGAAATTTTTATATATTTTTTTTGTCTATATATTTTTTGAAATCACTTGTCACAAGTAATGACACTTTTCTTGCCAACACAAGTTTATAATAAATGAATAATAATTATTTTTTCTTACGGATTAAATGTTTGATTGACGTATCTAGAATAAAATTTGAATTAAAATTTATTTCTTGGACTTCCTGATGAAACTTACGGCACTTTACAAGCCAGCTGGCGGATCTGTCAGTGATTCAAGCCGAGTGAGCATCTCTAGTTTTTACAATAACTCCGACAGTCGTATCCACTTGCACAACCCTTTTTTACGGGGTGTCACAGATTAAGCATAGTAAAAGAGCAACCATGCCTGAACCAGGACGCCCATTGGAATTTCTCCTGACACACACTCCTATCGGTGTCTGCCTTGCGAGTCTAGTGAAACCTTTCCTCTCTCTCTTAACTTCGTCTCCTTCGGCCGTGAGATTGAAACAGTAGTGGAGGTTTGAGACGTGACGGCAATGATAAAATATGACGTGTGTAATCGTTACGTGGCTTTTAGTACATGTCAAAAATGAAAACCTGGCTTTATACTAAACATTTTAATAAGCATTTTTTTTTTTCATTCTGCGAGATGCAACTCTTCCACAAAGGCAACATCTCATGATGATTGTCAAGATTGAATTAGAGTTGTAAAATGTTAAATTTTGAATGTAAAAGCTTATTTTTAAAAAATGAGTTAATTGTTGTTATGAATTCATTTGATATAAAATATATATTGAATCTTACTGTTACAATTTAATTATAAATGCCTTTTACATGAAAGTAATTTGCTTTATTGATTACGATTTCATTCTTTGTTTAAATGCATTTACATGAATTATTACTGTTGGGGCAAAACGAAGCTGAATTTCTCCATGAATATTAATTTCCGAATTTTTAGCTTGACGTCTAATGGACTAAAATTTTGAAATTCACTATTTAATTATTAGAAAATTGGAAATTCATATTTGCTAAATAAGGAAATTTTATTCGAAAATGCTTGCATTTAAATAGCTTCATGCAACTCGAGTGCATTTCCCATTGGTCAATTCAAAATAATGTTAGGAAAAGAGATATCTCAGTTTGTTCACACTGTTACAGCTTACCGCATGAATCAATCTCGAAGGGTGGAAGAAGCAAAAATGTTAGAGCATAAAAAGAAGACTAGCGTTGAATCAATAAAGAATATTTGTTACAATCGTAATTTATACCTAATTTCAATGAAATTTGTTAAGACCGTTTTCCAAGAGGAAGAATTATTATCGATTTTCAATAAGTTACTAACAATTTTTCGATTGAAATCAGTGTTTTGAGTAATTAAAAGCTACTGAAAACATTAACTGTTTTTAGATATATCATCCAAAAAGTCTTTAAAAATAACTTCTAAACTATTTTGAAACTGCAATGTTACAATTAATTTTTAACTTGAACCATGAAACCTTGAAGGTCGTCATCTATTAAAGTTATTCAACACAAAATTAACGCCTCATGAGACGAAGGACAGCCACACCACACAAAGTTAAAGTTAACCTTTCTGACCTGTTGCAGAGTCCATTCCCATGCTTTTCGAAATATTTCCTTCGAGATTGTCCGAAGAACGCATTGCTATTACATTAACATACCGTTTTATCGCTGTACAGCTTCTCCAATCAAATTATAACATCCTTTTAAATTGTTTGGGGCAAAAATTAGAGTTTTTATTGTTAAGATCAAATAAAAAATTCATTTTTCCTTTGAAACACTTTAATTGCAATTTTTGCCAATAAGTTTTTTTTAAAAAACATTTATTGAAAAAAACTATTTGCTTTTTTAATTCGCACTCGCAGCGATTTATAGAAAATTGATTCTACTTAAATATTTGTCTGATCAAACAACGTTCCATTTAAAATAAATGCACTCTCTATTAATCACCTAACATCTAGAGGGGACGATATTTTAGCTCTCTATGTGTTTGCTAAGAGGGCTAGTGTAATATTTAATTGAATTTTACTGGAGAGCATACTTTTAAGAAAAGCTACAAATTCAGCTAAAAATAGTTTTGCATTTTTACTTTCGAATATACGAAATATCAAATGGTAAAATCTCTTTTAAAAAGTTCGATATTGAGATTTCGAGGAAATTTTAATCTTTTCGAGCATCTCTCAAATTCGAGGAACTTTTTGAAGTTAAAGAACTCAAATAAAAGTTGAGCTAAAGAGATGAAACTTGGTATATATATAAATTTGGTAACTTATATAAAACAAATTCAATTTTTAGATCCTTTAACTTCATGCCAGGGATTCATGGCCAAAATACTGTTCAATCATGACACGATAGACACAGACAAGAGGGTAAGTTCGCACCAAAGGTAAAGATTTTGTAGTTATTGTACAACAATACTATGGAAAGCGATCTCTGTGATGACATATTTATTAAAGTATACGAGAGAGTTTTGGGGAAACCACACCACCTGTTTGTAGCATTTTCAAACGATTTCAAAAACATAGTTTGTAGGAATAGATAAAGGAAGGCAGTATGCCATTGATCTGATAAACAGCTAAAAAGGAAGAGTGCGGAACATTTCCATAATTATATTAAATTTTATTGGAATAGCATATTTCTTAAACTGACTAAGATGCATTACATTTTTCCTAATCCATACTTCGTACAGACTATCCAAAAAATTTGCGATAGTAAATTTTCAATTACATTTAAAGATATATTATTATGAATATTCTTAACTTAAATAATTATTTTCTGCTATTAATTATGCATGCGATTTTAACTTAACGCCTAGTCACGGAGCCCTCTTCCGATTCCGTCAGTTTTGAATCGATTGCCAACAAACACGAAAACATATGCATTACTATTAATACTGGATTGTTATCTGGTGCTGCTCTATGTTTAAACTTTTAAGTCCCAAGACCATTAGGCGTCGTTACTAAAAAATACATTTTTAGAGTTATCTATTTGGAAACATAACTGAAAATACTTCGGGTATGATTGACGAAATGTGGTAAGTGTGACATGTGAATCCTAAAATCTTACCTCTTAAACTGAATAAAAATTAGTTAGCATAATTCCATGAGTGGCAATAATAATTGCTATTTTGGCAACTGATATGAAAATTTATAGATGAAAATTGTGCAAGTTATAAATAAAATAAGCTTAAATATACTGAAAATACTTGTAATTCACTATTAATTTTGAGGGTTATATGATAAACATTTTACCCGATACTGTTACTTTTATAAGAAATATTATATATTAACTTTTAATTCAATACATATTAAAACCTTACGTCCAGGAAGCAACCCTAGGTACAACGAGATCTTGTATCTATCGCCATTCTAGTGATTACTTAAATACTTTAGAGAACTTCTTTACGTTTACTTACATTTCAATTTAATTAATTAGTATAACTATGTACAACACATTTTGCAGTTTTAAATCCGGCACCAACTCAGTAATTGTCATTGGAAAATAAAAAACAGCCCTGGTATACAGAGCTTCTTTTGTAGTCTCGGCACCAAACTCTTAGATATAGATAGATAGATAACTAAACGGAATTCATCCAGATGAAATCTGGATATCCGATTGACTTAGTAAAAACTAGCATTATTACAAAATAAAGAGAGCTATATTGATAAAATTTTGAAAAATATTTATCGCGCAAATTGTAGAAGCGCATCGAATTTGGAATTATATTTATCAAGAGGGAACAAATCTGTTTTCATAACTCAAATCAGAAAGATCATGAGATTAAGCGCGTTAATCCCAAAATTGCAATGATTTCAAGATGCGAGATTTAAAATGGGGTTTTGTAATCAACTTAACGACTGTCATTTTTCTTGGATTTTCCATTTCAATCGGGAGAATCTGGAGGGAAAACCCCAAACAGAAATGAGACATTCTGGAGCTTATGTAATAACAGCAACTCGGTTATTATGCTCTGCTGTATTCATTGTTTGGCAACTGCATGTTGTTAACACATCTTTTATAATATGACAGACACTTTTTCTCACACTCTAACATACTGCATTAATTAAATATTCCAAAATATTTTAATGTAGTTAAAATTTTAAAGCGTTCAAAATGTACCGCTGAATAACAAATCATTGCAGTTCTATAAATATCTCAATGTAATTTTGCACCCAGGGGTAATGGCATTCCTTTAAATAAATTGCAGAACTGTGAATTTAATAAAGTATTCGCAAGATTTGATCCATTCAACAAACCTCATGGCATTTGCGTTATCATAAATTGTAATGAAATTTTTTTTTTTACTTTGGCTAATTTCGCTTTAAAAAAAAAACTTAATTCATTATTTTCTTATATTTTGCAATTTCATTAGAGAAATCATTTTAAAGCAAGATTTAAAATATGTCAAGGTATTCAGAAACGATTAGTGTTGAGAAACAGTAAGCTAAAAAGACCATCCACGATTTATATATAAGTGTCCCAGTAATCAAATTCGCATTACCAATAAAAACTCTTCGAAAATTTCTATATGCCTTTTCCGATCAAATGAAATTCTTGGGGGAAAAAATACAGATATTGATCAGATACTATCAATTACTTTGAAATATGTAGTGTTATAAAATATCTTCGGGAATAAGATTACATTTCCAAGAAAACAAAACGATTCTTTAAACTTATTAGACAAAGTTAACTTAATTTGATTAATTAAAACCTTTCATTATGACGCGAGGCAGAGAAATAAATATAGGATTTTTTTTTTCATCCAAAAATTTGACGAAAACGTAATGCATTCCATCTATTTGCTTTGAAAATTCTCATAATACGGCTCCAAGTCTATTTAACAAAATAGAGCGAAAACTGAATCAAGACTCGGTTAAATTTAAGGAAAAAAAATCTTTTTCAATTTTTAGCTTGAAATTTTCATGTTCGACCGCTCGTTTAATTATTATTTATCAAAATTCATTATTCCTCTCACATTTGATATCATTATTGAGACTATGAACTCACCGCCTCAACCAATCATATACTATCCTTTAACAAGTTCGCTTGCACACTAATTAAATCGATAAAGTTATTACGATTGGCTTTTTTACTGCCACTATATAAAAATTAATATAATTAAATTAGATCACTTGTTCAATTTATTTTAACTGCATACAATATTCAACATTGTGCTGAAATTGAAACCTGATGCAGCTGATGTGGCCTCAGCTTTTCCTTGCAGGGGAAAATAGTTGATATTAATTTCCCATTATTTTTTAAGCGCTATCCATATAAGCAAGTCGATCCATAAATATATCTATTCAACCAAATGTTTTTTTTTTGTAATGACCTCTAATTAATGAACTTATTATTTATTTCATTACAAACGTTTTATGTCATTTTTTGCAAGTCGCATAACAAATTATTTTGCAAGCTAAGGAAAAAACCCGGTATCTAAGTTTTTATCTATGAAAAATCCGATATTTCAAAGCAAGTAAAAGAATTGAGTTATTTTATTACCTTCATTGTGATTAACATATGCACCGTTTAATAAAGAGCAAATTTTTAGAAGTTGTTCGCCTTATAGATTTTATATAAACGTTAATAATGAACATTTTACTAGATATCATTTTTACACTCTGCTTAACCGGCATCAAATAAGCAACTCTGAACAAAACGCCTAATCACTCTGTAATCTTCAGGGTATGAAATATTTTTAAAATTCTGAAGTCAGTTTGTTAAAAGTGAAAAGTAAATCAAATTGAATTGTGAGTTGTGGCAAATTAGTTCCGATTTCAGTTACCTTTCTCGTCAAATGATTTAAATTTCAATTTTTAGCGTCATCCCCTCGACAGCGAAATGTAAAAGACTGCAAGCTACAAAACAAAATCATGCAACGAGGATCACGGTAGAGATATGATTAGCACATTTTTTAACCACAATAATAAGATGCATGGGAGGATTGCCATTAGTACATTTTAAATAAAGGAATCGCGATAGAATTCCCCATTTATAAAAAGACCATTTTCGAAATATAAGTTTGCAAACGATCCAACATTCAAAATGACGAACCGCATTCGACCTCGAAATACAAACGACTTTGTTAAAAGCCGTGATCGATAATAGGCCCAACCCCCTGCTGTATTTAAAAATTTAATTTGCACTTCATCTACGAGTTATATTCTTAAGTGATAGTCAAACGATTTTTTTCGTGTTCATTTTTACCGCTTAACAGTTTTGCCCGTATGCCGTACGTGCATCGATTTACTGAATTTTGTTGTTGTTGTTGTTTCTAATGGCACTTGCCTATGGACAAGCTCGCTGCTGGACCCAGCAGCAGATTTAAGCCGAGTGAAGCGTCTCTTGTTTCAAGTAGCGCCAACTAGGGCCAAGAGTACGACTTTTGCTACACACTCATCACATTCGCTTGCACAACCCCTTTTTACAGGGGGGCACATTCACACATCTCACAGATAGTACACAGAATAACAACCATGCCCGAACCAGGACCTCCTGAACACGAGGCAGACGCGCTACCCCTGTGCCAGCAAGCCGGCTTTACTGAATTTTGATAGCTTTAAGCTAAAAATAACCCTTTTCATAATATTTATAATTTAATATGAAAATTACTTCGAATATTTAGATATGTCATGTATTCAATGGATTTCCATTTGAAACAAAATAAGAAAACATTCCTAAAACAGAAGGTGTTATTTTCTTAGATAGTAAAGAAAATAAAACTGCTAAGTGGTTAATCTACCTAACTAAACCAATTATTAGAAACGAAGGCATGTAGAAGAATTAGGCTTATTATAATTATGAATACTCAATTAAAAATCAAATATGAGTGGTTAAAATGGATTCTTTAACCACAAGCTCAATTTTAACACGTACTCAATTTCTAATAAAAATTAGTAACAGGCTGTAAGCTTTTATTAGGAATAGTGACGACCCGATCGATAACTTATAATTAGAGATTTGAACAGAGTAACCGAACCTTAATTTTGCTTTCTTGAATATGCGATTCATCAAAATTCGTACTCAACTTTTGCTGAATTGTCTAGATTTAGTCCTGCCCACATTCAAATTACAGTTTCGGAAAATTCATATTCGAGTCAAGGTTGACTGAAAAATGCTTCGAAGATATATGAATAAAATTTAGTCTTTACACTTGAATAGTAAATTTATCAGTGAAATCTATTTACATGAAATCTCTTTTCGGCCCTTCCAATCGAATCCACAGTTTACGAAACTAAGAGAGCTAAATGCCAGATTTCACGTTCATAGTGTAGACACCTACCAACTACAACAATAGTCTATCTTTACTTTGCAAAGCGTGCAAATACGATATTCAAAAATGCCATTTCTTAAACAGTCAAATTTTGCATCTGATTTTTTTAAAAAGTTTTTGTTTCAATTGATTCTAAAAAACATGCATTAAGCACCTACTTGATTTGCAGAGACTTTGAACTGAGAGCTAGAGATGACTTTCCAAAAAAACCAGCCCAATAAAAACACTAAACTCTCAGTCATAATTTAATATTAAATAATTATGGTAAGTCACTGTTATATAGACTTTCTCTCTCTTACCGAGATCCTCAATTTGAGAAATAACGAATGGATTAAAATTCACTTAGAGCTCGCATTATTTTTATAAAATTTTAAATGAAATTAAATTTAGAATAGTCATTAAGAATAGTTTCAGTTCTTATTCATCTTGAACATATGTAAATTCATAGATTTTGATTGGGATTTTTATTTTCAGTGTTAATTTCCGTATTAAATAATTTTGAAATATAATTTATAATTACGCATTATAAGTTATTTTTAACCTAACATGCCCTTCTTGAAGGCAAATAAATGGTAATCATTAATAATTAAATTCAATTTTAACCATAATCAGTAAGAAGGTAATTTTTAAATTTGCTTAAGGAAAATCATTTTAATGCTCAAAATTGGATAGAAAACCAAAGAGCAATTGATTTTATAAATTTCCTTTTCAACTATTAACTGTTCCTTTTAAAACGAATTCTACTTTAAAAGAGGAATCGTAGATTCCAGGGTAAATATTTCACTATGGACACCCAGCATGATATGAATGTCTGTCTGCGATGTAATGTAAAAGAAAGAACACAAACAACAGCGCGCCCCAACTGACCACACATCAGTCGCGTACCAGCTCATAAGACGGTGTCTGGATGCGAGAGATGCGGGCCCATGAAACATTTTGGCAGCCAAACCTTCCCCCTCCTTCTTCGGGGGGAAGATGAAAATTTTCTTTTTCTTTCATAAGATATATAAAATTAAAAACATCATTTCAACAACAAAGATGAAACAGAATTTAAGCAGTTTGGACATTATCAAATTTTTGAAAGTCTTTGTGGGCTTCCAATGCAAATTATTCAGTTCGTATTGAAATTCTACAAGCGTTCTCTCAGCAAAAGACATGTTCAAGAGAGCAAAGAAATCGATAGTCTTCAAGAGTTTGTCAGTAATGTTCAGGGAAGATGAATAAGCACCGCAATCTCTCCTTTTCAGACATCAAGGGGAGTGTTTGATTATTTTCGAGGTCAGCTCAGATTTGCTGCAGAATTCTTCTGCCAACAGGAGTTCCATTCATCTTTTATTGCTTTCCAAGGTTGAATTGAGGTCCTGGTGGCACGGTTTCAGTCGCATTTCATCCACTCAGCCGTATTTGGAAAGAAAAAAGTAAAAACAATGATTATAAAAAAATAAACACAAATAACATACTGATAAATAATGAAAGAAAGCAGAAATAAATTTGCTTTAGATGGATGGTAAATTCAGATAGTGCTCAACTACTTGCCACGTCGTTCCACGCATGCCGGGATGTTTTGCCACATAATCTCCAAATGCAGCATCAATTTTCATAATAAAAATGACGCTCGCGTCCTATCTATTCAGATTGTTTGCAGAAGCAAAGCATTTTGAAGATGATTATTTGTAGACATTATAATATATATCTTTCTCTGGTTTTTTTTAAAGATAGCAGATACTTTATATTGCTTCGTTGCTACGAGTTACGATGGACTGTTTCAACAATCACATCTGATAATTTCTTGCCACCACAACTGGTTAATCATTTTTTTTTGTCTTCATAATGTCAAAAATTCATTTATGAAAAAGCAATTCATTAACTTTAAGTTCTTGAATAATAATACGCAGAAAATTACCCAATTTTTTTACAAATATTTTCAAATTCGAACTGTTTTCTTTTACTATCATTTCTTGTATGTTTTTAAATTCTGTATATAGTTATTTTTGTTTTTTCTACTATAAATATTTTGGTATTTAATAAAAATCCCATAACATGCCCATCAAACTATTTAGTAACTAAAAGGGTTGTGAATACAGCTGTATGAGCCGGCGTTCTGTTTTATAACAAAAAATATTCAGAAATATTTAAATAAATTCCAATTTCTCTTGGGAAGGTGTGAATTTTTACGTTATAGAATGTTTTGCATTTTCACCTCCCCTCTGGGTGCGCAAAAGGTGGCATTTTCTAAGAGTGAATCGAAAAACTAAAATCCATAAATGTTGCAGCTTATACAGGTTTAGAATTTAATTTTAAAAAATGTCACCTTTCAAAATGAATAAAAGTTTCTTGGATACCTACTGCCGTAAAAAAAAAATGGAACATATCGAAACATATCTGAACATATCGAAAAACTAGGAAAAAAGGGGTCATTAAAATGAATTAAGCGTAAAAATCGTTGGCAGCACATGGGGAAAACTCTCAGAAACACAGAAGAGTTTTTTAGAAGATCGTAGTTGAGAAAAAGATTGCCCATGGTTTCTCAGCGTGGTGTCTAAGACCAACATACACAATCAAGAGGAAACTTTCTTCCATTCAAAGACAATTTCTTCTCTATATTTGTGCTGCATATCTCAAAACCAAGAGCAGCGTTACAAACCACATTCGACATACCAGCCCTGCACAACCAATTACAGTCTGAAGCCAGACTCAGCTTAATATATAGACTAAAAATCCCTCTTGCGCATAACAGAACAGAGATCCAATGAGAAAAGACAGAGGAGAAAGCAACAACCGAGTATATTTGCCCTTCACGGTATCTGAATCCCAAACAAATCTCACTGGAAAGAGAAAGAGTATATAAATCTCAAATTAACAACGTCAATACCCTTCACAGAGGGCTCGAAAACCGAACATGGAGTTGGAGTTGCGTTCTGTGTCCTGATCAGTGACACCCAGTCCTATCGTTGGTCTACTAAATTGAATGACAACAATATTGTTTTTGAAGCTAGATCCGCCGCACTTTATGAATTAGTTAAATATATATTTCAATTTTTAAACATCCTCACTTTTAAAATACTTGTCAACAATAGTGCAAGTATCATGGCATCCTCTCATCCAAAGAGTATAATCCAAATAGTAAGAAAATATTTTAGCATCCTCCTTTCAAATCCAATAGCAAAAGTCTCATGTGTAAAAGTTCATGCTGGCAAAGCAGGTAATGGTAAAAACAGTCCATTTGACGAAGGGCACAATGCTAAATGGACACTTATATACAAACAAAGCTTTCTAAATCGCATATAAAAGACATCCTCGGAAAAAACATAAGCTAGAAGTATGGCAAAGACATTGTATAAATACCAATAAAGGCAGAAAAATTTTTAAACTTCTGCTCTCAGTTAATTTTTATTCCTCTAACTGTATCAGGAGAATGATTTTCTTCCCTTTTCCATGCTACCTTAAAAGGGTCAATCTATCGGAGAGCGATTGATGCAATTGTGATGAGATTGGCATGGCACTTCATTACGTTAAGGAATGCATCCTTACAATCTCTTGGTATATGAAAAAGCAATCAACAGGCCTTGAAAAAAAAGGGCTGAAAAGAGTCGCCAGCAACTTCAGGGAAAAAAAATTAAAGATAATAACATTTATCAGTGAAAATAGAGATCTTTTCTTGCCTTCCTGGCTTTCAACTTCAAGTGTTATACGCACAAATATAAGAGGAACAAAATAAAATAAACATGCCCCACAATTTCTTCACTTTCATATGCATTCAATAAATACCCTCCAAATAGATTCTTTTTGTTACCTCTAACTAAATACAATATTACATTTTTTTAACTGCATCCTCATCCACTATGCTATAACAAGTACAATAATCGCATAGTTCATTTTTATTCATACTTAGTATCTTTCTGCATATTATTACCACAGATATATTCTCAAAGTATAAAACCATCGTACAAAGTTTCAAATTACAGTCATTTCTTATGTTTGTAAGTTATGGTCTTTAACAAGATTGGTCTTGTAAAGACCATAACTTGGTCTTTAACATAAATTGGTCTTTAACAAGATTCCTATAACACGACCATCGAACCGTTCAGCGATTATAATAATTACGGATAAGACGTTCTGTTCTGTAACTTTCTTACTTACTATTGCTTTTTTAAAAGTTAGTGTAAGTGGAAATTACCAGAAAGAATTTAAGTACTTAGATTTAAAAATATTTAATCGGATTTTGAGATCTTTACATTTTTTATATAATTTTTATAAGATTATAAACATTATAATTGTCAACGAATTCGAAATAGAGGCTGATGAATATTCGCGTTTTAGACTTCCTTAAAATTAGAAAAAACAATGTTTGAAAAATGACTGAGACAAATATAATCAGAAACACTTTGAACCAGACGTATGAAATTTAGCACATGGTTTTTGCAGCTTCATAGATTAATATGAAATTCTGCGCTAATCCACTCAAAGGAAATTTGTCCGGATGTACAAATATAATGCTTTTAATGATTGGCAATTTATAGCCTCAACAACTTGAAGAATTATCCTAAATTATTTCAAAGTGTTATTTCTTTTTCAAAAAAAAAAAATCTCTAGAGCAGAATATTTTACGACTGATTTTAGTATATTTAATAAAATATATTCGTGCATTTTTAATATAATACACAATTCCTCCGGTTGAGTGCGATTTGTAAACTATTCATTCAGGCTCGAAGCAAGGAAGGAATAAAAAATTGTTATTTCTTTCATTCTATTATTTTATAAATAGGTTCGTAATTTTTTTAAATTCGGATCTTCATTTGAATCAGTTCCCATTTTAACTTTTTCGTATACGAAGTATAGATAAAAAATTGCAATTGTCAAAAAATTCTCAGTTTATCAGACGAATCCCCGCGTTTCAGGTTGAGTTCGAATTGATTATTTTTAATATTATGTCTGTCTATAACAAAGATATTCAAAAACACTTAAATTTGGCATATTCACTTTGCGTCAAATCGTAGATTTCTTTCCGATTTTGAGCAAAATCGGTTCGGAAAAGAGTCTGTCAGGCTATTCAAATAAGTTAGCAAGACAGTTCAAAAATTGGTTATATCTTGATGGCAACAATTTAACACGCAGATTTAAAATCTATACTATAGACACCTATCAAATTTTGAACTTAATCTTACAATGAATTTTACCATCCATCTCTATACTTTCAGAAAAACGCAAACATCGAGTGAAAAATTAAATGATTTAACTAGATGAAATTTGGTACAGTTATCAACAAAGAAACAACTCTAACTTTGCTGTTTATTATCGCTTCTTTACAAAATGAGTGTCAATGGAAATGGCTTAAAGGGATAGGTTTATAGAGGCCGACAAACAGATTAATTATATTTAATTAACTATCTCGTATAACTTATACTGAAACTTCTGAAATAATTGATTCTTTTCCGCAAATAATAATAAAGAACAGTTGTCTGAACAAAATAATAAATATATTTTCCTATTATTTAGAAGGAATGTTATTTAAAGAATTTTAATTGCTTCACTTTTGTCCTAAAAGTAGCAGTATGATTCAATTCTTACACAAACAGTGTTAAACTAAAACAATAATCAGTAGCACCTGAATTCATGAATTTTAAATTCTGCTTTTTCGCAAGCGTAGGGAAAAAATTTAAAATAATTTTGTATCCAAAAAATTAGTATTGAACTCGTTACCTCATATTTTTATGCCTGAATTTTATTCCTATTATGTTTATGTTTAATAATTTTGATTCCGGTGGATTAGTCTTATGAAATATGAGGCTGCAAGAAATTTTGTCTTTACAGAACCTGATAAGTAAAAACCCTAACCTTGCAACAATTAGAAAATCTGTCCTCCATATTTAAATTGGGACTATTAATACATTATAAAGTCACCGGAAAGCCTTTTTCTTTGACGCTGACGAATATTTATATTCTTAAATTGAATTATTGCAATGTTAGGATTGTTTGATTAAAAAACTTTGGATTGTTAACTACTGAATGCTGCCGACATTTAGAAATTTGTGAATGCGTCCCTGCATGCATTATTTTAGGGTAAATATTTTTTTAAAAAAATATTGTAACAAGGAAACTACACAAAGGATTGAGTTAAGACTATTTTATTTATGGGATATGTAATCTCGTCTTTCGATTTATGACCAATATGCATATGTACAATAATTGGTAGCTTTACATCTATTAATCTAGTCTGCAGTGCACCAATACTCTTACTGAATGTGTATATTTTTGTAAATCAGTCAAAATTACTTTGGCTGCAATGTACTGAATTTTTAATGTGCGACTCAAAAATAAAAATGATTTAAAAAGCTGTGCATTTTTGTAAATTCTAGCGATTATTAAAATATTTGTAACACAGAGATTCTTTAAGCAAGTGCTACATACCAAGTACTCATTAAATCAAGTTATGTTTTAGATTTTAGCGCAACACGAGGATTATTTTGGAATGAAAGTCACAATCTCGAACCTTGGTCAGATACTGTAAACGACATTCGAACCGATACCTTCACTCTAAAGTTCCACTTTATATCAGCAGAAGGATGTATCGATTTAACATTGCCCAATTTTACTTTGATACAGGCTCTCATTCGGTGTAATTGGGTTTCGAATCTGGCGGTCAGGAAACTTTTGGTACCGAAGTCAAAACTGTACCAACAAGGAAGTGTGGCTCATGAGTATCAAAATTCAATATCATGTTTGGTAAGATTATTTGAATTTGTAAATTACACAATATAAAATACAGAATATATAAATATTTATTACGTAATTTTAAATGCCTGACTAAGCCTTGAATGTATATATTTTCTATCTTCACGAAAATAAAATCAATTTTATATAAATAACTTAATTTGCACTTTTAGGGATACTTAATTATACTGAAGAAAACTCCTAACATATTATTAATAAATCTATAAACTAGTCAAATTTTCCAGTCGGAAACAACTTGTAAAAAAGTTGCAACTGATTAAAATAAAATTCGTAAGGCGCAATTAATTTCAGATTTTCATTGCTATCTTCAGAACTGATTAGAGGCCTTCATACTTACCTTATGATTAAACATTTTAAATATTAAAGTGAAATCACCCTTTAAAAAAACCCAAAATAAATGTTACTTACCTTCACCGGGGGAAATAATTTCTTAGAGGGAAAAAAGTCAGCAATTAGATTTCACAATTAAAGAATTTGTAACAGAATCAAATTCTCAAACATATACATTTGCAAACATGAATTCTTAACGCAGTTATCGAACTGCACAAGTGTAAGCATAAGGAAATTCTACTTCTAAATAATGTCAACGTCCTACATGGGTCGCTCCACCGTTCTTCTCGTGTCGTTGGGGTGGATTCATTCGGCGTGACATTCCCCGGGAAGAGACGCACCGATCACGCATTGTTGGTCAAGGAAGGAATTCTATTCCTGCAACATGGTTTACTGAGTGGGAAGGGTTGAAAATTTGGTATTGAACAAAAGGTGAAAATTTCAACGATATATACTTTTTATAACAACCCCTATTCCTTATATACCTCTATCATTAAATAGCAGCTAACTTTAGTGATTGGTATGCATGTAAAAATATTGAATACCCATCAGCAGCAAGTGCAAAGCAAGTCGTAAATGCCATGCAGATTTCCGAAATGAATTTAAAGTTATTCACAAACATTCGACTGGTCAATGAATTTTGGTACAAACCCTCTCATTATGCATATTAGTAGGACTGGTGGTGGTAGAGTGGCACTGACTCGATTTGCTTCCGAGATTATTTTTTTTATTAGAGGAGGCCAATAATTAAAGATTCTTCAGGATGTTTTAAAGAAGCTTACTATTTCTTTATATCTGTCGTAAAAGCCTCCTACATCGCGAAGATATCCAAGCCAGTGATAAGTCTAGGCTTACAGCAGAGAAAGAAATCCTCAACAAAGGAATGAAAAAGCCCTATTATTAAAAGTATCGAATTTAGAAAGGAACTCGTTGCATTTTAATAATCCAAACCACACATTTACTACGCCTCATTCTCATTTGTATAAATGATTCAATCATTACATATTACTACTTATTAAAAACTGGCAAAATTTGTGCTATCAATCAACTCCCTGAAATTCCTTTTTTATATATAATAGGGATTTTTTTAATAACACAATTTGATGAATTTGAAGAAAGAAGGCCGACCGATAAAGTAAACAACATATCCTGTACTCATCTCTTCCAAATGCCTTCAACAAGCTCTAACATATTTGAGTAAATGCCATTAAAGCTTATTCAGATAAAAGCAGTTCCACCATGAAACGAACAGTTTGAAATAATCAAAAATAAGACAATAACAAAACGCTAATTATATTAATAGTTCTAGCTATGCTTTTGTAATTTAAGAAAAGATAACCTCTTGAATAAATAAGAGAAGTTGAAATAACAAGTGATGGCAAATTAAAATACAATAGTTAAGTGTACTGATAACTCAAAATTTCATTTTTTAAAATTTCCAATGCCCATCATCTTTTTCGTATTAACATTTCCCTTGTAAACATTACAATCTTAAATCTGATAGTTAAAAAAAAAGAACATTGAACATTCTCCTTTTTTGCTCTGAAATTTTTGCTTAACTTTTAAAAAGAATTTTTTCAACACAACGAGAAGATCAAGCCATTACAGGAATTCGAAGATTTTATATCTAATATATTTATTTATGAATACATTTTCGCTTCTGAAAGTTGATAGAATTCAATTTTTCTTCGTATGAAAAAGCTAATAATGTAATCACTCAAAGAACCAACTGTATGTTCTAAAAAAATCAAGTGAAATTATGGTTTTAATTTGATTTCAGAAATAATAAAGAACTAATTCGAGAACTTTTGAATTTTAATTCAAAAAATATGAAGATTAAGTTATTTTGATGGACAAAACTTGAAGTTCTTCGCTTTCAACTTTCGCAAAAGAAAATTCAGTTTTTAACAAATACTTATTTCTTGTTAATCTTCCTCTATCTTCAATTAATTTGCTTTATCAGTAAACCAAAAACGTTTCAGAAAATTCATATTTTTAACTGCCTTTACAACTTATCAGCAAAAATTCAATGGGAAACAAGGCAATTTACACATTTCCTATCAAAGGTGAAAGTAGCAATTTTAAACAGAAGAAAAGGATACTTAATGTTCTACATGAGTGTCAAATGAAGTCCATCGACGATGACGGTTCGTTTACAGGTGGTTTTGTTAACCAACCTAAGTCAGGAAATGTTTGAAAAGGAGACAGGCAAATGCCTCGTTAAGGGATTTCGGGTGATATTTTGGATGCGAAACAAAAATGTCTTGAGAAAGCAGCTCAGTTGAATTTTTGTTGACAATTCAAAAGAGAATAAGGGCAGAGAGCTCTTGTTCTTTGTTTCCTGGCTGGTGATTTTTCAATTGAAATGGATAATATAAACGCGCTATGGCTTAAGTGGGTTTTGTCATTTAAAATGGTTCTAGAAATCATGACCCAACAGAGAAAACAATACAAGTTTCATTACATAGTATAAATGAATTCTTTCATTTTAAATATCAGTTGTGTATATTTGTGTAGATCAAAACTTTGTAAGTCAGCATTTTCAACGTGTCTACAAGAAACAATTTTCACATACAAATTTATTATTTACTGCGGGATAATTCCTTTCGCTCACATGACTGAAAATATTAAAAATCTGTTCTGTGTGTATCAAAATTTTCTAAGCAATTTTCATAAGAAGTTGAAGACACCCGAGTCCTCACAAATTAGTTTACAGACAGAAACACAAGGAGACGATGTTCAAGTTTTGCCCAAATTTTAATATTTTACTAAGTACGTGGCCCAATAAGACAATTTATTCTGGAGAATGATGAATATACGGATCTTTAATTTGAATGTTTGATTATTCGCTTTTAATCTAGATATTAAAAGAATTGTACAATCAACTTTATCAAAACAAAAGAAATTGAGATTTGTTAAGGTGAGAGAGGTTTTTACTCTGTATAAAGAAATGATTACTACATTTCCGTCAAACGCATTGATTGTAAAATAAAAATTGATTTATATCATTTATTGGAATATTTGTTGCAACTGTTTTCTAATTTAGTTTATTGAACATCATAGAAAAGAGAGCATTTGAAACGCAAAATAAGGAAGAAACAATTGGTTTCCTCAAAAATCTGATACGATTTCGGCATTTTTAAAAGTAAAATCTTCAAAGTCCGAATTTTTTTTATATGTGCCAAATTAAAATAGCAATATAAACACCTTAAGGAATCATTGCAAAAAAGAGATAGAAACCATGAATCTTGAGCTCAAGCGCGATCCTTTTAAAACATCATAGTCTAAAATTCAATTCTTCCAATATCACACCAATTCAGTGAAATTTATTAAACAAGGAAATTTCTTCAAGTACTTGACATTGAAAGGTATGCTCATGCAATAATGATAAAGAAATTCTAGGCAACGAAGTATAATAAACTATTTTCCCCCTCCAACTATTCAGTATATTCGAAGTATATTCAACAATTTCTCCCCTGAACTTTCATTTGTCGAAGTTCCAGCAAAATCATCGGTATAATCACGTGATTTAAAAAGGTAACATACAGAAAATACATGGGAACTATAGAAATCACAGAACAGTAACTTTCATCACGTTGATGAAAAAAAGTGACTGTTAGATGCCCTACAGAGCACGAAATATTTCTAAGTAATGCAGATATGCAGGGAGCAAAGTTAATAATGAAGAGGTTAATATAATGATGCTTGCAAGAAGAGATGCTGACAGCATTTGATGCAATGGCGATGCCGCTTAATTTCGAGAAAATATTAAAATTTTCAATTCTTTAATAAAAGGGAGAAATTTTTAGAATATTCTTTAATTCTGTTTTGAACAAATTTATTCGAGTCTTTTTGCATACTGCGGAGTATCAATTTAAATCAAAATATTTTTTTAATTTCCTTATTTTGTTAAAAATTCACGATTCATGTTTAACGAATTTTCTGTTGAGTTAAAACCTTAACTAGAGCAATGAACATTAAATATAGAGACGACTTTTATATATTGAATAAATAAAAAAAATTTATATTAGTTTGTAACCACATGATTGACACCCATATCTTTTCTACCAAAGATTTAAGCACATCTTACCTTTTACATAATTACACTGATAAATTTTATAAAATTCTCGTCAAAGCTTAAGGAGAGTTCTATTACCCCTGATATTTTTAATGTCTTTGAAATAATTATCGGACTTTAATTTCTAATTTGCTTTTCAATGTTTTTTCGAATAAGCATTCGTCCTTTTCTAATTCTTTGATTTCAAGTACGCTAAATGAGTTTCTGCTGTGTGGAATTTTCCAAACGCAAACATTAAAAGTAATCAGTACACAACTTTTGTCAGCACGTGGCATGACCACTTTAGTACAATTTTGTCATTTGTAAAACTTCATAATTCTACTCATCAGATAATTAGAAGTTCCAGAAACCGCAATATTTAGGTTTTCTTTTTAACAAGAAAAATAAGACATTGTAGAAATATTTCATTAAACGCTTTTGTAAGCATTAATTTATAAAAAACCTTATTAAAAATATAAAACTACTCGATTTGATAAATAAAATTATAAAATATATTATTTTCTAAAGGAAATTTGACTCTGATTTATGCACATCTTCACAAAACTAGGAATTTAAATCTTCAAAATGTACGCGCAACCGCACTCCAGAAATAAGAAGTTTCATTCAAAATATTCTTCTAATTCCCATTAAGTAAATTTGAAAAAAAAAAAAATCGAGAAATTCAAAAATGCTAATACGTCACACATCCAAAACAGAAATTAAACGAAACCTACTCTTATGAACGAAATTCTTGAAAAAAAAATCGAGTCTAGGCTTTAAAAAATTAGTCAAGAATTTCTGAAACTATATTTTATTTATGGGCTGGGAGTAACTAATTTTGTTAGAAAATATTCATTTTGTACGCGTAATGCTAGGATAAAATCATGCACTCAAAATATCAAGCATCAACGCAACTTGCCTCAATGCCCTTAGGATTAAACTGATGGAGGGAAGGTTTTTTTTCTTGAAGGATAGAAATTTCTAAACATTTCCTCACACTTGTTAATACAGCTTATTACCATTTTAGTCAAATTATTTTGCTCTCCACCAGGAAAAAGTTTACATTTCTGAGGTTAAATCCAAATTTCATTTTGAATTTTTTCCTCACAATTTGACTTTTAAATGCGCTTCTATTCAGGGGTGACCGCTTTATTAATAATGTTCAGTTGGCTTGTAGTTGAACATTCCACCATCTACTATCGCCAACTGCAGACAGATTTGGATCTTTTAGCAATGCCATCGAACTCTAGTGAGAAGTACGACGTGGGAAGATCAATAAAGAACTGCTCTCTCCCGATCTCTTCCTCAGCCGATATTATTTGCGATTATGTTTTAGTTAATGATGTTATATGTTAAATTTTTGTCGTTGGAAATAACTTTTTCGGTTATTTCTTGCTCAGAGATGCTTTCTGACTTAGATACACCTCCATCTACATGCTTTATAATGTCGAAGCTCATAAAACCGAACAGGCACGATTTACTTTTCTAGAAACTTTATCATTTTGCTAGTTTTTTTTTTCAATAGCAAAAAATATTAATTTTATATTTTATTTATGCTTCATTACTTCTATGAAAGGGAAAATGCAAGAGTTACATCTTATTACAAACAAAATAATCCTAACAAGAATACAATTATTTATTAATAGAGAAATCTTTTTAAATATCTATCATTTCATATTAACTTTATTTAGCTGCTTAAAAATAATGGATAATAAGCATTTCAACTAAATGAAATCGATAATTTTTCGTTTTAATCCTGAGAACAAGTTAAATGGCGATAAGTTCTGCTGGATGCATGTGGTCTTATGAGTCTCTGTTTTTAAGTATTATTAAAAGAAAACCATCTCCTAGTTAAATAGACTAAAACATTCGCTTTTTTAATGCTGCGTAGAAAGTTATTTTTCCACTTTTATCTTCATTTTTTAAAGAAGAATTCTGCATTATAAACATTTATATTTCTAATATAAGCATGCTGCAGTCATTTCAAAAAGTGCATAGAGGATATTTTTATAACAATATGTCTCGAGGTAAATTAACACGTTGAGAGTTTCAAAATAACAATACAACGGCAGATAATGAGCTAAACAAAGAAATGTTAAAGCGACCATATAATTTCGTCATGCATATCACCTATTCGTTTTGGTTGTTAAAAAAACACGCAGGTGTTTTTACTGTATTTTTTAGAATATATTATGCAATGCGTATATTCAAGAAATTTGAACATTTGCTATTCATTAACTTCATTACACGGCAAAGCAACTAAATTCATTAGTTTGCTTAAAAGCTATTGTCGTACTAAGGGGAGAAAACAAACAAAAAAAAACTGTATACTTTATACATTTAAAATAACACTTTTCCAATGAGCAGGATATAAATAATGCCAGTAACTAAAAAGCTTTGTTTAGCCATTATTCTTCGAATTGCACTCACAAATACAAAAAAATGAAATTTATCCCAAATTGTTCTGAAAATAGGTTATTAATTTTATTCCAAAGTAATAAAAAGCTAAAACATTTTATATTTTAAATTTTCTCAAGACTAGCTGCTTAATAGATAAAAATATTTTTAAAAACTTTCACCCTGACCACAAGAATATTATATATTTCGATGTTTCAAATTCCTTTAAGAATTTCTGGGAGCTTTAAAGCATATCTGAAGTAACAGTAAAATTTTCTTGATGCTTGTTCAAAGATGTAGGTATATAATTCTTTTTAAAAAAAGGAATAAAATTCAACTCGTGTCATTTCAAAAATTATCGTTTAGTAAAATGGGCCTAAAATATTTCAGAAAGCACTTTCAGCAAACTACTTTTAAAATTTACCATATTTCTGCATTAGATAATATTGTTATGAAAACTTTTATACATGAGGCTTTACTCTTCAAAAAGCAATACACAATAAATATTTTAATTAGAAAAGACAGAAAATCTTTTATAAGCTGAAACAAAATATTCATTTAATATTATGCAGCCTGAATAAAACAAAAATTTAATCATCTGCCAAAGAATTAAATTTTTCAGCAGTTTATTTTCATAGTTATAGAAATGGTTAATACCTTTTTAAAGCTACTTGCTTATTTATATAATAAAGAAAAAAATTTCATGTTACAATGTTCAACTTAAAATTTTGATCTAGGTTGATATTGAAATACCAGGAAAGTTGTTATGAGAAATAATATATTCATACATTAATTTATTACTTTACATTATTTTATATTTTACTTAGATTAGTAATTACATTATTATTTTAATTACTAACTTATTAATTATTAATTGCTTACATTATTGATTATTTTAATTACATTATTTTATAACTTAAAGAATGTGGGAAAAGAATCGGAATCCTAAAAAAGTGCTAAATTTTTAGCATGAAAACATTCTCAGTCACGTAACAAATATTTTAATTGATATATTCCATCAATTACCAATTATATAATTTAAAAGAAAGATGAGATCATAATAGAACATTTCATTATGATTATGTATGAATAATCATTATGATCATGTTCTATTTGTAATGTAGGAATATTTAAACAGACAAATCAGCCTACCAAACGAAATTTCATACGCTTACTTCATCAAGCTATTGATATAGAACACCAATAATTAATGCGATAGGCAATTATAACTAATGCATTCTTCTCATTTTTTACGATTACACGTGGAGATTAAACTATATTTTAAACCAGTTTACACAATGCGTCAGAAAAATTACAGCTTAAAAATTAAATTTTTTCACGAGAACTTTCCGATGGCGTTAAGGCATCCAATTTTTACAAGAAACAATTATAATCACAGGCTTAACTTAATCGATAGATAAAATACGAAGCATTCACAAAGGTTATAACTGTATAATTAGTCTATATGTTTCCAGACTCGGATGGTTTGAAAACTCATACCGAATTCAGTTCCTATAAAAATTCGCCAATCCAAGATTCCAAATTCAGTTTTGCTAATTTTCAGTTTAATGAATTCGACCAATTACGCAGTGAATTTATTTTAACGGGTGGTAATCGAAGATCTTAAGACATTTCCCCTCGTGGATGAATGTTGTTCAGCATGCATACATATATATTCACTCGACGTTTGATGGACCAATAAATAAAATAGTTTAAGGATAAACAATGCAAAAAATGTTTCATTCATAACGTTACAATAATACCATAAATTTTCTTTCAGCAGTAGCTCATTACAAAGTGAAAAGTTTCCTATTAAACCGAAGTTTACGATTTGTACATTTTAAACAACGAATACTAGCAGCTCTCCTTTAGTTTTTTTTTTTTTTTAATCTATAAACAAAAATTGAACTTGTAATTTATGATGAAGTCAGGGTTGCTCAAATAGCTAGTTTTTAGAATGAAATCTACCTTTCATATTTATGCAAAAACAGTTACTTTTAAAAAAAATTGTTAAATTCAGAGTTACAAATATTACCTTCGTATTCATATAAATAAAATCCTCAATGAAATGGTAGAATACTTTTAAATTCTATCATTTTCCTTCGAAATTCACTGCAGTAAAATAAGGTAGAAATTCAGATTTATTTACATTTGTTGTTGCCACAGAGAATATCTTTTTCTCTGTGCTTGTTACTCGTTGTGAAATATACGTTTGAATGTTACGCTTGAAGAAAGTAAATTATGACTCCAAACTTTTTTTTTTCTTCAAAAAACTGACTGCTATCCCACAAATCTAGAAGTAAGCAACATTTTAAACTTTCACACGTAAATATTGTGAAAGTGTCAGCGAATTAAAGGAAGGCTAAAGATATTACTGATTTCATAAGAATGTATAATTAAAATAGCCTTTATCAATGTAATTTGGATTACATTTTAAAACAGAGACGTTACTCTAAATTAGTTTTTAATCATTATAAAAATAAATCTTTAATTTCTACAAAGAAAATTCTTTTTTTTAAATTCTTTTTGTTAAATTTTTTTCATAAACATTAAAAATTTTACTGCATATATCTCAGAATATTTTGAAAATTTTTAAAGCAGTCAATTTTTTTTATATGAGTTAAATTTTTGACCTCTGTATACAAAACTATTCTTAATATAGAATTCAAGAACAGCACAATTAATAAACATAACAAAATATTTTATAGTAAAATACATAATTTAAAGAGTTTCTGTATTAGCATTTTTTTTCCATTTTTTTCTTTATTTTTTATATTTTTTTTCTTTCATTTTTTTTTCTTTTTCATTTTTTTCTTTCATTTTTTTTTCTTTTTCATTTTTTTCTTTCATTTCTTTCTTTCTTTTTTTTCTTTCATTTTTTTTTTCCTTTTCATTTTTTTTCT
>JAOUZG010052814.1:4335044-4348394 GCA_026289955.1 Argiope argentata
AATTTCTTGAATATTGTTATAATTTTAATGGTTATACATTTTCATTTACATTTTTCCCAATAACCAACCTAATCTTTGGATAAGTGCGATTTAATTCTAAACGCTTCCTTGAAGGAGATGAAAAATATCTGATGGTATTATTGCTTTTGAGTAAAATGGGATATACTGGTCCAGACCCAAAATACAGGAGCTTATCAATTCTACCTGGGAAGAAATGTGACATTTTTTTTTCTTGTATCAATGCTACTGATATATAATCATGCATTATAAGACTGATTTATCTTAATTGTAAAAGAACTTTCAACTGTTAGATAAAATGCATGTTTACATTATGTTCGTTTTCTCAAAATAAACTCTTCTGCAATGAGCAGCATCTGTCATTCATTCGTTTATAGTAAGCAAAATATTATGATTACACACAAATCATCAGAACAGAGGGTTATTAACATTCTATCCGGACCTCAAGTCAAGGATTCTTCTGGATTTAACCATACCACAACAGCTTTTGCATCAATAATTTGATTTGAACAGATGGAACATTCATTTCACAAAAATGTTACCTCTACAGCTTTCAAATTCGAAACGAAGATGGTGGGCCGAAGCTTCACCAGATTTTACAGCTCAGAAATGCCTTGTTAAATGGATTTTGGCATATTACGAAGCGAAGCAGCTGCCTCAATTATTTTGAACCGTGAAAGGAAATTCAATTTATTGCAGATAATTTTATCTAAAAATGAAACATAACTAATAGTTTAAATTGATACACAATTATAATAATTTGTATCACAATATATATATATATATATATAAATTGAACTGTAAAAGGAAATACAATTCAACTTCGATCAAAACTATTCTAGCCTGAAAAAAGCCATCTTTTCATCTGTCTTTCGTAGTAGTAAATTTCAACCAGAAATTGGGAAGATATTAAAAACGACAAGTACCTAAATTTACATAATAGCATTTTTCAGATATCTATATACTGATCTAAACAACGTTAAAAATAATTTTTTATATCATTTAAAGCATTTTTTATAGAAGTATAATTTTACCTTTAAAGATTCCCGGATATTGTATAAACATTTACATTTCTTATTTTTCAATAATATATTAACAAAAGTGGTTTTCTAGTTTACGGATCATCATTTACTCAACATAATTCTTGACGACATTTTTATTGGAAAATACGCACCCGTCGAGCAGCTTATAAAGTAGCCATTATATATGATTAGAGGGAACCCTCTATACATTTGATGTTTTTAGATACAATTTAAATTTCATCGACTAGATATCGGTGCAATCAGAATGGATTTACAATTTTTTTTAAAGAATGGTAGATAAACATTTTCCTTGAAATACTCATTAAATATTCATCAAACTTAAATTAGAATATTTGACTTAAGACATTGTAAATTAGAATTATTCCATTGCTAAATTTTATTTAACATCGAATAATTCCCGAAATAAAATATCTTATGCAAAATTACTCGTAAAAAGGAATTGTAAGTACAAATGTGTAACAAAATTTAGATGTCCTGCCTTGTATTTTTAAAATTAGAAATTTCTATAAATACAACGAAGTCTGGCGATTGTATCATTCTTAAGTTTATACAATTCCCTTTTTATGATTGACATCGCTTAAATGCAACCAATAAACTTCATAAAGGATATTTTTATAATAACAGATTCTAAAACTGGGCATTTTTATGCAATCAAAAACTAATGAGTATTTATGATTTTTTCAAAAACAAAAACGAAAAAAATCAAACTTTTCCAAAATTATTGGATTTTAAGCAATCTGGGTTGAAGATTGTTTTCCGAGTTTGTCGCCAATACAGCAACCCAACGGAACACTTCTAGCAACCCTAATGTTTATTTTACTATTTTTTACAATGTTTTTTTTTAATTGTGCCTAAACTACAACTATTATGAAAAACGCCAAATTAAAAATAAAAATCGATTAAAGATTTTAAATTTGTTCTTTATTATAATTAAAAGTTTTTTTTACAACTAATAAGACAATGTAATTTTATTTTTATTCTGAATGTGAAAAGAAAATATTTATTCTTTTGCAATTTTTAATTGTCAGTATGAACTTTAAAAAATCGTCTGAATTCTTACTTTATGACATCGTCAGCATTTTTACTTTAAAAGTCATCTGCAATAGAATCCAACGCTGTTCTCGCAATTCTTTTGGTGCTCTAACGGTTTTCTACTCTTCATAACTTGTTATGTCGGCAATTGTGCATGAATTAATGCCGGGTCAATGGGGTGAGAAAAAAAGTACTTGGAACCTGCAGAAAGGAAAAGGGTGAGTGGAATAAATATTTTTTTTATGAGTCAAGTTTGGAAAGGATTGTTTGAAATTTTGTATGGAGAATTGTGTGATTGCTTCCAAGTGTGTATGACCGGTGTTTGGTGAAATTATGAAATTGATTGATTTAGATTAGAGAATCGATAGAAAGATCACAGTCTTTATGTTCAAAGTGTTAGCGAAACTACTAGGTTCCCACTACTTGCAAAACCATAGGCTGCCCCCCCCCCCCCCCCAGTTATAATTTCTGCCCGGTACCTTCTACAGATGCCGAAGGAATCGCATGCTCTAACTTTTGCTCTGCGTTCTACAGACCGTAGCGGCCGGTCTAAAAAAATAATACCTATCAGTAAAAAATAATCACCCGGAAAGTGGTAAATATTCCGCAGAAGTGTTTGTGTACTTTGTTCGTCGTCTTTCTTAGCGACTTCGCGTCCTTGGAAAAGCAAAGGGCACACTAAACTTCCCTTTTACCAAAATCTAAATGACTACTAGGTGAAAGTTTATTTTCATACAAAATAAACACATTTCGGCACAATTTAGAAACGATATAATAATCCAGTTTCGGTATAACAGGAGAATCCGATACAAGACATTTAAGAAAAAGGGTAAACATTTGGTTACTTAAATGCCTTCAAGTTACAACTTGGTATCATTCGATAACTATACGGTCATATGTGATTAACATCAACTTAAAAAAATTCTTTCTAAATTAACTTAGTAAAAAAAATGACTAATGTAAAAAATAGCGTCGATTATTTTATATTTCATTTGCACTACATAAGAGCAAACATTTGCGCTGATACATCTTAACTGTCTTGACAGTAATGATTTCTAAAATTAAAACAATTTTTAAAGCATGAAACAATTATTTGGAGTAAAAAGAGATAAGCAATTGAATTATAAGAAGCTATTTATAGGAAATAAATCCTGAGAACAATTATCTGATACTATTTTAGTCACTGAATAATCCGAGAAAAATACCATTGAAAATACTATTGAATACAAATACCATTGAAAATACTATTGAATACAAATAAAAATACCATTGAAAATACAATTGAATACGAATAAAAATACCATTGAAAATACTATTGAATACAAATAAAAATACCATTTAAAATACTATTGAATACAAATAAAAATACTATTGAAAATGCTATTAAAAAGCATTTAAAAGAATATAAATCTATTCATAAAGCTGAATTCTATAATCACCGACAGTCGACGTATCAGATAGCAATTCAATACTTAAAAGTATAGACATACAAGTAGATGGTATAAAATAAAGTATAATTGGCAATCAAATCTGTAATAATTTTTTAATTTAATATTTTATTTAATACATATATTTTACTTCAAAATTCATTTTAATGCTATATAAAAATGTACAAGTACTATCGTTTAAAACTGACACTTTCAAATAAATTTTCATTTTAATATAAAATTTATAATTGTTGAACTCCAATCCAAATATTCACAATCATTATTGCATTTGTTAGTCGTTTCTCTTCCGAAGAATAACCCATATTTTGCTACATTACTAAAATTACTTCAACTTGAATACCTCTCAACTAAAAATTAGTTTAAAGTACAGGTTCTACCACTGCTTGGCACGGTTTTTTGGGGGTGTATTTTTCACAAATCGTAACTGATAATCAAAACCTTAGAAGCTCCGAGAGTGTGTCAAGTTAATGATTTCGAAAATTGCGCCAAGCAGTGGGCGATTCTGTACTTTCAACGTAAAATGAGTCTTAAAACAAAATTTATTTTCTGATAAAAAATCTGTTAATATATAAACTAGCAAGATACTCATTTTGTGTTTGATACTTAAAATCACAGAATAAGGCGCATTACTTCAATTAATCATAAAACTTGGTAATAAAAGTGATAAATGATTAAACATGAACTTACCGAAAATACACCACAGAAATGTCCAGAGAGGCAGCAATTTGGAAGTACTTGAAACAAGAATATAAATAAGTATTCTATATTTATATTGTCTCGCTTTCATAGTTTTTGGATTTCGATAAATTTTCATCTCTCCTATCAGTACTTTAGGGCAACAAACCGAAGACTCATGAATCTCTACTTGGCACCTTTTAGTTGAATAAGTTAGTAAATAAATGGATTCTTATTCTCGAATCTTACCGAGAGCAAAAAGAAAGAAGCAGGGTAATGCGATGTCCGCCCAGAGAATACATCTCAATTAAATACAAAAAAAAGTAACTTCATAATCGAGCACAAATAAAAGAAATTTCACAGCCACATCTCCAACTCAAGGACAAAAACCGAATGAAAAACAACACTAGAGAATAGGAGAAAGTGGAATGCGCGAGCATTCCTGACGTCATGGTAATGATTAGCATAATATTTTCAAAAAAATTATCAAATAGATGTGACGTAATAGAAAATGTGGTAGAGGTATCAAACTTACAACCAATCAGACACGTTTCGTGTTTTCGAAGAATAATTTCTAACTATTTTCATCAGCTTCAATAACAAAAATATTGTTGATTTGGCAAAACTTACTTACATTGAATGAGAAATACATTTTAAGCCGACTTATATGTAAAATGTTTTAGTTTATTTAAAGCGATAAACTCATTAATAAAATCTTCATCAATGCAGAATTTTCATTCTCATCAATTTAATTAGCCACGAAAAAAAATGGAAAATGATTAAAATATAAATTTTTGCCTTAACAAGTGTGAAAAAAAATTCAATTTCATGAATTGTAGATTATAGCATTTCGTATTAAAATGATCCGCTCTCAAAATTTATATAATTCGTATAATTATATAAATTTATATAATCTCAATTATATATAATTCGTTATAAATAGTCAATTATTGAATAACAGATTAATCATGTCTCGGATAAACCAAATGTTTTGCTTCAAACTTCCATTGTAGGCAGTGTGTCACTGAAACCGGCGTCCTGGCTTAGGGGTCGCGCGTCTTCCGCGTAATCTTGACGTCCCGTGTTCAAGCATAGTTGTTTTTCTATGTTCTAACTGTGAGGTGTATGAATGTCCCCGCTTGTAAAAAGTGGTTGTGCAAACGAATGTGACGCATGAACTAGCTAAGTAGTATTCTAGGCCCTATTTGGCGATACTGAAAAACAAGAGACACTCAAGCGGTTTAAAATCTCTGACGGTCATCAACGTGCTTGTCCATGGCAAGAGCTATTAATAACAACAGCAGACATATCACTAAAAGAAAGTTAATACTTCTTAGTAAAATCTACAAATTTAAATGGGTCGGGTTTTTTTAATTTGCTAGACCCAAAATACGTCAAAACATGTTTAAAATAAATAAAAAATATTATATATGCGTCACAGCCAACTTGTTAAATTTTATCACTCAAAACTACCAGAAGAGCACTCATGAATATGAAATTTATACTATTATATATTATAAATTTCTAAAAATTCATGTTAAAATCTGGAAAAGGTGCGGAATACAATGTGTTCAAAATGATTAACAACAAATATAGTGTGAAATGATATGAAATTAACTGTACTATTTATCAATAAAATCTCATATCGAATTTTATTTTTAAAAGAAAAGGCGACACAGATAGTTGCCCAATTTCTCATCTGTAATTAAAAGCATTAAGACCAACAATCCCAAATTTACCTCAAGTACATTGTTTTAAATGACTAGAAACGACTTTTAAGGTTACAACAATAACAACAACGAAAAAAAAAACACTGCCAAAATTACATTTGACCGAAAATCGTCTTCATATAATTCATACAGGCTGTGAAAAGTTGTGAATTTGAAACATCGATAACCCACCAAGTTTGGCACTCCTCTGTCTCCCCACCTGCTCTCGTGAGATTGGCAGAAAAAGAAGAAAATGCAAAACTATATTCGATTGAACTTTAGATTTCGAAATGAAAGAATTGGAATCCAGTTTTGATGCTAGCTTTGTACGTAAACACATTCGATTGAGTAAGTTATTATTTGAGCTGGTAAATGCAATTGATAATCTAATTATCTTAATGTCAGTCCCTTGTTAAACGTTAACGTGTCTCGTCTTTGACCTGCAAACTAAAGGTTTAATATTTTAATTCGAGTATTGAGTTGCAACATTTTGACATGTTTAATTGGATGCCACTGAAACAACTTTCAAACTCGATACATGTATAAATTTTTTCACTATCGTGGACTTTGAGTAATCTCGCGAATGCTTGGTGTAATATAGGCTCACAGTAATTATGAAATATACCGTTCACATAAATCGAGCATTTTTATTGAGTCTATCATGAGAATTAAGTTAAAAACATTTATAGCGCATTTCACTTTAAAGATTGGGACCAAGTGGCTGTCTAAAATTCAACATTTTATAGGAAAACATGTGTATATGCTTGGTCGGATAAGAGTCGTCATTCAGCCTAACACGATTCGAAATTACAGACGCTCAAAATCAGTGCTGACAAATAAAAACTGATATTGATAAAGCTGAAATTAAAATCTAAAACAATGAATTTGATTATAAATTTTCAGGCATAATAATTTAAAAGTTTTTTACTCGGTACTTTTAAGATAGTCCTTTTAATAAACACAGTCTGTTCGATATTTTGTAAATAAAAGAAATTTAGAATAGCAAATGCAATTCAGGCTTCCAGTAAGAAATTAGAATTGTATAATTGGATAATGAAAGGAAATACAACGATTTAAATGATAATGCATGATAAGGCTTCGTTATCGTAGGATTATGTGATCGAGTTTGTGATCCTCATGAATCTGTAACACTAAGCTAAACGTATTCAGTGTGTGTTGAATTAGATTCGGATAGTATAATATGCTTGGATTTTGATCCTATCTGCTGAGCAGTATTCATAATTTGGAGGTCCGAGCGAAATTTTTCATGCCATCTAACCAGAGAGTAGATTCAGTTTTCATTTCGTCTAATATTTAGTTAAGATTGATTATTTCTCTTCTATGTGGAAACTTTGAAATATGTGTTAAAAAAATAATCTGGAGGCTTATTTTCTTCAGGTTTTCCACCATTATAATAATTACTGAGATGGGTATGTATAATATTACAATATTAATATCCATCAATATTTATAATTTGGGAAAACAGAATTACTCAAATATTCCTGTACACAAATAGTTTATAGTTTTTAT
Source organism: Argiope argentata (assembly GCA_026289955.1). Lineage (NCBI taxonomy): Eukaryota > Metazoa > Arthropoda > Arachnida > Araneae > Araneidae > Argiope > Argiope argentata. The sequence continues at coordinate 4,342,500 of JAOUZG010052814.1, forward strand.
ATAGCCCACTTATAGTTTTTTATTGAGCCCATGATTTGCAGATTTAAAGTATTTGAATCATTTGAAAAATTTGTGCTCACACAAATTGCTCCTGATATAAATTGGAAATTATATTTCATTCAAATCACATAATAAATAATTAATAGCATAATTTCCAGGGACGAAAATCATTCTCATTATCATACCGAAAACCCGAATTCAGTCTTAAAATAAGTTTAATGTTGCATTAAGATAGGATTTAATATAATGAAACTAAAACAGAAAGGTTAAAATACCTTAGTGTCAGTGCTAATATTCAGCTATTTCTTATAATTTGAGTCAAATAGCGGAAGCCTTCGGTGTCCTTTTTTTTTTTGTTGAAAATATTGTTTGTGTTTAATATTAATTAAATATAATTTGTATTATTTGATGAAAAATAATGTTTTAGGTTCAACGAAGTTAAACATTAAGCTGATTAAACTTTGTTGTTCTTTTCAGCAAAGTATTTTTATGAATATCTTGAGATAGACATGAAAACATTGTTGTTAAAATCCATTTCAATGAGAAATGAATTCGGTTAAATTAAACGCAGAAAATTTATTTGCCCTTTTTATCACTTGCAGTTCAAAGGCAATTCAAAATGTCTGAATGTAATCAAGTTCATTTCCATTATAACAGCATGAAAAACTTGTCTTTGTTACTAATGGCACTCGCCATAGACAAGCGCTCTGACGGCCTTCAGTGATTTTAAGCCGAATTAGCGTCTCTTGTTTTTGAAGTAGCGCCAACTAGGGCCAAGAGTACGACTTAACCATACAATTATCACATTCGATTGCACAGCCTTTTTTTACTGCGAGGCACATTCACATCACAGATAGTACATAGAAGAACAACCATGCCTTAACATGGACTCGAACCTGGTACGCCCAGATCACCGGGAAGACGGGCTGCCCCTAAGCCAGGATGCCGGCAAGAAAAACTTATATGCGAGGATCATCTATATTTAATTTCATTTTTTCCCTTTAAAAAAGTAATTAATGATCCAGCGACAATCAAATATTTTTAACTTTCAACGGCGAAAAAAAGTCTCGTGATTAATTATTTGACGAACCGGTGAGTACTTTATGAATTTAATTTTTTTATAAAGATAGTTGTTGATGATTATTAAAAATATATTTCAAAATTATTCGGATAACAAAACTTTTGTTCAGATGATAAATGACAATATTTCAGTCGAAGTTTTGTTTAGAAATTTCCACAACCGAAAAAATGAATAGACGCTTGACCAAACTAACACTGGTCGAAATAATATTGCTGACATCTGTAGAAGTCATTTAAAGAGAGTTTTCTAACAAATATCCTATACAGCATTTTAAGAAAGGGTAGTTTGATAGATTTCCACAGTAATTTGGTAGCACGATAATCATTATTATTATAAACATTGACAGAAGGAAAAATTCAATGTTTTTCCTTACAAAACTTTTTTAACATTCACATTAGCTCCCTGAGAATTCGACTTATCTGAACTTTTCCAGCCTTTTCTTCGCAAAAATTTACACTGATAAAAATCCATTGGAATGGGGATCAATAAGTACTTTTATCCCGACCTTATAAAAAAGGTAATGTTCAATGCTTGTTTTGTGATGAGCGCATCTGATGTGAAGGATCTCCATGCTCTCTTTTATTCAAACCTGCTTTTCAGTTTTTGTATTTACTATTTGTTGTATTTAATATACGTTTTGTATTTACTATTACTATTTTTTTCGATAATTTGTAACAAAAGCAGGTTATTGGAGGGAATAGATATCATCACTCTCCTCTTCTCCTTGGACTGTACATTAAACAGAGGATCCCCAAAACCTCTTTTTTCAATTCCGAATAGATCATAGTCTAAAAAGAGAGTTCCTATCCTCCCTTTGTACTTTAAGTGTTCATCTACCCCCACATCTCCTACAAAAACAGGTGTCTTTTTTTTAACGCCCCTCAACAGGTACCATGACGGTTATGTTTTCAGTCACAAGTATATCTGAAAGTCGCCATGCATGCAGAAGTAATTGCTACTTGCATGAAGGGATCAACTTCTGTTTTTGACAAGAATTGCCTGATTTCCATGCAACACCTACTTAAAATATTTAAATCAAATCTAAGAAAAAAAAAGCTTTGTTTATTCCTATAAAAATTTAAGTATAATAGTACAAAAAGAAGAAAATAATACGATTTTTTTAGAAAAAAAAATTTAGCAGACAGATAAAAGAAATATTTCTAAAAAAAGTTATTAAAAGAAGAAAGTTTTTTTTTCTTTTTTTAAGAAAAAATAATAATAAAGAATTTTTCTCTCTTTTTTTTAAGAAAAAATGTTTTAATTATTGGCAATACCAAAACATTTCATATCTAAAAATAAATATTTTGCTTTTCATTTGTTCAAAACATGTTTAAAAAATCCTTTTCTATCATCGAAATTTCTATTAGTGAAATTGTGGTTGGTGAATAAAATAATTTCAGATGAACAAGACCAATATATTCTTGATTACCCGGTGTATTGAACAAATGTTGAAAAACACTTTTATTTATTTATTTCATTTAAAATTTTTGAAGAATTTGAGAAAAAAGGCTTCAAAAAGTTGCAGAAATCTATTAACATTACGTTTAATGCTGCAAGATGAAAGGACATTAATTTGTCCTAGTTGGTCTAACTTTTACGCTATGACACTTTTCGAATAACCACTGAAGAACAAACTAAACGTTGAAGCTTTAATATTGCGGATAATAACTGTGTGTTTTCTGTTTTGCACAAAAGAAAACTGAACGATCAGAATTCATGAAAAAAGATGTATGATAAATTTCATTCCCTCGAAATAACATGCGTCGTTTAAATTTAATATGGGCTTTTTTTTTCTTTCTTTTTTTTTTTTTTTTTTTTTTTTTTTTTGAAGAATGGTCTCGTTTAATCTCAAAGCATATAAATATTCAGTTGCTTGATTTTATCACTATTGTTTTTAATGAGTGAATAAGTTGGCTTTTAAAAAACAAGCTGTCAGTTTTCCCTCAGTTCGAATTGCCATAATCTGTGAATACGAAAATTTTCAGTTACAAATTGCTGCATTGTTTTTTAATAATTTAACTTTGAAAATGATATGATTTCTATATAAGGAATATATTTTATTTTTCCCCTACTCTCTATTATTATATCTTTACTTATGCTCAGCGAGAATAGTTTTATTGTACTCTGTATGATCAATATCATAAGCAAGATCCTGTATTAAACGTTCGTATGTTAAACTGATGCAATTATTTGGTCTTCTTATCTGATAACGGCTTGTACCGTATGAAAGGTCACGATAAGAACCTGCGATGCCAGGGCCAGTAGCTGAGTAACATGACCATAATACAGAAGTCGACTTCGGTATCGTCGATGTTTTCTAGCTTATGAAGCTAGCACCACAGGTTGATAAAATGAAGTTATACAATTCTATCTAGTGACATGATATCGTCCTTTATTATTTATTTAATTAATTTACTATTCTTATTACAGATTTAATTAAAATGGAATTATTGTAATATTTTCTTCTTTATACCAATAAAATTTACTTTTCATATGTATGCAAAAAGCATTTTTACTTCTCAAGATTAAACGTTTCTCAATATACTTTGACCAAGAACAGAATTTCAATGAAAAGTATTTGAATCTGGATTTTTCAGAAAGTCTAACTCTTTACTTTTTCAATCAGCAAGTTTATCCAACTAATCATTTTATCATGTAAACATTCTTTGTATCATTACAAAGATATATTGCAATTAATGTGGTGCTAAAATATAAGTTTTTTCAAAATAGATCTGACTTATCACATTTGATTGCGTCGATCCACCGCTAATCTCTGTTCTACCTATAATGATGGTTTTTCCCAAAAGTGCTTCCTCGTCAGCTTATGGGAAATCTATTAGCCATATATCCTAAGATCCTTCATGAGAGGTAGGGGGTTTCAGAACAATTATGGTTTGCTGTCTCAGCTGCTGCCAATCTGTTAATAATATTCTTTTATTCAGGCATAAAATCAATAGAAATTTAAAGGCTTACTAAGAATAATTCAAATAGTTTAATTCAAGAATAATTCAAACATTTCGCATGTACAAACATTTAATCATTTTTTAAATTTTTGCACATGCGTAGTAGACACAAATCGGAGACGTTTTTTACTGATATTTTTTATTATAGATGAGCATTTATTACTAAAGGATTTCAGCCAGTCCATCACTTACAAATAAATTGAGAAGTCAAAGATTGCAAATGATTAGCAGAACCTGCATGACTTTTCACGTGACACGATGAAAGTTAGCAAAATTAATAAAGCGTAAAATGATATTAGAATTAAAAAAAAAAACTTGTAATATTGGTTTTGTATTTAATTATTCTCATTTTAATTTTTAATCAGACGATAGAAATGATACGACGATTTTATTAATCAGACGATAAAAATATCAAACAAATTACTTAACATTAAGATAATAAAAAAAACGAGATAAAATAAAATTAAAACGTTTTCTGCAAACTGAAGTTTTAGAATGTAAAATATAAAAATCATTTTCATTATTTTTAAATTTTTAGTTTAGCTTCTTATCAATCTATTTTTCTCACTAAGTTTTCTTACAAAATATTAGCTTATTAAGAATAAATATTTAAAACCTTTTATAGAGGATAAATGAAGAAAATCTTTGAACTCTTTATGAAAAAAATGAATTGAAATAAATAAATAAACTCATTTTGATTGTTTTTTTTAAATTGGAGGGAAATGTTCGAATAATCACTATAAAAATTTAAAAACATAAAATAAAATAAGACTTTTCATGATGGAATTTTAGTTTCAATTCTTAAAATATGTCACATTTTCAAAACAATTTTTTAAAACCACGATTCTTTGCTCCTTTCAATAGTACCAGTCCCCCCTTTACCATAACGATTAGAAAAACTTTATATTTAAATACATTTGAAAAATAACCCTTAGCTGGACAATTTTCTACATTAATTTTTAAAATTCTGGCTTCGAGGGAATTGAAGTACTATTATGATCATTTTAGTGCTAAATTTCACACTCTAAATGCGATAGATTTGGACAAGCACAAGCACGTGTATGCATGCAGTATAATTTTGGCAGTTACGAGGTAGATGATATAAATTATTATATAAATAAAATATTTTAAGTAGGGTCTAATGCATAGTGGAAAAATTAAATGTTTGAACTGGCTGCAAAATATTAACAAATTGGTGTCTAAATCGATTTCATTTGTGCACACAGTTTCCTTTTGTTAATTTCTTATATTTTGATATCTTTTCTGCCAATCCTCATGGATTGGCATAATTTCGAATTTTAATGGAAAATGTTCAATTGTTTGACAGATTTTCAATCGATTTCAATGTACTTTTACAATTTTACAAACATCTTTTCAATTGTTATTAAGAGCCTTAAAGAAAGTATTTGTATTAAATAATTGAACACTTTTTAAGTGCTACAACCATCCATCACTTGTTTTTTAGTTAGATTTTTGCCAAAATTCAATGTAATTTTTAAGAATGTTTATACAACGAGACAAATGAACTTAAATCTTATTTCCTCTTAACTATATGTTATCCTCCCAGCCCAAACCCTGTAAAAATTTATAGATCATGGACTAATACGTGAACGCCCTAAGTACACAGACTTTTATATTCACTTATGAGAATTACGAGTCTCGTAGTATAGTAATAAAAACCACTTGTGAACTTGCTTATTACCAGCATGTCGATGGCAAACAATAATTGTGAAAGATCTATCAGTTTTACTGGATAGAACTTGGGATCTTTGCCTATTAATACCTTAAAAAGTACCATAAAAACCGATTGAGTATTTTCAATCTTTTATCAAACCAAAATTTAATTCAGAA
>JAOUZG010052817.1:45201-60793 GCA_026289955.1 Argiope argentata
AGATAGATAGATAGATATAGATATAGATATAGATATATATAGATATAGATATAGATAGATAGGTAGGTAGAAATATAGATAGATATAGATATATGTAGATAGATAGATATAGATATATGTAGATAGATAGATATAGATATAGATAGATAGGTAGGTAGATATATAGATAGATATAGATATATGTAGATAGATAGATATAGATATAGATATATGTAGATAGATAGATATAGATATAGGTATATGTAGATATATAGATATAGATTCATAGATAGATAGATATAAATATAGGAGATCTTTTTTTACAATCTTTACTTTTCTTATTTGTGTAATATTTTTAATATATCTTTATTCTTCAATGGAAAGACTTTCTGCTAAGGTCTTTTCAAGAAACAAACATACTATAAGCCTCATATTCAATACAAAACGTTGAAATAAAAATATTCTTCTGATCATTACATAAATAAAAAATGATTTCACTAAATGTAGTTATAATATTTAATGAGAATCGTCTTTCATAAAATTTTGAAGAAAGTACATTAATTCTTATAAAAGTGAGAAAAAAGTATTGAATCTGCTATGAAGAAAAATACCCTCCGATTCTTTTCAGTATTTTATGGAATACTGACGATATGTATTCTAATGCATCGTTGAAGACCTTCTCCGACATATTTCACGTAGAATCGGTCGAAACTCTCTTTTGCTATGTCTCAAAACGACAATATTTTTCTTCTCGAATCTGCGAAAATAGCACGCTGTAGGGAAAGGAAAATGAGAATTTTTTTGTCGAAAAATCTACAGTCAAACTGACGGCTATTTTAGAAGTCACGTCAAGAAGATGGAGATGAAACAGAAATGCGGTAGATTTTATTTGACATGAAAGAAATTCCATGCCGATAAACCATCATGATTTCTCCAAGTAATCAAATTTTTGAATCTTTTATTATTTAATAGATTTAATTGCATCCGATTTGAACAAAAAAAATTCAAGAAATACTTTCTTCAGATAATATATTAAAAATTTAATATTTATAAACATATTTATAACTCATTTACATTTTTCTGGACAAATTTTTCGGCTGTAATTTCCGTTAAAAAGAAAATTCTTATTTATCGTTTGCTTATTTTTGATTTATTAAACTGATTAAATATTTTATAAAAACAGTTAAACTAACAACATGTAAATGTTTTAAACAAATATATCTAAGTCCCAAATGTTAACAAATGTTTCTAAAAATTAGTTATATATTGTATCTTCATTTAGCTTGTTCAAAAAGTTTTGAAAAATGCCCTAATTCAATAAAACCAAGTATTTTTTTTCTTTCTCAAAGAATAATTATAAAATGCCTGAACGGAAATTTTTATAGGATTGTATAAATGTATGTAAAAAAGTATTTGAAATATAGTTTAAATACTTCTCGTTATATATAATTCGAGTAATAATAATTTAAAAATAATTAAATATATTTGCAAATTATTCTGACTATTTTTTAATTCCTACTGTTAAGTTTTTAGCGTAGCGGGTTCGGATTGAATACTTGAGGACAGCGCAAACAAATTTATTTACAGCTATTTACATGATAGTTGATAAAGTAACAATTTCAGAAAACACAATCCAGCAGTCAACAGTCACAAACAGCGTAAATGTAAGCCTTACGCCCAATAAAAACAGATTGCAAAACAGCTATAGTATAGCACAGCAAGAGGAAATCGCAGCGAGCTTAATAATACAACGTTTACAGCAAACGTAAACACAGCTCACTAATAACAAGCAAAAGAAGTAATCCGCTAGTCCAGTGAAACGTTTCTCTTCCCAGAGAAATCCCCCATCAACTCAACGGCTACCCGCCCCTTATATACAGCCAAGCGCGCGCGAACCCAAAAGAAGGTGAAACTTCTCAAAACACGGCGAGTAATCCAGCGGCTACTAGACTTTTGCTTTCGCCAAACCCAACCCGGCTGACGCGAAGCTCCACGCCAAATGCCGCCAACTTTTGCGGCGCTCGCCCACTTTTAACACTACTATTAATCTCTATCTCTCTCTTTTCACAAACTCTCTATAAAGTCACAAACAAAATATAATATTTTGTTTGTGATAAAACGCACATATAATTCTGAGGGTATCAAACACATACAATATAGAATTATTAATATCAATGCCAATCAAGTAAACAGTTTTCCGCAGCAAATAATAATTTTTCTGTTTATTTAGTGAATTGATAAGGATGTTTCGTTTATACAAGCATATATCATATTTTAATGAACTTTCAAAAGTTCTTTCAGTAAATTTTTGCTAATGTTCTGTGAAAAAGAAATTGTATAGTTTTTAGAGCTCACCAAATATACCAAAAGATGCAGTAAAAAATATCTAAAATAGTAATAGAAAAATAGACCAAATAAATCAACATAAAAAAATCGGACATATATGTTTTGATTTCTGCCCATTAGAATTTTTTCGTTATCCAAATTCCTAGAAAAAATACTGTTTCACCCAATATTTCTTGGCAGAAAAATAAATCTTTGTATGAAATATTTATTTCCGGATCTACAATTTTTTTTTTGTAGAAACAATGCCTGACAATCAACAGTCTGCCCTAAGCTTTTATTTCAACATAAATGCATCTTTCTTCTCTACCTAAATCCAAACAGAGACGAGAAGCAAACAAAAACACCCGAAACACGCATCTGCAGCATTCTCTCCCACCATCATTTCTTCATAAGAATTTGATTGAATCAAAGCGTGACTTTCAGACGGTTTCCGGCATTTGCTATGGTTTTACCTTCTACAGAAACGGATTGCTTGTCAAGAAGACTTCTGCGAAAAAAGAACATTTTCTTACTCTAATAAACCAATATTTTCTTAGGTTGGCTTTAACAAGAGAGATAATGGGACCAACCGTAGATACAACAAAAGCCTAGCTGTCCTTGGGTTATTCCATTTTTAGTCAAGTCACTTTTGATGTTTTGGTATAATTCTACTAAACAATTCTGAGATTGAATATTCTTCGAAAGTAAGACTTGCAGTTTTGCTAAATGACTCAAGATCTAGTGTCTTATAAAAGAAAATATTCCATCACAAAGAAGTTAAAAATTATTAAAAGAGTTATTATAACAGAAAAAAATTAAAAATTCTAAAAACTCATTTATTTACCTTCTAATTTCAAGTTACGTTTCATGAAATTACAACGAAGTGGAGTGTTATTTATGTATATAGCAATTGTATCGCTTGTCAGCACTTGATAATAAAGAAATAAATTTTGAAATGAAATTTAAACATTTAAAACAGCTTCCCGGTGGGAGGGTGGCTCGAAATGAGGATGAGATGTTTCCGGCATGGTGGTTGGATCTTGTTACCTTGGAAGGTGCACATATAAAGGGGGGGGGGGTATCTTTCCATCGATGATGGAACGTACTTCCTACTAGAAGAGTTGTGCCTTGGTCGGTAAGGGTTGTTAGGACTCAACCATAGTTCCTACCATTGTTGTTGGTTTGATGGTCCTGTCATTCAGTTTTATGGTTTATTCCATTTGCCCTCGGGTGGGTTGGAGAGTTTGGCGTGGCTGTACCTTTAAAACAAAAGAAAAAGTAGCTCATTTTATACGTTGTCAGTAAAGATTTACATGAAATTTAGTTTTTGGGAATTAGAAACCAATAACAGTTTTCAAATATTGCCGCAAAACGAAAGACTTATGATTCACCGTGGTTCGATTGGCAGAGCATTCGACTGTGAATCCTTTGGTCCCTGGTTCGATTCCCGTCCAGCGCATTCTATCCAAAGACTGGAATTTTAATTTAAAATTGTTCCTATTGCTTCTCTAAAATCGAGATGATTCTAGAACATTCTTTACCATTCGAGCGAGATGATTCTCGAATGTTCTTCAGATGTATAAAAACCGAGTTCTTCTCAGTTCTCCATTCTGTTCTCCAGCGAGTTGCTTGGTGTTAATAAACGTAATAGTTTTCAACTATCTGTGTCTTTAATTCAGTCTTAGTGACAAAATATTCTCCCAAAATAAAATATCCTACCACAGGGTATTACAAATTTTAGTGTAAGAAACTTCCCTCAATTTGGTTATTTCTCGCCAGCAAGTTGAATACAGATAAACTATAGGATCAATTTACCAACCGCAGATACAACATACCATCCATGGGAAGGATTATACTCTAGCTGGTAAAGACTGTTAAGAAATAATCTTAGTCCCTACTAATGTTGTCGTAGCGTTCGTGTCACTTAAATTTATCCATGTGCTCAGGATGTGGCTGCAAAAATCAATCTGTGATTATTCCCAAAATAGCGGCGTTGAATTTCGCAAGTTTCCTAAATTGTTATAATTATATTTCCTAAAATATTGTTTAGAAAGTATAAAAACACTAAAATGAAATCTGATACACATATTTCAGAGTATCATTTCAGAACCTAATTTCTTGAACGTCCAAGTACCACGCGCTCGTGCGAGTGAAATTATATATTTATTCATTGAATGAGTCACTTTAGTACTGAAAACGATCCAAAAAAAATTTATTGTTAAAAAAATATGCCATTTCCTATTTATTTCATTTCATATAATCACGTTTTCCAAATAATAATTTTCTGTTTTATTTGATTCACTAATTAACTTTTTTTTTTTAATCAGGGCTTTTATAAATAGGATGACAATGCGACATTGAAAGCTGATTTTTTGAGTTCCTAGTGCAGATAATATATATATATATATATATATATATATATTTATTTTTCGTCCTTTGATTTTTGTTGATGCCAGAAAACCTCATTCCCTAAACAATATCATGTTCTGAGATGATAATAATTTTGTACATTTAATTTTAATAAAAAATGTGAAGCAGTTTAATTTTGATATAAAACTTTTATATTTCAAACTTTTATTTATATCAAAAATAAATATTTTACAAGTTACAGAAAATTGATTCTAATATTAGTTTTCAGATTTCAAAACAAACATTGTATTTTTAGAAAACTCTATAAATGATCTGCATCTGAAAAAATAAAGTATACTATACACGTTCTGAAAATATTGTGTCGAATTTTCTTCATTGAGTTCGCCTTAGGGTAGTGAAGTTCTATTTTTCTTCTTTTTTTTCTTTAAAAAGTTTTTCAGACTCCCGAATGTTGATATATTGATTCAAACTAGGAATACTTTCAACGTCCAGGCAAAGAAATTTGCCCTTTTAAAAAAAGGAAACCCTGTTTCTGATCGAAGGAAATAATTCAGAGAATCATTCTTTACAAATGTTTTGGAATTTTCTTATTTGAAGGTAAAGTTAATAAATCACTTCTATATTAGAAGAAGGAAAGTCTTCCGAATGATTGATTTTTGCTTATTACGGTTTAAGCTCTTGTAATCTCATAGGTTCCTCTTAATCGATTTAATTTCCAATTTCAACGTATTCTTTTAACATATTTCAAATTATTTATACACATATTTTAACATAACGTATTGTTAACATATTCCTATGTTTTTATACACATATTTTAACATAATAACGTATTTTTAACATTTCTCAATGCATTTATACACATATTCTAACATAATGCATTTTTAACATACTCCAGCGTGTTTATATACATATTTTAACGTAACAACATATTTTTACAAATATTTTAATATAACAACGCACTGTTACACATATTTTTATACAACAACATATTTTTTATCATATTTCAACGAATATTTACACATAGTTCAACATAAAAACGTTTTTAACATATTTTAACATAACAGCATATTTATACACATTTTAGCATGAAAGGGTCTTTTTAACATATTCAACGTATTTTTACGCATATTTTAAAATAACAACGTGTTTTTACACATTTTAACATGAAAACGTCTTTTTAACATATTTCAATTTATTTTTACACACATTTTAAAATAACAACATATGTCTACACATTTTAACACGAAAACGTCTTTTTAACATATTTCAACGTATTTTTACACATATTTTAAAATAAAAACTTATTTCTACATATTTTAAAATAACAACGCATTTCTACACATTTTAACACGAAAACGTCTTTTAAACATATTTCAACCTATTTTTACACATATTTTAACATAACGTATTTGCACATATTTTAACATGAACATGTCTTTTTAACCATGTTTAACGTATTTGTACACATAATTTAATTTAAAGACGTATTTTTACACTTATTCAATGTATTATTAATTTATTTCAAAGTATGCTTAAATTATTTCGCATTCTGATAACTTTAATGACAATTTGATTGACTTATAAAACTTTTATTTATTTTACAGAGTCTGCTAATAGAAATCCCTAAGATACTGCTTCGTTCAGTGGTTACACTGTTGTTGACAGTACACAGAAGAAGATGTGTACAGTTACTTTTATCACGCAAATCTACTCCACATTAATTGATTCCAATACATATTGTATATCAACATCATTTTGAAAGCTATATCATTCTGGTTTCTTGTATGCATTGAACAAATGAATAAATTACAATACAAAAAACATAAATATTACTAAGAATTGTTTCCTTCCAAACCAGAAAGCAAAGAAAAATAAAGTTGTTTTCGAAAAATTACAGTTCTTTTTATATGTTATTGTTGTTGCCAATGACAAGTCCTCCGCTGATACAGCAGCAGAATTAAGCCGAAAGGAGTGTCTCTTGTTTTTGAAGTAACGCCAACGAGGGATTAGAGTACGACATAGCTACACACTCAACACATTTTCCTGCGCAGCCCCTTTGTACAGGGGGATACAGTCACACATCTCACAGATAGCACACATAACAAATAAGCATGCCCGAACCGGGACTCCCAGAACACGAGGAAGACGCGTTACCTCTGTGCCAGAAAGCTGGCTTTTTTATATTAAACTCTAATAATCATTTAATACATGGAATTACAGCTCTTAAATAAAAGGAAACGCAATTGGATATCGTGTTTTTACTTTTCCCTTAAATAGTTTTTAACCAACGATAGCACACTAATACGTTCATTTCTAACTGAATTCGAAATGAAATGGTTAATGGGCATTATCACATACGCGTCTGTTTTCTCTGTTATAATACGACAAATATAACTAGTATGTGACAATTTTTTTAAAAAAAAATCTGAATTTTTTCGGTATTCATGATATAATCACTCGTCTACAGTTTTATGCTACTGAGGAAAGAGGGTTAATACTTTTATTAAGCATATCACTGAAAAATTCCCGTGTATATTTGCGCTTAGTTAATGACTGAATATTCAATTCTTAGAGCAGTATTACAATTTTTTTAATATAACTCAACTCTAGGACAGAAAAACTGTCCTTTTTGTTGTATACTTATATAAATGTTAATTGCATTAAACTGCAATTCACGTGTTAGGAAGGTTTAGAGAAGTAAGCATTAGTAATTAAACTAAACTATTCTTAAAACAATTATAACTTCAAAAACTGTGCATGACTTTTCCTATATATTCCCTGTATATTTTTTTATTTATATTTTTGATCTTTTGTAAACATTTCTTGATTCTCATTAGTCCAACATCTTCCTATTCTTTGTTTTGGTAAAGCAATGCAGGACTCGATAAAGTATTTAGCACAACCAGTATAAAGCGCGTTTCCTAATAAGGCATAAAACAATAGACAATCAATTATTTTCTTCTCCGATACTCTCTCTTATTTTCCCCGATGAACAAAGGAATAAAGAAATAATGAAAAAAGGACATCATATATTGTTGGAGAACTTTTCTTTGCTGAATTTAATATTGACAATTTATCTTTGATTGCTGAACAATAAATTATTTTCTATAAAACCGACTGAGTCGTTATTAAATTTTATATAATCGTCATTGATATAGTAACAATGAAAAAAAATATAGTGGATTAATTATAAATATAATATACTTTTGAAAATTTGGTAAAAAAACGAAAGAATAATTTTAAATAAAATAAATATAAATTTTTAGAATTTCTGACAAATATTAAAATGTTTAAAAAGTCGTCTGCATCCAATTCATTTTTTCATTCATTTAAACATTAGACAATTATTTGTATCTTTTTTACACTAGTGGCAATATTACTTTTGAATATATTTGTTTTATTAATTTTGATAAGTAAAAGTTATTAAATAATACTTATCTAAACAATTAAAGAACAAATAAATATTCGAAATGTCAGTTAAGTTTTAATCTGCGTTTAAAATAATATATTATAAATTATTTTTAGTGAAATCAGTCTGAATCATTTTTTATAAATGTCATGTAATAAATAAATAAATAATTTTAGAACCTAATTTTAGAATAAATGATTTTAGAAAGAACCAAAAAATAATTCTTATACTCATAGTGTTGCTGTAAAAATTTATTTCTAATAAGAAAATTTCCAGAAGGATTTTGGAATTATATATAGATGTTTATATTAATAAATAAAGTAGCATTAATTACAAGTAAGACATTGTGTCTCTATTATTGAAACTAGTCATCTTATTTAATAAAAAAATCCTAAACACTGAACGTGTTCAGTGGAATTTAAAATATTAAACCTGTTCTATAATTTTTTATATGTCTATCCCAAATATAATATACTATATTGGATCTTACAAAATATGCTTTTAAAATATTATAGCAATATTTTATTTTTTATTAAGTAATTGCAAATTTTTTGACATGCATGACCAAATAATAAAGAATGTTGGCACTCCCATATTTCAAATCACTTGCTAGAACCAAATGATAAAAAATAATGATTATTGTTTTTACTGCTTTCATATAAGTAGTTAAACCTAAAATAAAATAAATCATTCAGTTTTGTTCTCATTTTTATCTTATGTATGAAAATTTTAAATTCGAGTTTTTTTTTTTTTTTTAATTTTTATTTTATCTGTTAAAATGTTTCGACACACTAAGGCTTTTAAAATAATTTTTAAAAAGTTCATTTCATTTTCGTATGTGCTGTTAATTTATGATGGCAGCAGAAATATGTATTTAATCATCTCTGCGATGTGTGCTTATTTTTTAGTTATTATAATTAAAATTCATAAAATATTAACCATTCGTTGATTTGTATTTATATATTCATTACACCAAGATGACAGTTTATTTTTTTAAAAAAAAATCCATTTTTTCCTTTATTGTACAATTTATAATGCTAATTAACATTTTATAAAAGTTACAGGAATATTTTTAATTGGTAATAGAGAATGAGCAATTTAAATTCGATGTTCTCCATGATTTTTTTTGTTATTCTGTTTTTCAGAAGCCTAGATTTTTTAAAACTCTAATTAGGAATGCAAAAGCTTTTGTGAATAATCTGACATATATATGAACATATTTTATAAAACATGTTATGCAATTTAATCAAGATGTGTAATAGTTAAAAATAAAAATAAAAATATTCAAGTCTGTATTACTGATTTTTTTTCAGATTTTTTCTGTTTTTTTCACCATGAAAAACTATAAAAAAAGTAACTATGACACCAGAAGGTTTTACATACTTAGTTTTTTATGGCATATTAGAAGTTGTCTGGAAAAAATTTGTACAAAAAAATTACAAACATTACAACATTAAAATTATTAATTATTCAAAAAAGTTATATAGACGGTACTATGTGGCTATTATTTTTCTCATTGAATACAACTTACGACGTCTGTGCTTTATAGGTTATTGTGTGAATTCAGGGCAATGAAAATTTTCATTTCTCATGGACAGGATTTCTAGACTTAAGAAATTCAAAAAGAAAAACATCACCCTAATTTTCGATAGTAAATTCATCTAACTAAAACAAATTCAAATAATAGTGTTTATAAAAAATCGAGCTGATAATTGAAGTTTTCTCTATTGCAGATGTACTTTTTACTTTGCATAACATTTTATTTAATAATAATTCTAATAATAATAAAAAAATTCAAATCAACTCCATGATATCCAAATCACTGAAATGAGAGCTAAAACGATTGCAAATTACTATCAATTTATTACCAACATTATTTCGCTATTGATAGAACTGAGCATAAATTTTAATTAACTCAACACAAATGAAATTGATATTAATTCTAACATTAAATTATAATAAAGCATTTTTTCAACTTTATTACGATTACTTTATTACGACAAATTATTACGATGCTGACTTTCTGGCGCAAAGCTAGCGAGTCTCCCTCGTCTTCTGGAAGTCCCGGGTTCGAGCGCCGGTTCGATCATGGTTGTTCTTATGTGTACTATCTGTGAGATGTGTGACTTAGCACCCCTGTAGAAAGGGCTATGCAAGCGAATGTGATGAGTGAGTAGCTAAGTCGTATTCTTAGCCCTCGTTGGCGCTACTCAAAAACAAGAGACGCTTCTTTCGGCTTAAATCTACTGCTGTATCAGCGGGGGGCTTGTCCATGGGAAGTGACATTAGTAACAAGTCTATTACGATGCTTTTAGAACAGCAGTAGTGATTCCATTTGGCTACATGCTAATAGTACTAAATACTAAAAGCACGAAACGATCCAATACGAAACTTCATAAAATTTAGCTTATTCGTTTTATGTCAAAATATAAATAATACTCTTTTCATGTATAAAATTCGTTTTGAGTTTTTAGCAAATTTAAACATAATGAAAATTAGATTATAATTTTAATTTATGTATTTTGTTTTAATTTAATTCAGAAGTACACCAGAATAAATATGAAAAATTAATTAATAAGCGGAGCTTGTATTTTAATACCTAAAATACTACAAAATAATTATTTCCTTTCTGAACAATAGCCAAAATGATTTACAATCGTTGTCTTATGGACAAAGGAAAAAAAATCAGATAGTCTCTAAAATTCCATTATAGCTTAATGCGCTATAAATAGTTTTTGAATGTCTTCAGACAATTGTCATAAAATTTGAATTGTAATTTTACAATTCTATTGAGGACACGAATAAATAAATTTTAAATATATAAAATTATATTAATAAGAAATCAGAGCTTCTAATAGATATTTGGAATTTCTGAAGAATTATAATCAAAATCATTGGAGCAACTCAATATTCGTGTGATTCAAAGATATTTAAAATGATTTAATGTCAGTTGAACAGAGAATTCAAATTGGAATTGCTATTCTTTTGCCTATTAGACAATACTTTTGAATATTATCTAATGTTAACCGTGATTAGAAATGATATTACATGTTGGATATTCACTTGTTAATACCGCGTAAATTTTATATAATTATGTGTTAATTTTTCACTTCTAACTTTGAACTCATTCTTGTATGGAAAGATAGAAATGGAAAATCACCCTAAATCCCTCATAAAACTGCTTCTAATTTGAATTTTAAAATGATCTTTGAATCACAATTTTTAATATTATAAGATTTCCTTTATCTCAGATTCTTTAGTATAATTTTATTCTTAATTAAAAGTTTTTATATATCACATCCCAAAAAAGTAATAGCAAAAAATCTTGAAGAGCCTATTTGAAATTATTGTCTTTTGAATAAATTCCTCTGATATGAATTTTAATGTTAGAGTCTAGGATTTGAAATACCTTTTTTTTTCATTTTCAATATTATCACTATACTTACCGGCATTTAAACATCACATGAATTATACGATTAGAGAATACAATTAACTCAATTTCGAAGTTTATAATTTCTGCTAAAATATTAAACTTTCTTTTGATAGGAAATTTCCAGTTAGGAATTAATTGATATTTGACATCATATCTATCATTCAGAGCACGATGATTATTCCAATTATAACGTAATTTTGCAAAATAAAAAAAAAACTTCATATTTTATTTTAAACATTTAGAAAATACGTTCTATCAGAAGATATAATATACGTTTATTCTCACAGTAAACGTCAAAAATATAAAATGATTATTCCGATTCTAAACGTAATTTTGATAAATCATAGAAATTAACTTCACATTTTGTTTTAAACTCTTAGAAAATACGTTCTATTAGAAGATATAATATACGTTTATTCTCACAGTAAACGTCAAAAATATAAAATAATTATTGCGATTCTAAATGTAATTTTGATAAATCATAGACATTAACTTCACATTTTGTTTTAATCATTTAGAAAATACATTCTATGAGAAGATAAAATATACGTTTATTCTCAAAATAAACGTCAAAAATGTAAGGTGGTCGTTCCGATTCTAAAAGTAATTTTGCAAAATCACAGAAATTAACTTCACATTTTGTTTTGATCATTTAGAAAGTACGTTCTATGAGAAGATATAATACAAGTTTATTCTCAAAGTAAACGTCAAAAATATAAGATGAATATTCCGATTATAAACTTAATTTTGCAAAATCGTAGAAATCAACTTTACATATTGTTTTAAACATTTAGAAAATATGTTCTATGAGAAGATATAATATACGTTTATTCCCTCGGTAAAAATCAAAAATATAAGGTGATTATTCCTATTCTAAACGTAATTTTGATAAATCATAGGAATTAACTTCACATTTTGTTTTAAACATTTAGAAAATACGTCTTATGAGAAGATATAATATACGTTTATTCCCTCGGTAAAAGTCAAAAACATAAGATGATTATTTCGATTCTAAATGTAATTTTGAAAAATCCTAAAATTTAACTTGACATTTTATTTTCAACATTTAGAAAATACATTCTATTAGAAGATATAATATAAGTTTATTCTTACTGTTAACGTCAAAAATATAAGATGATTATTCCGATAATAAACATAATTTTGCAAAATCATAGAAATTAGCTTCATATTTTGTTTTAAACATTTAGAAAATACTTTTTATGAAATGATATATGTTTATTATCACAGCAAATGTCAAAAACCTAAGATGATTATTCCGATTCTAAACGTAATATTGATAAATCATTGACATTTACATCACTTTTTGTTTAAACATTTAGAAAACACGTTCTATGAGAAGATATAGTATACGTTTATTCTCACAGTAACCGTCAAAAATATAAGATTATTATTCCGATTCTAAACGTAATATTTAAAAATCATAGAAATTGACTTCACATTTTATTTTAAACATTTAAAAAATAAGTTCTGTGAGGAGATATACGTTTATTCTCACAGTAAACTTCAAATATATAAATCTCTCTCTATATATATAAAGGTAAATATATACTAAATTCTTTTGACTCCACATTTACTGTCTGGGTTCTTCCCCTCTGGTAGACATGCTCTGACAAGTCTGACGGAGTATGCATTCTTTTTCCTGTCAAGATGGTATATTTCTTTATTCCTTTTGAATTTAAAGAAAGTAGTATGCATTGGTTGGGAGAAATTAAGCTATTTTCGAGACTCTATTTAGAAAGTCAAAAACTTTTTGGTTTTTGAAAAGAGAAAGGAAATCAATAAAGTACAAAAGCGGAATATTGTTTTGACATTTGTTAAAATTGTAGATGGATATGGTATGATATGTATTTTTTGAGTTCACTTGTTTTAAAGATTCAGAATACCTATTTATTATCATGTCAGAACATGATATTGTTTTTGGGAAAGATGATTTATGGCGTTAACAGAAATCTGCAGGCAAAAAAATTTTTTAATCTGTTAGAGAAAAAATTACTATCTGCACGATAATATTAAAAAACCAGCTTTTAATAACGTGTAGCTAATACATTTACAAAAGCGCTGAAAAAAAATAAGTTAATGATTACAGCAAATATAACGTAGAAAAATGTCCTTTTGAGCACGTGATTATATGAAATGAAATATATAGGAAATGTGATATTTTTTAAACAATAAAATGTGAGATAAAGTTTCTTTTGGATCGTTTGCAATATTAAAGTGACTCATTCAATGAAACAATTAAAATGAATAAAAATATCATTTAACTCGCACGAGCACGTGGTGCTTGGCCGTTCAAGAAATGATATTCTAACACGACACATTGAAATATGCATAGCAGATTTCCTTTTAATCTTTTATTTAAAATTAATTTCCTATTAAAGACATTTTTCTTTAGGGCACCAGCACGTTTTTCTATATAGGAGGTTTTATTACCTTAATCCTCTGGTTTGTGAACGGAATAAACTCTACCATAAATAAATAGTCTGAGGTATCTGAGAACATATGAAAATCTACCTTAAATAATTAATTTTAAATCCAATATTGAAAATATCAAAACTGAATTAAGACTAATGCCAAATTAGAAACGATATTTTATATGTAATGAAATGAAATTTCATTACATATAAAATATCGTTTGGAATTTGGCATTAGTCCATGTAATTCAGTCCATGTAATGAAATTAATTTATTTTTGAAGGGAATTGTTGAAAGCTTGAAAATTCAAATACTTCTTTGAGTTACAAAACAATAAAAATATATATAAAGAGTTAGTAAATAATTAATGCAGTTCTTTCGGATTAAATACTTATATTTCTTCCAATCATTCTGAAAATAATTTGTAATTTATAAATTCCAAATCATTGAAACAATTTGTGGTTTTTTTAAAGGTAATTTATTTTAAATTTTTAATATATTTCTATTCTGTCTTTTTTTTTCTTCAATTTTATGGTATTCTGGAGTACATAAGTAATTAATGGGATCGATCCATGACCCATTAAAAATAATAGTTAAAATATATAAGAATTAAAAATTTGACCTAATGATATGTAAACAGGAATACGTAATATTAAATTTCAGGAGCATTTACTACATTTGGACACAACTTCTTCAGTTAATGATTGTTTATGAAAAAATTCATAAAACTTTTGTATTTTCTTGAAAAAAAATCTTATTAAAAACGGTAATATTTTAATTGGATATTCAAGAATATACTGTTTTATATTGATTCATGAGGTGAATTACTTTGAGTTTACAGTTTTGATATTACTTTCAAAGCAAAAATAAGATTAATATCCAAATAGCTGATGACGAATTTAGATATTATTTTTCATAACAAAAAAT
This sequence comes from Argiope argentata, assembly GCA_026289955.1. Lineage (NCBI taxonomy): Eukaryota > Metazoa > Arthropoda > Arachnida > Araneae > Araneidae > Argiope > Argiope argentata. The sequence continues at coordinate 60,077 of JAOUZG010052817.1, forward strand.
TGATATATTTCAAAATCTTAAGCTTCCAAATTAAGATATGCTTTACTAAAGCAAAAATTAACAGTAATATGTAAAAAGTGGACTACGAATTTTTCTAAAAGCTGCTTCTGTGTGGTATTTACAATAATAAGCCCCCAAATATTAATTCGACATTTTTTTTTCTGCTGAGCCAAGAAATTAGATTTATATCTAAACAAAAGTTGCTAATAAGAAAAAAAAATAGAATTTTGACCAATTTATTTTCTGGTGGAGAGGATTTTTCAAAGCTATATGTCTACATCTCATGCGTCACACATAGAAACAACAGAAAGTGCTTCTCAGTAGTTATTTATATGTCTCATTATTCATGTTTAATTAGCGGATTTCTTTTCAATATCTTCACCCCCTTCAGTTTGTGCCAAAAGTTAGAAGAGCATCATTAACAAGATAGTTTTTCCTCTTTTTTCCTTCTCTGCCTCTCTGATATTTTGATGATATGCAGAAAAGACAAAAAGTTGTGGTTGCTTCGACTGAAGAAATAACTTGCAATTAGAGGCTTTGTTTGTTGTTTGGTGTTGAATTATAATTTATTGTAATAAAATAAATAAAATTGTAAAAAAAATTAATATTTAAAATATATATTATATAATATATAAGTATAAGTATAAAATAATATATGAGTATAATTAAATAAAAAAATAATCGATATCTTTGTCTACAAGTTCGATGCTTCTGAAA
>JAOUZG010052822.1:0-25006 GCA_026289955.1 Argiope argentata
TATATTCAAACAAAAGAAAAATTAATGAGCATAATCATGTGTTATTCGAAGTTGGCTGATCCAAAATATAGTTGCAACTTTTAGTAATCAACAGAAAATAATATTCACGTTGCTGTTTTTTTTTAATCCCGAAAAGAAAGTAATATTTTTGCTTTCTAATAGAAAGACATAGATAAGAAAGAAATCATTTCTGTTTTATTCTGCTTTCAATACTACTTTATCAAATTATTATGATATTATTTATGATATTGCAATTCTAAAAATAAACAGAAAATAAAGTTTAAAGAGATTAAAAGGAAACATATCAACCATTTGGTAAATTTAAAAAAGAACTGTTCATGCTAAATATGAAAATATTAAAATTACTAATATATTAAAAAATAAATTTCTATGAATTCGTTCCGATCGTATCTTCGGAGCTTAGCAGAAACCTTATACAATCTGTAGATTAAAAAAATAAAGATAAAAAGAATTTTTTATCGTACTGAACTCTAAAAACAGAGCGGAAATGAAAACTGAAAAAGATTAAAAGGAAAAAATATCTACCATTTAGTACAGTTATAAAACAACTCTTTATACTAAATGTGAAAATGTTAAAATTGCTAGACGTATCAAAAAGTAAATTTACTAAAAATTTATTCAGACCATATCTTTATTTAAATTTATTTAAAATTTAACAGAAACCTCAAACAATCCTTAGATAACAGACAGACAGATGTAACTGATAAGTAACTCAAGTTTAAGTTTCCAGGCAACTTGTATTTACCTATTGGCTTGTAATAAGAGAAATCTTGGGCGGTAGATTCATTTTTTGACACATCTGTTGAGGCTTCGGTCAGCAGTATCAGAAGAGGGAATCCAATTGTTAACAGGAAACTGAAATTCCTAAAAAAAAATAGATAGAATGAATTTTTGAATGAAACGCGTTTTCAGTCCATTCAATTTTTGTTTGAAAGAATATTTTTTACAAGTTATGAAAAAATACATTTAATTTTAAAAAACTAAGCAATATTGTTCTTTTGTTTTGGAGGGCTAAATAATTTCTTTTGTGAAAACTGTAGTTTTAATTTTTACTTTTTCTCATATAAAGTATTGAGAAAATATAGAAATAAAGATTTTAATTAATCTCCATGTCCATAGTAGCTCGCTTATATTATCAAATATTTTATAATATTAAACAGTGTTAACAATATTGAATAATATTGTTACATTAAATTATATAATATAATATTGTACAATAGAATGTGCTACTCGGGGTTTCAGAACTCCCCGAGTTCGAAAAACCCGTTTTTGAAATATATCCGTCTGTTTGTATGTAATTTCTGTGAGATTTTAAGCAAAATCTGTTCAGAGGAAATCCGTCTGTCCGAATAAAATTTAATATATATAATTACAAAGTGAAGACAGCCAGACAGATAAAACTAGGTACTCTGATTCAATATTTATAGTGTACACACCTATCATATTTTGAGACAAATCCAAAAAGTGGGAGGGGGGTTATCTGTCTATCTGTACTTTAAAAGCATTTAAATGCGATGACTCAAAAATAGGAATATTTATATAGTTCAAATTTGACACATGATTTTATGATTTCAAGCTTGGTTTCAGTTCAAGTTTTTGTTTCAATCGAGTAGAAAAAACTCATCTAAGGAAACAAATTCGATTTTAGGGTACAATTAATCGAACACGAGGGATTAATCGCCAAGTAACTCGTCAAGAATGATACAATAGATTCAGTAAATTTCTAATTACTTATCGAATATTAATATTTCGTAGCTATTGTAAGCTAATAATATGCAAGGCATTCCCGGGATAACGCTTTTATTGAAGGATCACTTCCGCTGTTTTAACATTAATGATGACAGATTAAAGGAAGTAATTTAAGACATGTAGGTTTGTTTCTGACAATGTTTATATCCGACATTAATTATTAAATAAATATGTAATTATAGACACATATTTAGATTCTAATAAAACAGGTTCGAAATAAGAATTCATTATCTACATTTAAAAACTATATTTTTATGTGTGTAAACATATTCTACAAAGGATATCACATTTTGTTCATCGGTTCAACTATTTTACATATGTGTGTAAATATATTCTACATATAATATCACATTTTATTCATAAATTCAGAGGCAATGCACATATGTGTCTTTAAAAACAAGTTATTTTTGAACAAAAACAAATAATGAAATCTTTTGTCTGGTATCTCATCTCCAAACTATTTGAGAAAAGATTCATGTCTAAAAAGACACAAATTTGTTTTTCGAATTACATTTCATATTCGAGAAAAATATTTTGTTGCTTTAAATCACTAATTTTTTTAAAAAAATGATTTTAAGTTTGGACGGCAAATTTTTTTATATTATCTTATAATTTTTAATTAGTTTTTACAAAATTCAAGTTTTTATCAATCATGAGACAATACAAAAATTTATCTTCCTGTGTAGATATCTGCAGAAAACTGTGCCAAGATAATCAATATTTTACGAATGATTTGATTCCGAATGCTTCTCGACATAACAGTAATTTAATAGCTGATTTCTAGCATTTAAATCGGAAGTCTTTACAATGTGAATCTTTACAACTCAATTAAACATTTATAACACCATTCGAAATGTTTTTAAATACTATTCTGTTTGATTTGAAATATTACTACCATCCACAATGATGAATCAAATAAAATAATCCTTTGTTTAAGTTTGATCCTATATCTAAAATATTTCGAAATCAATTTTTCATTGTTTTGTTTGCAATACATAAAATATTGAAGTAAATTTAATTTATCCATTCATTCTACAAACATAATTACAAAATGAATTTGCTTTCTAGGGTGGCTATAAAAGCTGAAAATCAACACTATACGTTATTGTGACTAAATTGATGGGTTGATGTGTTAATACTTTGATAACAAGTTTGTTTTCTTAGACTCATATTTTGTGTACACTCTTAATAGAAAAATACAAATTATATTGAGTATACATTTAACATTAGAATTATTCTCACTTTAATATTATCACATGTATTAATGCAAAAAAAACCGAGATTGTATTATTTGAATGACATATTAACCAACGAATTGGAATTTTTTTTCCAACTTGATTGTTTTTTAAACAAAGTAATGTATATGGGCTAACATACTATCTGTAATAAAAAAATAATTGAAAACTCGATAAAATACAGCCAATTGGACTTGAAGCTATCTGAACGTAAAGAAAAATGGCAAATTTATTCTTTCTGGATAATAGATATTAACATTATTTAATTTTAAAAACATTTTTTTAAAAAAGTAATTAAAAGCTCAATTTTTTTCTTCGCTAAATTTAGAGCATATTATAAAACAAAAAATGTTTTTATATAACTTATAAAATTCAAGGTTTTCAGGGACATCACTTTTATGTTCAGGTTTTTTTTTCTTTAATTGAAATTAATTTCAAAAATACATTTGTTAAATGTATATTATAATACGTTTTTCATTGTTTTAGATTCTAAATTAATACACATGTACGTTTCAACAATATTAACTATGTATTTTTTTTCCGGTTTTTGCTACTGTATAGTTAAAAAAAATATTACTACAAGTGTATAAAGCTTAAAACAAACTTTCGATTGAAATGTACTTGCAAGAATTGTAAACGCATCCTTAAAAATGTAAATGCATCTCCAAAAAAATATTAATTTGAATCCCAAATTATGTAAATTCCTTGTTACATTATTTTTTTTATTTTATATGTTTGGTTATAGATTTTAAAAAAAAACTCTATTCCAATTTGGAAATTTTTTCAGTTTCTTATTTTTAGATGCATTACTGATGATTTTTTTTGTATAAAAGCGCTCAATTTCTATAATATGTTATGAATAGTTATATTATTAAGAAAATTTAATATAGTAATGTAGTGACCATAAGAATTCGATTATGCATTTAACAATTTTATTTAAATAATCAAATTGAACTAAATTATTTTCCGACAGACACATCTGAACAAGCAAATTTCAAATTTAAACGATTTTTTTTTTTTTACTTTATATGTTTGATTAGAGATTCAGGTGAGAATCTCAGTTCCAGTTTGGAAATTTTTAAAGTTTCTTATTTTTAGATGCATTACTGGTGATTTTTTTAATATAAAAATGCTCAGTTTATATAATAAGTTATGAACACTAATATTAAGAAAATTTGATATAACAATGTAGCGATCATAAAAATTTAATTATTCATTTATAAATTTTATTTATAATCCTGAATTATATGAAAATATTATATCTGTAAAGATCATTCAATTGATGAGAAAACTATTGTAATAAGAAATTATTTTTTGCTTTTACTTAAATTCACATCACAAATAAAAAAATGATAAAATTTATTTTGAAAATTAACTTCTTGAATAAAAATTTGGAGTGATCTTTTAAATTGAACTCAATTATTTTCCGACAGACACATCTAAACAAGCAAATTTCAAATTCTTTTTCTAGGAAATTTCCCTTTTTCGTATTATGGTTACCACATTTAAAATTAATAACTTATACATTTATGTTATTAATTAACTGATTGATTCTTCATCTTTTCATATACCTTTATAATGCATTATTAAGAATTTGGTTTGTACTTTTATAACATAATCTGAAAAAAATTTTACGACTTATTTATTTACTAACATAATGGAACCACTGTATAGAATTGTAATTCTTTTATGGAAAATATGAAAATATATTTTTACAATTTCAATCTCTCATTGTTAATAAAAAAAATACCCAGAAAGGATAAAATTTCTTATTTTTAACAAATATATAAAGAACTTCAATACATACATTGTTTTTCGACAAAATGAAAATCCGATAATAAAAGATAGTGCGGTGTGGTATATCTTAATGTTGAAGAATTTCAGTAATGAAGAGTTTCAATACTGAAGAAAGTCTCTTATAGAAGTACATCTATTGCACTTAAGAGGCATATGTTATAAACAGAGGCAAATAGATACAACTATTTAAATAAAGATTGCGTAGAAACAGAAACATTCGTCACATTGTGTGAGGATTTCTTCATTACACTTTGCTTTAAAATCCTATTTAATCTCAAATTAAAATAACGATAAACGCGTGTGTGTACATGTCAGAGCTCTACAAGCGTGACTGTTTGATCAATTTGGCGCAAACATGTTTTGGAAGGAGAAAATTTTGAACTCGTCGTGATTTTTTTAAAATTAATTAGAATTTTTATTAATTAAAAAGTTTTCAAGTTTTCCTTGAGAACTTTAAAAAAATATTACATCATGAAAAGGATTTTATCCTCAGTTTAGAAAATTAAATATTGTTTTTTTTTAATATTAGCTTAATAAAAGTGAAACATTTGTTAAATTTTGGCAAATTTTTAAATTACTTTTTACCTAATAACTTGGTTGTACTCTGTTTGTTTATGTAATTTCTAAATACTTTTTTTACAGAATTACCTTTTATCTTAACATTAAATTATTTATCTTTTCAATGATAGCAATTTTTTTCACCTATAAGTCAAATTTTTACTATTAATGACTTCCAGTAATTTATTTCACACAGGATAAAAATAAAATTTAACCTTCACAAGCACGTTACATATGCACGGGAAAAATGAATTTTTTTCGGAGTTTTGCCATCACGTTACGAAAGCTCAGATTAAAAAGTTAGATTAACTCCTAATGAAATCGAAACCTAGAAATGTGTAAGTTTCAACTCCTTTTTGTAAGAAATGAAATAAAAAAAGATTAAAATGAAATCTGCTCTACATATTTCAATGTATCATGTCAGAACATCACTTCTTGAACGGCCAAGCGCCACGTGCTCGCGCAAGTTAAATTGTATCTTTTTATTCATTTTAATCGTTTCATCGAATGAGTCATTTTAGTCTTGCAAACGATCCATAAAAAACTTTGTCTCGCATTTATTGTTTTAAAAAATATCCCATTTCCTATTTATTTCATTTCATATAATCACGTGCTCAAAATGACATTTTTCTAGGTTTTATTGGCTGTAGTCATTAACTTAACTTTTTTAATCGGAGCTGTTATAAATGCAATGGCAACGCGTTATTAAAAGCTGATTTTTTTGAGATGCTCGTGCAGATAATGAAATTTTTATTTTTCGCCTACGGATTTTTGTTGACGGTAAAAACCTCATCCCAAAAAATAACATGTTCTGACATGATAAAAATTCTAAAATAATGAAAACAATAGGAATTATGTGACCATTAAAGCATCTATGTTATTAATACTTTAATCCAGTTTTATTTAACATAAATTTATTTTGTATTACACATAGGAAAGTGATTCTAATCAGGGTCCAACAATTAATTTTAAAAATTTTATTAATATTCATAAACATATAAAATATGCTCTAGATCAGGGATGCACAACCTATGACCCTGGGACCAAACGACCCGCATAGCCTTTGAAAGTTGGCCGGCGAATGTTGTTAATTAAATAAGACTGATTTAAAATGAAATGGGGTTTTTTTTAAATAAACAGGGAAAAACTTGATACGAAAACGATTCTACATCAGAATAAATAATTTACAGTTGTTCATTAAGTTTATTTACTTTTTATTACGGGGCTTTTCAGTTTGTTCCCTTTATGGCTACCTGCGAGTACGAGTTTTCGTATAGTGGACGTGATCGCGACGATCATTCTAATAATCAAAACAGCGTGGTTTTACTAGCAAATTGGTTATTTCGTAATCACAGGCACAAAACGTGTCAGACATTCTCTTTTGATTTCGCATTAGTAATTCAGTACCATTTATTTTATAAATGAATATAGAAATATTTTCGTAAAATGAGAGAGAAAAGGAAAGGGGATTTTCAAAATCAGACATTTCAAGATGCCCAGACAGATAAATATTGTTTTATCTAGTACAATGATACTGTCATATGTTTTATATGTACTTGCAAAATTGCAATGGCAAAAGAGTATAAAATAAAGCGGCATTATGAGACGAAGTGTAAACATTTTACATCTATGAAAGGATATGAACGATCGCAAAAAAAAAAATCGAACAACTCAAAAATTCTTTCAGCAGTTAAGCAATTATTTTTCGAAAACAGGAATCTGAATTGGATTCATATATTGGAACTCAGGTACCGCTGAAATTATCGCTAAAGAAGGTGGACCTTTAACAGATGAGAATTTTGTTGAAAAGTGTTTGTTGATTGCATCAAAAAACTTTGTCCTGAACTAAAAAGGAAATTTGAAAATATAAGCTTAAATAGAATGACTATTCAGAGAAGAATTCTACAGTTGAATTGAAGGCATTGAAAATCAAGAAAAATCTAATTCTTCAAACTTTGTATATTTATCTTTAGCTGTTGAAGAATCGAAGGATCGAACATCCGTGGCCCAATTACTTGTGTTAGTTCGTGGAAATGTTAAAAAAATTTGTTACGGAAGATGTTATGTTGAAGAATGTTATGTCTTGGAATGCTTCCCATGAAGGGGTAAACAACTGGAAGTGAACTTCTTTCCAGTTTGATACATTTGTGCAATGCAGCTTCCTTAAACATAAACAATTGTGCAAGCATTAAGACAGATGGAGCAATATCAATGACTGGTACGTAAAATGGAATATTTACGCTCTTAAAAGAATGCCTTGCCCAGTTTGGTTTAGAACTGTTGCAGTTTCATTGTATTATTCATCAAGAGAATTTATGTGATAACAAACTAGGATTTACAAACCTAATGCAGTGTGTATCTGAAGTAATTAATTTTATCCGTAGTAATGCCCTCAAACATAGGGATTTCAAAGAATTTTTAAAGGAATTAGATGATCTGCTTTCTGATATTCGTAATTACACAGAAGTTAGATGGCTTAGCCAAAGAGTTGCCCTTAAATTCTTTATGGAGCTATTTGATGAAATTGTTACATTTCCAAGTGACCATGGTAGAAATACTCGTCGGTTAAAAGAAGCAAGTTTACAATGTGATTTGGCTTTTCTCACGGACATAACAGGGCATTTAATGACTTAAACACAAAATTATCAGGAAAAAAAATCAACTCATTTTGGTCAGACTGACTTAAAAGTTATTATCCAGTTACTATAGCACCCAACTGTCCAGACTAGATATTCTCTTTGGAAAGGTCGTACCCCTCTCCATTGCCAGTTTTGGGGTGGTAAGGGAAACTTCTAATCATGCTACATTTCTTCACTTTTGGAGCTGTTTAAGTTTATCAGCTTCATAAAAAATGATCAATTAAAAAAAATCAGGGGAAATATTATTTAGCAGTGTTATGCGAAAAAAATTTCAAAATCTCCGTATGGTGTAGTTTTTTCGAACGTCTTTCATCATAATTTTTCGTTTTTAGAGTTATTAGAAAATAATGCAGAAGGTTGTACCTTTTGACGATTTATCGTCAAAAATCATTTAAAAAATTAAGTTTGAAATTCAAAAGTTTAAGTCTATGGTACGCTGTTACATTTTTTTGTTGTTAAAATGTTTTTATCATGTGAGAAAATTATATCGTATTGGTTTGAGGTTTTTGAAGCCACAAAATGAACGGACATAAAATTGGCGATTTATCGCTTTTTGGGGTATCCATTTCCCGCTTTTAGGGTTATCTGAAAATGGTAAAGATGGTTGTCACATACTTATACGTCTCGTTACTTATCAACAAAAAATGACAACTTTTCAAGAATATCCGTCATGTACCCGATTCTCGATATATCGACGCATGTGTAGTCCGATTGTCACGATTATTTCAAACCTGTTTAAATTGGTTAATGACTTTAATTAATTCAAACAATGTCTTAAAATTAATATTATTCTCACATGCTAACATGAAATTTGAGGTAGCAGATTTCGATTTTTATTTTATTCAATTCCTTTTTGTGATGAAAAAAGGCAAGTCTCTTGATCTTAAAGATCAAATAATCAAAATTGGGAAGGGTTTTCTTCGTTAGGAATTGTTTTTCCAACATTATCAAATATTATTGAGAAATATTTAATATTTTTCTATAAAAAGAAAAGGTATTTGTATAAGTTTTTAAATTTTATTCAATAAATATAGATTTCTCTATTTAAATGAACCTTTAATGAACCAGAGCTTTTGCTAATATGCTGTCCTCTGATCTTGACAGCATACTATACTTTTAAAACACATTATAGTGTTAAAGCAAATATGTTTAACAAAAGGTGATGATGCTTTTACTGTAATTATTAGTTATAACTGAAAATTTCAAAAGTTATTTGATGATATTTCAAGTTAAATATTTTTTAAAGAAATCTTCAATATTTTCTCTAAATATAAATTGGAAAATCAAAAGTTAAATTTCTAATCTCAATTGTAAAACATTATCTCTGCATTGATATGAAAGAAGTAAAATAGTAAACGATGGTTAATTTACCGAATTAAGTTTAAACGCATAATTTAGAACGTTATCTCTCCATTTATATGAAAGAAGAAGAATAGTAAGCGATGGTTAATGTACAGGCCTAAGCTTTAAGCGGAGACAATAATTTTTTTTAGTTCTCGTTAGCTGAAACAGTTTCTTGACATTTTCTTAAGAGACGGAAGCTCTTCAATAAACTTTATTAAAAAAACCCAAACTGCATTTCATTTTTATATTTTTTTTTACTTTACTGTTATTCGTTTTACAATTTGTTTTATGAATTAAACCCTACTAATGAAGTCATTATGTATGGTTGCTTCTATGTACTATACGAGACCTGTCTATAAATTGTCTGATCGCCGGTCATGACAAATATATTACATATGTTGCAAAATTGGAAACCTAACCACCCTCAAAGCAGGCCCTTTGCCCTTTTACACACTTGCCCATTGATCCCTCCACCGCCAAAAACACTGCTGGAAGGCTTCCTTTAAAATGGTTTTCATCTATATTGATGCTTTCTGTATTATTTCTTCCTTATTTTTAAATAGAATACTTTAATCTCTATCTCCAACTTCGGAAACAAACAGAAATAGCAAAGAACCATATCTGGAAAGTAGGGGGATTGGGATACGACTGAAACTCTGTTTTTCGACAAGAAAAAAGTCGAAGATTAGTCATGATGCAACTGTAAGTTTTTCGTCGTTCAGAGATCTTCTCTTTTATGCCGAACTATATTTCTAAATCAGCGGTGAACTTATTGATAATACTCTTTTGTCCTTCCGGTGCGTATTCTGATCGCCTCTGTCGGTATGCGACCTTTTTTGAATCCGTTCTTGTGATCCGTTCTTTATTTTGATTCCGTACTATTCCTTCACTTGTGTTACCCAAATAGCATTGCCACCAAACACTTGCATAATCTTACGAATCGTTTTGCTTTGAAAATCAATATTCTTTTCACAAAATTGGATGCAGTAACTCTTCTCAACTCGTTCAATCATCTTTGGAAAGATCATAAACCCGACGGACATTCATAACAACACCTTACTCGACTGCTAGCAGGTAGCAATTGACACATTCGAAAACAAACAAAAAGAATTCAAACTTGCGCATTTAGTTGCCTTCTTTCACTGTGCACAGTGGCGCCTCTCTAGCATCATTACGATACACGGGAAAAATCAAGATTTGATACTTTTTAAACAACTCCCGTATTTCATTATTTCTTTTTAAGTATTAAAGAGATTTGAAACGATTAATTAGATGATCTACCTTTGCTTTCCAAAGGTAAGGTTAATTTAAAATTTAATTTTTTAATGGTAGCACCATCTTTTTAGGAATTTGAAATAATATTTTAAGCCATATCTCTTATTCTTTTGCTTCAATGTTACCTTCTTTTAAAAGCAAATGCAATTTACGATTTTTTGAAGAAAATCAAGATTATTTCTCTTTCCAGAAAAAGATAATTCAAAAGATTGTAAAAATAACTTGAACTCAGAGTCATGGTTATTTTTACAATGATTAAGGTTATTTTTTAAGGTTTGATAACCTTAAAGAACCAACCATTACCTTAAAATCCTTTATAAGATGCCATAATTCCAAAGTCTGTAGTTGGATTTTTTTCTGTTTCATGCATTTTCCTTAAACAAATAAATAACTATTAAAATAACAAAAAAATATAAAAAAAATTATTAGAATAAAAAATTTAATTTTTATTGCATTAAAATTTAAAAAATTAAATTTATTTAGAATTATTTCGTTATTATAAAGAATTTTGAAATTATTTATAATCTTTTTATTTCTTGCTTTCTAATTGAGTTTTGAGTTTTTATGCAGTTGCCTGCTTCCAATGACATTTCAGTTGCAGTCTATTTTAGAATGCTCTTTCATCTCGGCAAGCATACCAAAAAGGCCAAGTCTCCAAACAAATAGACTGAGCAGACAAACAATAATGTAAAACCTTATCTGCCATTTGGTTTTCTGACATGGTTTGCTAGCATTTTTACATAGTTGTAAAAATTATAACTTTGGAAAATTATAGATCTTAGAGGGTCATTATCAATTAATGATTTAGTTAGAATTAAATGTTAAAACTACTTATTCTATGTTAAGCGTAGTAACTATATGAAAGAAATAGAATTTAATATACCTTTCCATTTCTAACAATACATTATGAAATATATAGAAGACTCAAAATATAGCAATGATTTTTTTTAAAAGAAATTTTGAAAAAACACTTTCAATAGTGCACTTAAATTCTTTCAGATTTTTCTGAATCATTACGAAGTCTTTACTTCTGTATCATTTTCAAAAGTCCTGTTTGCTATTAGATCGTAAAAACTATGCATTATTTATGAAATCTATGGGCTGAACTTTAAAATAAGCCAGTATAATTTTTTGATCTATTATTTATAGTTATTGTAATTGCTAGGCTGGTATAACCTGGTTGGTAGGGCGTTGGATTCGCATCCCTTATGCTGCAAGTTCGAACCTGCTAGCTGAGGACTCTCCGAGTGTAGTGGACGTTAAATCTGCAATGTTCGCAAAGTTTTCAATACGAAGAGTAATACCACTGGGGGTGCTGTATCAGAGGATATCGTTCTATGTTTCAGATCTAAATTACAATACGTGGATGAATGAAGGAAATACATGAATGAAGTCCGCTACGTAAAAAGGGTTTGTGACGTATATAAGCTAGAAGGCAGACTTCTGCCCTCGGGTGCTCAGGGGTCCACACCCTCAAAAGCTACTGCACTCCTGCTTCCGTTGTAAAGCGGAACAACAACAACAACAATTATAATTATTTAATAAAAAGTAATTGAAATAAAAATTTTCTTTGTTAACTTAAATAGGAATTGATTTTATAAAACTGATTTTTATATTACTTATTATCATGTATATCATGTCTTTATCAGAACACGTACTTTACAAATTTTTCTTTCCAAAGTTTATTTCTATTAAAGTACTTGAGTATTAAAGTGTTCTAAGTTTCTATTAAAGTATTTGAAATAAGAATCTGAACATTCTTACTTCAAATAATAAATTATGATCATTGTGTTAAAATTTTGAAAAATGAAAAGCTGATGTATATTACTCTCTTACTGACTTATGCATTCTATTGGGCAAACTACAAATTATAATCTGACCTGAAATCGTCTTATTTTAAAATTTAATTTTGTGAATATAAGTGAATTTATAAAAGACAGGAGAATTCAATATATGGCATATTTTTCATTAATAATCCGTTTACTCTTACACGTCGTTTTATCGCTCGGCAGTTTTATTGTAAATAATGATACCGTGGTTTCGGAATTAGTCACGAACAACTGTTTTACCTACGTCCACACCTGCGTCTGTCTGCTCTATACGTTTGCAAGTAAAAGCAGGCTTGCATACTTGCAAGTCGTACGGTTTACAATTTTAAATAAATGGAATTGTTGAAAATTTTGAAAAAATTGGCTAAGAATCAGGGAAAAGTGGTTGCGGGTAAAAATGTTACAGTAAGAATAATTTTTGAAATTTCAAATTATTTTTACTATTTTGCCACGAGTCTACCATTGCTTGTCCACCACCTGTTTCACCAGGATTACAGAGGGAGAAATATTTTAATAATCTGTTATTCAAATCTTGCATTAACAGTAAAATATTTTTAAAATTTCGAAATTTGGAAAACATGCAACCTTGTCTTACACCTGTTTTGTTAGTTATGACAAGTGTCTTCCAATTCACTCTGTCTGTCACCTCTATCTGAAACTTCCAATTATTGTGTTCACATTATTATTAAGCACTCAAATTATTGTTAAGTATTTAAGTTATTGTTAAATTGTCACATAATATTCAAATTATTATCATGTGAGAACATGATGCTTTTTTAAGGGGTTTTTGAATAACTGAAGCTCGAAATTTCGTAAGCAATGAATAAAGCGTAAATGAAAATATTCATCAACGTCTTTTAATCGCATCTATTTTTTACTTGCTTTTACCAGTATTGCATTATATCATGTACGCTTATTTGAAAGCGAATGGATTTTTTAAAGGTTGGCCAACTTTTACCAGTATTGCTTTTTCAAACTGTTTTAGACTATTTAACCCATTGACTGCCAGACATATTTAGAGCGTCTTGCCCTGGGTACCAAGGTTTTATTTTGAAGAATAAATGAAAGTTTACAAAATATAATCATATTAAGTTACTGATATAATATTGTAATAGCATTCACAGTAATTTTTATTAAAAAAAACACTAAGAGATAACTCGTAGCTGGTGTCACTGATAAAAATTCCTGTGCTGGTTGCCACTTACGAGTTATCTCGTAGTGTTCATTTTTTAGTAAAAATTGCAGTAAATGCCATTACAATATTGTATCAGTAACTTATATAATTTTTCTGTACAAAAGAAAAAAAACGTAAGGAGACTATGTATTTTTGTCCACAGTGCCCCGAGAAGCCAGCACTTTGCGTTGATTCTTGTTTTAGAGTTTATCATATTCAGCAACAATAATAAAATTATTTTTAAATTTATGTAATAAATTCATATATATAAATGAAATTATTATAATCTAATCGTCTAAGTTATAAGTTTTAAAATAAAAATTGAAAATTAATACTTCTTTTTACTCCATATAAATTTTTTATTCACCTTTTTTAAATATTTTTAACTAAAATGGCCATTTGTAATTAATCTAAAATTGCAGCAAGCACTACGAGATATCTCGTAGCTGGCAGTTTTGATACACAGGCTTAATACGAGATATCTTGTAGCTGGCAGTCCATGGGTTAATGATTTAAAAAATAACAATGTTCTCACGTGATAACTTGAAATTTGCCAAAGAAAATTTCATTTTTATTATATTATCAGTTTTTAGCTGCCACCTGTCTGAGATGCTTATCATGTCATCTCAAATTTAATCTGAAATTTCAAATTATTATTAAAATCATTGTTATCAAATTATTACTAAGCATTCAAATTATTAATGGTAACTTATATGTTATCAAATTATTAAAAAAACATTCAGATTTTTATTATCAAAATTATTGTCCTTTCTTATCTGTCACCTATCTGAGATACTTATCATGCCATCTGAGATAATTATCTGCCACCTCACTTTAAATCTGATATTTAATTTGAAATTTCAAATTATTATTAAAATTATTATTATCAAATTATTATTAAGCATTCAAATTATTATTAATAAATCCGTATTATCAAATTAATATTTATTCTTATTTGTCATCTATCTGCTTATCTAGATGCTTATCGCTCTTAAAATCTGAAATTTCAAATTAAGTATTATTTTAAAATCTATCTAAATTCTTTAGAATCTATTTTTAGGGAATAAATAAAAATCCTAAAATGGGAGAATGGAGTTCTTTCTTTCTATCTATTAAATTTTCTTAGATAAGGAAGATATTCATGACTTTTTGGTTTTTTTTCTTATGAGAAGTGCATGAAGTTTAAGGTAGTTATGTTGATGTACGGTTTTGAAGCAATAGTTTTTAGTGCAGACTTCATTATTTTGAATCGCATGAGGATAACAATAGAATGATGATAGCAATGGAACTAACACACATTATGGAAATTTCCGTTTGAAAACAAGAGAAGGGCATTGTTTTCCGACATCATGTCGAAGTCGTGTCATTAGTCCCACCATAGTAATCATTCAAAAATACGTCTTTGAGAATTTAACCCCTTAACCGGTTTATTTTCCTTACTATCTAATAAGATGACACCTTCTATTTTGGGAATATTTTCTTATTTTGATTCAAATGGAAATCCATGGAATACTTGGCTTATCTACGTATTTGAAGTAATTTTACCATTGAATTATAATTGTTATGAATGATTTATTTTTTGTTCACAACTATCGCAATTCGATAAATCGTTGCACGTACGGTGTACGGGGAAACCGGTTAAGGGGTTAAAAAAATTGAAATTCTAGCTTAAGTCATAAAACCAATTTTGAACTTTATTCTCAAATTTACAGTAAAATGCCTTGCAACATTCTTATTACTAGTCGCCATTAGGGACCAGTTTGTTCTCCAAGATGGAGTTTTTAAGCTATACATTATTAATATGGATGTGATTCTTTAAAAGCATTTCACCTTGTAATTTTATACACTTAAAAATGAAACTCGAATTCAATTAAAGTACTTTACTGCGAATTACAAAGAGTGTATATTACGAAATAAAAACGGAAGTGGAAAAAATTACTATTGGTTTAATTATCGGCAAAAGCACGATATTGAATGCTATGGTGGAGAATTTGAAATCTCTCGTAGAATCAAAAAACATTATTTAAGATAATGTATCAAATAGAATTAAAAGTATTTGAAAAGTTAAATAAAAAATTATACGAAAATTAAATTTATATCATTAAAAATGTCTTTTTATCATGTCAGAACATGATGTTGTTTTGGGAATGAGATTTGTGGCGTCAAAAAAATCCGTATGCGAAAGATAAAAATTTTATTATCTGCACGAGCATCTAAAAAAATCAGCTTTTAATTAAGTGTTGCCATCCCATTTACAAAAGCTCTGATTTTTTTTAAAAATAAGTTAATGACTACAGCAAATAAAACCTAGAAAAATGTCATTTTGAGAACATGATTATATAAAATGAAATAAATAGGAAATGTGATATTTTTTTAAACAATCAATGCGAGACAAAGTTTTTTGGATCGTTTGCTATACTTAAGTGACTCATTCAGTGAAACAATTAAAATGAATAAAAATATAATTCAACTCGCACGAGCACGTGGTGTTTGGCCATTCAAGAAATTATGTTCAGTCATGATACATTGAAATATGCATAGCAGATTTCATTTTAATCTTTATATTAAGATAAATTCAGGCATTCAATGCTTGGTAATAAATTGCCATTTTTACATTCTTGAATTCTTCTTTTTCACTGTGTATTATATTAGAATTATATACACAAGAAACGTGGTAAAATGAAGAAAAAAAGTTTAACATTGTTAAATTTCGTGAACTATAGAAAATAAATGACAAATAAAATGAAAAAAAGCACACAACCTCGCGTCAGAAATAATAAACCGCAAAAGAAGTAGGAATTAATATACTAGAAGTGATCCTTTTTTAAGGCCAAAAAGCCCGCCAAATTGTACAAAATCATGCAGTAAGATAAAATACAACACAGTGGCTGGTAGTTGAACCGGCGGGACAGTTACTTTCCATCGTCCGAACAGCATTTTTCAGCCTTTCTGCACATGCGCTGCTTACTTACCATCTTATAACTGGCCGAGTATAAACGCGGCATAAGGTTTGTTTATACATGCAGGTTGGTTAAATTAAAATGCAAGTGTTTGAAGGAATACAAAAGAAAAACTACTTGAAGTATGTTGAAGAAATTTGATATGCATAAGAAACATGGAAAAGTGAATTTCTCAGAAAAAAATTAGTTCTTTTTTTTGCAATAAATGCAGTTTTGGATTATTAAAAAGTTTATTTTTGTATTATACTATGTCAAAATGAATACCGCTTCAATTTTTAATCATTATGATGATAAAAGTCATGTATCTTTAAGCTATAGCAACGACATTGTCAAAGGTAGAACGTGTTGTGTTAGTAAAATATTGTTACAACCGGACGAGGGCCGTGAAAGCCCGCCGAAAAATAAGGCGTTGGCGACGGCTGATGAACTTCGCGCCAGCCGAGTTGATTCGGCGAAAAGAATAGTCTGGTAGCCACTGGATCGTTCATGAAGCTCCACGTGCTTTTGGGCGCTTACTTTCTCGGCTATGTAGAGGACAGGTTGCCGCATTTCGGCATTTTTTCCTCTCGGAAGAGAAGCGACTCGTTGTAGCGAGCTGATTACTTTTCTCGCTTTTTAATAGTGAGCTGTGTTTACGTTTGCTGTTAACATTGTATTATTGAGCTCGCTGCGATTACTGCTTGCTGTGCTATACGATAGCTGTTTTGCAGCCTGTGTTTATTGTGCGTAAGACTTGCATTTACGCTGTAAGTGACTGTTGACTGCTGGATTGTGTTTATCTGAAGTTTTACTTTATCGAGTCATCCTTTAAATACTTGTAAATAGCTATAAATAAATTTGTTTGTGCTGTCCTCAAGTAAGTCCATTCAATCCAAACCCGCTACGCTAAAAACGTAACAATATTATCACCAAAAGAATAGCAGCTTTTAAAGCAGGCTGCTTTGAAAGAATATCAATGTCTTAAAGATTTGAGAAAAGGACCGATGTCTGTGAAAGGCTTAAAAATGATTAATAAATTTGAAGCTACAGAAGAACCCTGGAACTAGAAACAGAAGATCTGTGAATCAGGAAGTTGATGAAGAGAATATAAAGCAATTGATTTCGGGTTAGGGTGACCGTACTCAAAGTCTTGCACTGAATTTTGAGACGCTTTTCGTAAAAAATTAAAATTTTGAAGCACTTGCAACCAAGTGATCCACAACAAAGAATTGATTTTGCAAACTTCATTCTTGCCAAAATTGATGAAGACGAATCATTCGAAATATTTTGTGGACTAATGAAGTGTAGTTTACTTTATCTGGGCAAGTCGACACTCATAACCGTAGGATATGGGATTCATTCGACCCGCATACTATTTTTGGGAAACCCCTGCATTCAACCATTTATTACAGTTTGGTGTGGTATGACTGCTAACTTTATTATTGGTCTCTATTTTTCGAAAATCTTGTACCAACAGGACTGATTCACTGCACC
This sequence comes from Argiope argentata, assembly GCA_026289955.1. Classification (NCBI taxonomy): domain Eukaryota; kingdom Metazoa; phylum Arthropoda; class Arachnida; order Araneae; family Araneidae; genus Argiope; species Argiope argentata. Next base: position 18,055 of record JAOUZG010052822.1, read on the forward strand.
TTAACAGGCACTAATTACACTAAAATCTTAGAAAGTGATGTGATTCTTATTTTGCAAGACAGAAATTGCCTCGATTTAACAATATTTGTGCAAGATGGTGCGTTGCTCATTGCGTTGCACAACTGCTTCACAAAACTTTTAGTAAGGATATAATAGTTATCAGATGCTTGAAAAATACATGGCCACTTCATTCACCTGATCTGAATCCTTGAATTCCGATTTCTAGCTGTGGATTTTGATTTCTTACTAAAAAGCAGCAATACAATACATGTCTTAGAAACTCTGCAAGAATTAAGTGCTACTGTGGATCACGATATCTTGTGTCTACAGCATTTGATAGAACTTAAAGGATCCAGTACTAAAAAAATATTGCAATGTATTATGCACTTCCTATTTTAACAAAGAAAAATTATATAATTACAGTACATAAAATATTTCCAATAAAAAATGGCATTTATCGAGAAAAAAAAGAAAATAATAAGTAACATTTTTATTGTATAATTGATTTCTCCATGTTGAAAGCATAACATATAACAAGTTTCTTCAGATACTTGCACTTTAATTACAACCACCTTGTATATATAATAATGTATATATAGAAAGATTACTAAATTTTAAGCTATAAGTAAAGGAACATGATTATAAAAAACATAAAGACGTATTTAAATGTTCATTTCTTCTAAATAATGTGCTTTTATTTGGATAGTCGGGTCAACAGACTTCCTCTAATTGAATTTAGTGAGATAACAAAATCTTAAGCTATTAGGGAGGGAAGGCGATTATAAAAAATGCATAAGGACCTAGTTACAAGTCCGAATTTTTTAAATAAAGTCCTAACTTTTATTTAGGTAATTGGGCCGACAGACTTCTAAATGAGTTAAGCTAAAATCTTGATAGAAATTTGAAAATTTTTGTCAAAGAAGATAGCCAAAATTTCTTCTGTCTGACACAATGCTTTTTTGAGATATCTTTGACTAAATCTGATGGACAGACAAAATTCCAAAGTTTTTTTTTCCTTCTGATTCAGGGAGGTCTAAATCAAGAAGATTCATCATAAGCTCGAGTTCGAATTTCTTCCCTATCACAATACTTTCTCTGTATTTGATGTACGAGAACACACACACAATAAAAATGTCAACGCCTCCGCAAATAAATTGCTTGGAGTTTAGAATTTTAAAATATATCTATTTTAGATTAATTTAGACGACTTCAAACGCCACCTCTAAGCTAGAAAACCAGACCAAGCTAAAACTAGCAAAACCTGACGACTGAAACTATGCATCGTTTAATCGCAATCGCTTCATAGGCATAGGGTAGCCATATTTCATAGATCTTTCTCCGCAAAGCTCAATCATTATCTAGTATATTCTTGGCATTCGCAGATCTTTTAATTACCCTAGCGCTTAAAACTATATGAAAGATATCTTTGATATGGTCATTAAATTTATGCGACTTTGAAAGTGGCATAATGTTATTTTTCACAACTTACGTTAGCGTTATATATATATAGATATAGATAGATAGATAGATGGTTATTTCTTAACAATATTTTGTAAATAGAAGATTTTATGTTGTATTCCCTTATACTGTTACCAATTTTATTAGCAGTATACGGCAGAGTTGTTTCCGAAGTATTAAAATTAATTTTTTTTTTCACTTATCACAATTTTAAAGAAAAAAGTTTTTACTCTTCAATGACTAAATTTTTCGATTTATGAAGCACTAGCTCTTACCCACGACTTCGTACGCGTGGAAATTTTGATGTGTATATGTTAAAACTGACAATCTAATCACAATGTAAAATGTCAACAAAACCGTATGCATGCGTAAATTTTCAACGTCGATTGGAGAAACGCAAAGACGTGAATTTTAAGCACCAGTGGGGGTAACGCAATGCAGATTAGAAAATTTTAATTTCAATTCATCTATTTTTATTCAAAAGCTCTTCTGAAAGAATCAAAAGATCTATTAATTAACAATGTTTAATTTTAAATTCATCATACACTACGAAAATAAACAGAATCGTTTGAAATAACCGGTCGAAAACATATTACGTCTAACATTATTAGCGGGGGGGGGACTACTTAAAAGCTATGTACCTGAAACTATAAAGGTGCTTTTAAAAATTTAATCGAAAATGATGAAAATAGGCAAAAGGAATATGTACAGCAAGAAAAAAAATCAAGAGAAATGAATAGGAAATATCGAATTATATTAACACAAGAACAGCGTAAGTAAAAAATTAATAAACCTTCCTTTAGAATAAGATAATATTAAAGGAATAACGGAAATAGAAAAATAAAAATAAACGATTCAAAAAGCTCAGGCATATGTTTTCATTTTCTGGTGGAAAGGTTAGTTTTTAATTAATAAAAAATGAACCACTCAATTATCCGGAGTAAAAATTAGCCTATGTTCTTTTCTAGACTATAATCTATCTGTGTGCTAAATTTCATTCAATTTCCTTCAGCCGTTCTGGCGTGATTGAAACCCATCATCCATCCAAACTTTCACATTTATAATAGTAGTATAGTAGTATCACTATTTTAGAGGGGAATGAAATTTTGAGGAGTCACTGCATATTGAGTGGTTAAAATTAATGAAATAACTCCTAGCTCCTAGAAAAATGCTGGGCCGCTGGTGATAAGGTCTCGGGTTGTAAGCGGTTGGGTTTCAGGTTCAATACCTGATTCTATAGAGGAACCGTCGTGTAAGGGAGTATGTTGACGTTAAATCCGTCAAGGCCAAACTTCCTTCTACTGGTGTTGTGTGGAGAGAGGGTGCCAGCTCAGGTGTCATCCTAAGCCGTCAGATGTCATCGTCATCTGACTGTGTTTCAAAATTACGAGGTCCATCCCCAAATAACCCTAGTGTTTCTTTACGACTGGATGTTAACATAACTAAACTAAACCTAGAAGAATTTTTTTATTAATTTTAAAAGATTAATGTGTCAAAAACTTTTTATTTTGATTTATAGAAAAGATGATTGTATCAAAATTTAGATTTTTTTTTCTTATTTTGTACTTGACGGTTGTCACGGTGATCAAGCCGCTAAAAAAGTTCGCCAATTCGACGATATCATTCGACAAAACTATATAGCGCGTGAATCGTACGTTCAGAATTTTCCTCACTAAACAATAATGCACTTGAGCATATTTTTATAATTTGGCGACATTTTCTTTTGGAGCTATTTGCTCGTCGTTAAAACCAAATTGTACCTTTTATATTTTTCCAGTAGTACTTTCAATATAATTATGATTATCGTTTATAGAAACAACCAGATGATTGCGTAAAAATGTAGACTTTCTAATTTTTTTTCTTGTACTTCCTTTGATTTATTTTTCCAATTGAAAAACTTGTACTTAAAAATAGAAAAGAGAATTTTTTATTTCATTTGAATAATTTTTCACACGGGAGGTCAATGCATATTGTCACGAAGACCTGAATCAAAGACACGGATGGCTAGAAACAATTGCGTTTATTAGCACCAATCAACTCGTTGGAGAACAGAATGAAGAACTGAGCAGAACTCAGCTTTTATATATCTGGAGAACAGTCGAGCATCATCTCGCTCGAATAGTAAAGAATGTTCTAGAATCATCTCGATTTTAGAGGAATAATAAGATCAATTTTAAATTAAAATTCTAATCTTTGGATAAAATGCGCTGGTCAGGAATCGAACCATGGACCAAAGGATTTATAGTCCAATACTCTGTCAGTCGAGCCATGGGGAATCATAACAATCTTTCTTTTTGTGGCAATATGCTTAATAATTTAGCAATTAGTTATTGGTGCATTCTTTAATGCCCTCTTAGCGTATACTACAAAAAAAAGGAACAGAATTGGACAAACTGTTGAATAAAGAATTAGAGTGTGTTGGTGAATAATGCAGTTCCTTAGCAAACTAATTTTGATTGATGTGTGCATTGACGATCAGATTTGAATGCCAGATCCCCCCCTCCTGACTTGGTGGCCATTTGGCGACAATCTCTGGTAATAAAATGGATGATTTTAGAATCTTTGGAATCTTCGAGAATTTGGGTGATAGAACAAATAGAAGTTGAGATACGCTTGATTGCTAGCAAGCTTTATCTGCCTTGCTCTGGAAACTACAAAATGCTGACAGTTCAACCTGAAAACAGTTGTGTATTTCTTATAGCAAGTAAATGACAAGTTAGTTGAATAAATCCAGCAAAGAGCAAACGTTGAGTTGACCTCAAGTGATTGGTGAATTGAGGTGGAATCTTGGGCTTATTATAAAAACAGCATAGAGTCCTGTGTGAAGTAGCTAGTAGAGAATAGCAGATGTTTGCAGAGAACATACGAAATAGTTACATGGGTTCTCTCCTCTTTCTGAGTTCTGTCTGACCGCTTTGTGTGCTGTTGTTGCATTTTACTGCTGATTACTACTAGTAGGCTGCTGTTGTTATAAGTGTGCTACTGTGCTTTGCTTGTAAAAGTCTCGGCTGTTTTTTTTGTCTGTATGTTCATGTCTTTGAGTAAAAAACGTCTTCATTTGTTGTCAAGACCTCATTACCATTTTACACTATACCCAGGACATAATGAGAACCCGTCGATCTATTTTAGAGGAATTTTATTTGTGGGAAAGTAGAAAAAATCTTTGGACAACTTGGAATATGATGTGATGGGGAATTTTATATAGCATATGTATGTATATCAAGATGTTGAATTTCTGTTCAAGCGTCATTTCACCGAATGTCTCTATTTAATAATCATTTTGCTCTTAGAAAGTTATGATGAAATGTTTGGCAGATTTCATAGCTTTTCATTCATTTTAACTTCCTTAACTACTGAAAAGTTTTCATTGTTCAATTAATTTAAATAATCTTGAAGAAAAGAAATTTCAAGGGTCCTCATTAACTAAAACTCAGATAATTTGAAACTATCTTATTAACTTTGCTTTGATGTATTGAAATCACTTTTAAAATGTTTGGAGAACAATGTATATACACAGAATTTATTCGGAAAATGGTTCTAAAGCCTTCAAAATGTTAAACGGTTCCCAATAATGAGGATTTCAACAGCACTTTTTTTATTGAAAAATAAAGTTTTATTTGTATATTTGGGTTATAAAACCAAACAAGAATATATAATAAGCATTCAAAGTACAAATTAATTCATGTCAACTATATTCATGATTTTTATAACAGTAGTAAATGAAACAGAAGTAATAAGATAATATTCTGTAACTCTTTTTACATCAAGGAGTTTCTTTCCAGTAATTTAGATCGATTTTAGGAACATCTTTGCAAGGTATTTCAGGATTTCTGAAACAAAACAAAAACAATAATAAAATTATTTAGCATGAAATCCTTTCTTCTTTTTTAAAAAAATAAATTCCGAAACTGGATGAAATGAAATCAATATAACACACCTAATGCATACACAATCGATTTCATTTTGAAATTGGTACCATATTTTTAATAAAATTGAAACATTCAGAAAATGTATGAAAAAGGTTTTTTTTTATTTTTAAATATGGTTTAATTTCCTAAAATTTATTTATTAGAATTTTAAAACGTAATTAATTGTTATCAAAAGATGTCGCTCAAACTTTAAACAAAATAATAAAAAGGGTCTAAAGAACTGGCAAAAATTGTAAATTATAATTTTAATTTCATTTAATTCGGGATAGTTGGTAAGGAATTTTTAGGATATTGTATTTTATAAAGGATTGGATTGAGCATTAGTTTTCTCATTGTATAAATCTGAATACTTCGGGTCTTTGTTTTTTGTTTTAATCTCCAGTTGGTTCTCTCCTTATTGGTAAATTATTAACTGTTTCTTTATTTTTTTCATCTTCATTAATTTTTTTATTCAATAGATTTTTTAATATGATCGTATTATTTTTAATGGATATATTATAAGATGATGCCCTTGATATAGCACCAAAATTTAAATTAATAGATTAAATGATTTTGATTAAGTTCTAAAAAGTTTTAAATATAGCATTTTCATTTCAAACTAAAATCTAAATTACACTTTAGAACTATAGAATATTTGGAAGGGAGTGCAAAAATTATTATAAAATTCGAATTTTGTAAGTATGTAAAAATGCAAAACATGTAAAATTAAAATGATGATTTGACTTCTCAACACATCATAGATTATTGTATAATTGAGTATTTAATTAGCAAACTTAGTTATGCTTGCCTTGGGAATTTATTTGCTTCTTACTTGCGATTGCTTTAATGTTCTTTTTCTTTTTATGTATTAGTCCAAAGGAAAAATAAAGATAATACCGGGTGTTTCAAAAATGACCGGTATATTTGAAATATAAATAAAAACTAAACAGGCAGCGATAGAAATACACCGTTTGTTGCAATATGCTTGGGACAACGATAAATTTTCAGGCAGACAAACTTGCAAAATTAGTTACAATTTTCAACAACAGATGGCGCTTTTAGTGATTAGAAAGCGTGTGCTGTTCAGAGATGGCAAGTTTGATGTGAAAAAAAAAGGGGGGTTATTCCTTAGAAGAGAGGATTTTTCTAGTGTTGGAATACCACCCCCTAGAACACAGTGTTGTTGCAACAAGACGAAGTTTTAAACGAAAATTTAATGTAGCCAAAGGACCGAAAAGTGATACAATGAAGGAAAGAAACAACTGAACGTCTGTGGCGCTTGCTTCATAAGCCAGATAACATCTACAATACCGAAGTCGACTTTTGGTGTAGTGGTTATGTTACTCGACTACTGGCCCTAGCTTCGCAGCTTCGTATCGTGACCTTCATTGGTACATTGGTGACCTTGACAACGCAATCTCCCACAACAGTCATGGAGCCATCTACCCTCAGCAAAATCGTCAGTTTCACTTTAAGTAACCAAGCAAACAAAGCAAAAATCGTCAAATTCACTTGACGTAAGCAAACAAAGCCGCCAGCTCACACAAGCAAGCAAAAGCAAAAAGTCGTCAGACACACTTGACGCA
>JAOUZG010052822.1:25406-118441 GCA_026289955.1 Argiope argentata
GTTGAATAGAAATTTAAACTTGTTTTAATTAAAGGGTAAAAAAAAGATGAAATTCGATCTATTGTTATTAAAAGGTATATTTTTTAAAAATCTATAAAAAATAAATTTATCGTAATGTCATTTCATACACGATATGTTTGGTTAATCCTTGTGGGGTATAAACAAACAAATTCAATGGGTTTCCAACCCTCGAACACGCAACATTGCTAAATCTAAGCCACAAATTGTCATCGTTTGACCTATTGATTTATTAATAGTCATAGCTAATGCCAAGCGAATTGGAAATTGCAAACGTTTGAATGGGATAGGTGAGTCTGAAGGAATCATTGGGATCCGCAGTAAAAGTACAACTTCATCCTGAAATTTAGTAGCCTCAAGAATACTTCTCATGATTCTTATGACTAATTGCGTGCCATTACATAATTTTGGTGCATTCAAATTTCGAAGCAAAATGATAGGTGAGTCAATCTTCAATCTCAAGTTATGTGGTAAAGTTTTATAAATTAGCTCTGCATTCAAAAGATATAAATTAAAACATGTTTGTTTTAAAGCTTATTAATTGAGTTAATAATGTATACATTATAAATGCACGTTATCATGAAATAGCAGGGTCGGAAGAAATCAACTTGAAGGCTTTGACAAAAATAATCGTAATACTCCTTTCTTATACTTTGATTGATGTCAAATGTTTGACAGTTAGAGGGAGTATGTTTTAAATTTTTTAATTACTTTTTTTGTTTTATTTTAATTCAAAAGTGCTTCAAAATGAATCCGAAAAAAATTGATTAATTAACAATGTTTAATTTTAAATGCATCAAACACTAAAAAAAAAAGAAAATTGTTTAAAACATATATTCTTTCAGGAATATAATAAACACATTGAGGGCACATTGGATGATAAAAATGTAAAAAATCGATGACATTTGCGATATCTTTATTTTGATATTTGATGTATATTTAAGCTGTAAGCTATCGTTTGGAAAAAAATTATTTTGATATATTAATTCGTTTGCACAATATCAGCATTTATTTTATTTTTATTAGGATGCCACACCCACTTGTTTCCATTTGGACAGCTGCAATAAAAACAGTTTCGTTTTCCTCCAAACACTGCTATTCGTAATTCTGATTTTAAGCTGTTGTTTTTGCTTTGGCAGACGTTAAAAACTTCTACCTTTTCTTTCTTTTGTTGTTTGTTTTGGTTTGTTCATTCATTCTTCATACATTTCATATTCGAATGGCTCGTTTCAGTTCCTTTGAAATTAGATACCAAAACCGCTCTATTCAGGGTTAAAATTGAAAATTACTTTTAATAACCTTTTTTTTTCTAATTTTTTTTTTTTTTAATTTTAATCAGTTTCCACGACTGAAAGCCTAAAGGACGTCCAAATAAAAGCAGACGAAGTTTGAAAATGTTAAGATATGATGGACAAAGAAATATTTTGATTCATAACCAAGCAATTCTAATGACATTTTGTAAGCTTCTACCAACTAAAATAAACCTGAAATAATGAATTCATCATCTTAAAATTGTATATAATAGTTATATTTTTCTGTGCAATCACTTTAGTATTCTTGTTTGAAGAATATTCTTTGTCATGAATGTCAGGAAAAATTTCTTCAAATCCTTAAAGCAAGTTTTTTTTTTCATCAAAAATGTGTCTATTATGTGCTAAATATGGTAAAGAATTTCGTTCTGTATTTACTGGTGAAAGGGAACTTACATTAAAAAAAACCTTTTAAGTGAACAACAAAGTTGTAGAGGCCTTCTTGTTTCCACGAAGAAAATATATCAAAATTTGATTGCTGCTTTATTATAACTCAGAAAAAAAAGTTCATTATATAAAATAAACTGTATATTATAAGCATATATCATATTGTTATCATATAATAACAATGAAATTCAAAAAAATCAGCAGATGTCAAATTAGAAGAAAAACATGAGCTCATAATTTATGAAACAGGTGTATTTTGATTTGCTTCAAATTTTTTATTATATTTGTTTATGGCTGCAGATATAGTTTAAAAATGTTATATGAATATAAATTAATCTTTGTGGCTAATGAAATGTAATTAAGCAAGTCTAATTTTTATTTGAACTTTTTTTGATGATGATGATGAAAAAAAGGAGTTGGTTTGGTTTCACCAATAGTATTTCCTTTATATTCTTTGAGAACTCTTACAAAAATATTTTAAATTTATAGATGTATATATTTCATAAAATAAACAATTCTTTTGATAAAAATGAATATTTAACAAATTTAAGTTATTTCAATTTTGTTTCTGCTCTGTAAATGTACATTTAAATGTATTTTTAGCTTTTTCTCAAAATGAAATTTTGTGATGCTCTTCAAAATTTCAAATACTCTATGCACATTCTATTTCTAGTTACAACTCTGAAACTTTTCTCTTATGCTCTATGAACATATAATAAAATAATTTGCATTTATAGATGAATGATCTATCTTATATTTTTTTTATTGAAGATCTCAAATAATATTATGACATTGATTTTTTAACATTTTTCTAAAACAGTCAATAATATCAAGTTTTAAAGGGAAAATCACATTTTGAATAAATTTAAGCATGCAAAATATCATGAAAATTTCAAAACAATACAATATTTGTGCCTATTAATAAAGATTTACAAATTGACCGTTGGGACGGGTTTGAATGAATACTCTGCGGGAATTAAACAATTTTGCTTTCATAAAGTTGATGTATAGAAGTAATAATATAGATACTGTGAAATAGAAAACTTTATTTTACATTTACTTTTTTAGAAAATGTATACTTTTATTTCATTTCAAAGAATCATGTGCTGAAAATTACATTTTTCAGGATTTAATTTGCAGCAAAAATTTTAAAAGAATATAAACAGAATCTCGAAATCATGTTAAGCCGAACATTGTTAGCATAGGGGGAAAAAAACTGAAGCCTTAATCATATGGCAATTACTTATGACTACAACTTAAAACATCTTTAAAAAAAGATGTACTTAAAAATATATATAATGAATTGTTCTTATAAGCCTGTATCATATTGGCATAATATAATAACAATGAAATGAAAAAAAATGCAAAAAATCAACACATGTCAAATTAGAAGAAAAACATGAGGACATAATTTATGCAGCAGGTGTATTTTGATTTGCCTTCAAATTTTTATTATATTTGTTTAAGGCTGCATATATAGTTTAAAAATGTTATATGAATATAAATTATTTTTTGTGGCTAATGAAATGTTATTAAGAAAGTCTAATTTTTATTTGAACTTTTTTTTTGTTGATGAAAAAAGGGAGTTGGTTTGGTTTCACCAATAGTATTTCCTTTATATTTTTTGAGAACTCTTATAAAAATATTATAAATTTATAGATGTATATATTTCATAAAATAAACTATTCTTTTAATAAACATGAATATTTAATAAATTTAAATTATTTCAATTATGTTTCTGGTCTGTAAATATACATTTATATGTATTTTTAGCTTTTTCTCAAAATGAAATTTTGTGATACTCTTCAAAATTTCAAATACTCCATGCAGATTCTATTTTTAGTTACAACTCTGAAACTTTTATCTTATGCTTTATGAACATATAATGATATAATTTGCATTTATATATGAATTATGTATCTTATATTTTTTTTATTGAAGACCTCAAATAATATTATTGCATTGATTTTTTAACATTTTTCAAAAAAAGTCAATAATATCAAGTTTTAAAGGGAAAAGCACATTTTGAATTAATTCAAGCATGCAAAATATCATGGAAATTTTAAAACAATATTTGTACCTATTTAAAAATTGGCCGTTTTTCCGGATTTGAATGAATACTCTGCATGAATTAAACAACTTTGCTTTCATGAAGTTGATTTATAAAATCAATAATATGGATGATGTGAAATAGAAAACTATATTTTGCGTTTACTTTTTTAGAAAATATATTTATTTATTTCATTTCGAAGAATAGTGTGCTGAAAATGACATTTTTCTGGATTTCAAAGGCAGCAAAAATTTAAAAAATATATAAACAGAATCTTGAAAACATGTTAAAACGAACTGTTAGTATGGGAAAAAAACTGAAGCCTTATTCATTTGGCAATTACTTATTACTACGATTTAAAATAACTTTAATAAAAAAGATGTACTTAAAAATATATAACAGAAATACTGTTTAATTACAAAAGCAACATAACTAACCTTTTAATAGCGATTATCCGAAGTAAAACAAAACTGCAAACCAATAGTTTAGTCTCCGTTTAAATAAAGCTCTCAACAAAATGCGCATGCGTTAAACTTCATCAACAGAATAGTTATTTTTTTCCCACATGAGTTGGGCAGGTTAGAAATTTTGAATTTCCTTTATTCTGTTTTATTTTAACTTAAAAGTACTTCAGAATGAACCTGAAAGGTCTATTAATTGACGATGCTTAATTTTAAATGCAATAAATGAATGAAAATAAAAAAAAATCGTTTGAAATAATCGATCGGAAACATGTTAAGCCTAACCTCATCACTGTTAGAAAAAAAACTAAAACCTTACTCATTTCGCGATGGGGGAAGGAAGTTATTTTGGCGGGAAAGTTAGTTTTTAATTAATAATTAAAATTCTACATTTTGTAGTGGACTGAATTGTGAATCTAAACCATTCTCGAATCCACTTGAAGACAAACAAAAAATTTCATCAAAATCGGACCAGTCGTTTAGGAGGAGTTCCGTCACATACACACGCACAGAAGAATTTTATATATAAAGATATATATATATCAGATACATGAAAACAATATTAAATATATTTTTAAAACAAATTACTTACTTGGAAGTGGGAAGAAGCATTGGAGACTCTTGCACTAGTTTGATATTAGAATTATCGCATAAAAGCCGGGAGAGGGAGCATTGCTTAATAGAACTCCTTTGATCTACAAATAAAGATACATAATTGTAAGAACGTATAAAAGAATATCCTTAATTATTAGCAAAATCGAAAATTCATTTTCATACTTTCGTACCAAACATGTCATTACTTTTATGAGTAATTTAGTAGAAAATGTGGTGTATTGTTTCAGAGAATCATAATAATATGTGTTAGTCTTTTTAACCGATCTGTGGGGATTTTTTTTAATTCTCTCCATTCTTGTAGGAATTCAACTGAAGAAGCAGGGTTCACTTCAACCTTCCTATTCCCATTAATAAACAGTAAAATATGTCGGAACACTTTAGACAACTGGCCATAGAAGTCATTAATAAAATCTCTAAACGTGACATTAAATTGTAACTGATGGCAGCGAAATCGACAATTTTGCAGGTAGTGATATCTATATTATAACTTAGACTAGTTTTTCTCTGTGACAACGAAATCCAGACTCCTGTGCCAATTTTAGAAGCGAACTATGAGCAATCGATGAAGGACCTAAGACTTTGCTACACGAAAACATTTATAAGGACCTTAGGATTCTTACCGATAGCCGCAGCTCAATGGAAGACCTTAATAATTGGACCTGTGTTGGAGATAAAACGAGTTTTTTTTTGTTTTTCTGAAGTTGAACACGTTTTCACTCTAACATGTCATGCACTTCAGTGGTTCCCATCACATGTGAATCTATTTGATAAAGCAATAGCAGACAGGCTTGCAAAGAAAGGAAAAAGCTTAGCATCTTCTACTGAACTCACATATTGGGAACTCTTCTCTCAGGTGAAATCCTTAAATAAGAAGAAAAAAATGGAGTGTACCCCCTACTTATGATTGGTATAGGATAAATAAGCCGAGCCAATCCTTAATTCTTCCTTGTGATAACAAAACCAGCATTTGCCTGTCACGTCTTGCCAGTGGCATCTTAAATGCCTTTTCTTTTCTCAAGATAAAAAATGATACCCTCTTTGCCCCAAATGTCTCCAAGATCAGGCCCTTAAAAAAGATATGCTATACTGCTTAGGACTTCTTTGGGAAGAAATTTATACTTCTGCTTTCATCTTCATTGACGTTCTTCTTGTCAACGGATTTTTGGATTTGGTCTGAGTAAGTCTGGCCATGAAGATTAGAAGCAACAATAACAAGTTTTTAAATAAATGAATTCTTTCTAATTCTTAAAGATTCATTGTTCTATCAAATATTTCAATGCGTTTAATTACCTCTGTCAATGATTATGATGTAATGTCCGCTTTTTAGCTCGGAAAGAGGGGTGCTGGAGCTTCTGAGGGTATGGACCCCTGAGCACCCGAGGGCAGAAGTCTGACTTCTGGCTCATATGAAGATGAAACACACACCCACAACCTTGCACAGCTCCTTTTTACATGGGGGGGGCACATTCACACATCTCACACTACTCACTCTCATGGTTGTTTTATCTCACAGATAGAACAACCACGCCCGAACTGGGACTCGAACCCGGGACTCCCAGAACACGAGGAAGACGCGTTACCTCTGCGCCAGAAAGCCAGCTATCGCTTTCAATGAATACAATATATAATTCAATTCGGGCACCATTTATTTTCTAGATCGAAATTTTGCATCAATCTAAAATTTTCGTCAAAAGCCACAAATCAGTTTCATTCATCAGGTTAATACCGGCTAAATGAATGCGATAACACAAAGATATGATTTATTGTATGCAATTAGCTAGAATAAGTATACAGATTGGCAACCATCAGGTTTATGCATTCAGTTCATAGTCGGTAGAGATTTAATTTTAAGATAAGCCATTAGTCAATTTTCTTTTATTTATTCAGTTGCTTTTTGAAGAATCATGTTTATATTGTCACAAATTAATAGAGAAAAAATTCCACGATGAATTATCTCTCTATTAATTTGTGGCAATATGAACATGATCAATGTTAGGTAAGGTTCAGCATGATCAGGTTGGCTTTCAGTTGTATTTTCTTACTTTTACAGGTGAACAAGAAGACTTAAAAAAATTAAATACAAGATCGTTGAATTGAGCCTTATGTTTTTATGCGTTTTGTATGGGAATTGATACTGCCTTCATTAGATAAATTGTTGTTGTTTTTATGGCACTTGCCATGGAAAAGCTTGCTGACACAGTCAGTGATTTCAAGCCGAGGGTTCGTCTCTTGTTTCAAGTAGCGCCAACTAGGTCCAAGAATACGTCTTAGCTATTCACGCATGACATTCGCTAGCACAGTTACTTTTTACAGGAAAGGGGGGGGGGGGTGCGGAGGTTTCACACATCTCACAGATAGAACAGATGATAGAAAAACCATGGCTTGAATCGAGATTCGAATCCAGGACACCCAGATTACGCTACCCTTATCTCAGGACGTTCGTCTATAGATAAGTTCAAATATGATAACTATAGATCATTATAGATAAGTTCACATAAGTATTAAGAGCTATTTTATTGTATAACTTAATCTCATGCTTAAAAATGCTTCAGAAATATCGCATTGTTTATAGAAGTTTTAATTTCCAAACAAATAGTTTTAATTCTAAACTAGAGACAGATCTCTGGTGACATTAAAAAACCTACGTGTTCTGTTTTTTGCATTCTATAAAGGAACCAATGAAATTATGGCAACAAAAATTAGTGTATAAATATTTTTTAACTTGTATTGGGTGCCTGAAAGTTATTTCATGTCAAATTTTTATTAAATATAAAAGTATCATTTTGTAGCTCGAAATATTTTTTGAATAAAACGTATTTTTATGCTAAAAATAAAAATAAAATACTAATCTTTTCTATTTTTAAAATAAAAAAAGAGTCCTCTTATTGTTTGATATTTGCAATTGTTCCTTTAATTTTGAGTCTTTAACGCTTTGCAGTCCGAAAAACAATTCGATGCAAAACTATTCACCTAATACAAGGATTTGTTTATTGCTATGAAAAATAAATATACATTATTCTTTTAACTCGAATTTCTTTAAAAAATTAATCTACATCTTTTAACCATTATGTACATATTCCTACCTACATCTTCTACTTGCATCTTCCTACCTAACCTACATCTTTTAACCATTTTTTTAACAATTAAATTTGAAAAATAAATAAATAAAACTTCAAAATGATGCACAATTTTGAATGGTGAGTCAGAGGCACGATCAAAGTGCAAAGGGTTAAAAATAATACCATGCTAAAAATGAAAAATTAGTTTTACAACATCGTAAAAATTATGAAAAGATGCTGTTAGACAAATATTTATAATTTTTATAACTAATTTCGGCACTTTAAATATATGCTTTTTATGTATCTAAAAAAATTATATAAACTTCTTTTAATCTCTGATATCCGAAAATTGCATTTTAAATTTATTTTATGCGATATTTACATTAATAATTTTCATTGTTTCAATGGGATTAAAAAATTTTTCATCGATGCTATAGAATATTTTATCAAAATTTAAAAGCGAAAAAAAATCAAATTTGTGAAATGAGGTATTTGATGTATTCTTTTATAGTTCTCAATTCTTACACATTTGTAAACATGAATTACCTTTAGTAAAGGAAGGCACCTCTCCTTCATGTTCAAAATAGAAACGATCGGCAAATTTGGTGAAATAAAACTGCTGGGTTATTATGCAGAGAGCTGTCGGACCCACTTCTGAACCAGGAAATCGGCGCTCGAAATGCATTCCTATGTACAAATCTATGTCTTCTACTGATCTAAAACATTTAAAAAATATAAAAGGGAGTAATACAGGCAGTCAAATACTTATTGAATTCAAAGTAGAAATCATACTTCAAAACTTCATTTTAAATCCCTTATATAAGCAGTTAATTTTATTTGTATTCTACTTGTTACCGTCAGTGAATGAAAATGGATTCTGCAAAATACCTGTTCTCTCTATGTAATTATAAAATCTAGTCGAAAATAAGGAAATGATTAAACAACTCACACATTTAGTAGTAACTCCATAGAATAACAAGTGACAAACTGGGAAAGTATAAAAAAGATGCAAATGAAATATTCGATCGTAAATTTCAAGTTATCATGTGTGAACAATATTATTATTAAGTCTTTGTTTATCTTAATTAATTTAAGTCATTAACCAATTTAAACCGGTGTGAAACAATCACAGACTTCTCCATTGGTTTCTAACCCTCTCTCTTTCTCCCATATGTATAATTTTTTAAAAACTTATTTTCTAGCTGGCAAACAAAGTTTTAGAGCTCGGCCATTTTGAGATTAAATTACAGCTGTAATATTGTAATTCGATGTTAGCTTTCTAAAAACACGCATCTACTGTCAAAGAAACGTACGTAATAATAATGCAACACCGGTAAAAGCAGGTCAACCTTTTAAAAACACGTCTACTTTCAAGCATACATAATAATAATGCAATACTCGTAAAAGAAGGTAAAAATATTTTTTGCCCGTAAATTTCTTTTATCAGTATTGAATTATTATTACGTACGCTTTTTCGACAGTAGATGCGCTTTTCGACGGTAGTTGCATAAATTTCAGAAACATTAAAACCTCCAAACCAAAACAACGTCATGTTCTCACAAGATAAAAATAACTTTTATATAAGAAAAAGGCTTGTTTCAAAAAATATAAATGGAACTTTATTCTTTGGTGAGTTAAGGCAATATAATGGTGATATAAAAAAGTTTCCTTCCTGCTGTCTCCTCTGCATGTTTAAAGGAAACCTGTTATGCATATACATCCAAAAAATCCATACCTTCTTTCTAACAGCATTTTATGGAATGCCTAGATATTATATACAATAATTGGAGAAAGTGCATAACAATTCTCATTTTTCATAATTTTCCTTAAATAATTCGAAGTCTGTAAAGTGTTCAGGTATTTTAAGTATCTACATTTCTTAGATAGTTCGCAACATATACAGAAACTTTCTGTCCATTGCAAACTTGTATGAACCGAAAACTGGAGACCGGAGTCACAAAGACTCCGCGTTATTCATTATCTCTGATTATCACGTGATATTTTGTCCTTGAATACAAAAATATCCTCAGTATCTTCTAGTTGTTCTTTTAGCAGTATGTTGTCAAAAGTCTAAGAGTGAACACATGCATATAATAAAATAATTCTTTTTCAAATTTTTGGGGGTCATTTATGGTATTATTGGCACATTGTCTCTGAATAAGGAACATCATGTCTCTGAATAATAGACACCGTCTCGCTATGTCTGCCTTAAATTGAAATAATGGGAAAAGAATAAAGAAATATTCTTAAAATAATAATGTAAATATTGTATTCATCATTTTTGTTTTTTAAATTTTAACTGTTATTAACATTAGTGTAATTCCGTAATATCTAAAATGAAGTAAATACTCATTAAAAGATTGTTCAGGCGTTCCTTAGAGCATCTTTCCAACATTTTATATTATAGCATTTTTAATATTTTTGGCAACTACATTTTTTCCAGAATTTATTGTTTCCGAAATAAATTCCAATGCAGTTTACTAAAATACAAACATTAAAAAAATCATTTTGACTCTATGCCTTTGGCCGAGCAAGAAAAATCTTGTGTCTAGTTAAGAGTTAAACAAAAACTTTCCTTTTCATGTAAGATTTTACGGCTTAAAAATGATAATCTCTGAAAGTTTACGTGAAATTCTAAAAACTACTCTGTTAAAATTATATAAAATCTTGCATCTAGTCGTATAAATTTGCAAAAAAAACATTCTTAAAAGGTCCATTTAATTCCTAAACATTATTTAAGTTAATAATAAATTATGTTTGACACGTTTCATACTAAAAATTCGTATTATTATTTTTTCGTTTTTTTTTACTCTTGACGGTATAGTTAACATTGCCTAGTACTTTGAATATTATAACGTTTAAGGTTTTTAATATTTTTGACAACTACATAATTTCTAGAATTTATTGTTTCCGAAATAAATTCCAATGCTGTTTACAAAAAAACAAAAAAGAAAAATAACCATGGTGCCATTTTGACTCCACAGTTATTTTTCTTTTTATTCTTGAGTCGTGCGAGGTAAATCATGTATCTAGTTACAGGTAGGCAAGAATTTTCATTTTTAATGTATGATTTTACAGTTTAAAAATTTGCTTTAAACTATGAAATTAACTCACAGCTTCCCTTAAACAACAAAATGTGTTATTTCTAGACACAATGTTGATGGAAATGTTATATATATATATATATAAAATCTTCATTTATAAGAGGTGATTTAAATGTCTTGGTATGGGAAACATAGTAAATTATTCGTCTCGGAACACATCTGCAAAAACTTGTAATAATCCCAGCAATAAATTCACTTACATTTTGAGTTGAGTTTTTACGCAATGAATGCCAAGAAATTTTACAGCCAGACGAGAAGGGAAACGAGATGACATAGTTGGATTTCTCTATTATGTTGAATTTTGTCATTGGAGACATTCTTTCCCTTTTTTTATGCATCAAAATTTGTTTTGATGGGAAATTATTGTTTATTGAGAGTTTTCATAGTTCCTACCATTTTAAAAATTGTTTTATTAAGATAAAAAAAGGATGCTGAACTAAACTAAGCTTAAATTTATACACAGCCCTGAAAATAAAAACATAAAAAACATTTCTGCGACCATAATATTCAGTTACCACAATAAAAGAAAAAAATTTATACAGTAAATTGTCAAGTATTACGAAAACTCTTCAGCTATCTATTAACACTGTATTCTGCAGTAATAAAAATAATTTGATATTCACTATATGTATTATTGGCCACTGTTAAGATTTCCTAAAAGAAAAATTTAACTTTGAAAACATATATACATCAAAGGATAGAAGTTAAAGTTAAATTTTACTGGCTTTGCCAATGTTCTTTCCAGTGAAAAGAAACTTAAAACATAGTAAAAGTGTCGAAGATTTTTGCAGAATTGAACGACGGATCGCATACATTTTACAAGAAAGTATTTAAAACGTTTAGATTAGATTATTTTGAGAGAATTCCATTTTCGAATATAAATTTAAAAAATTTTATTTAAAAAAATATGAACTCTTTGATTTGAATGCAATGTTTTTAAATGCTTCTATAGAAGTATATAGTTCGTATTTGATTGTTAAAATATTTTTTAAATTTTTTTGGAAAAAAAAACTTCTTTTTAACTTATATATACAAAGCATAGAGAGTCTTATTTTGATCATTATTGATGTGATTGTGTGATAAAGAAAAGATAATAATACTCAAAGCTTCATCAAGTTATAAATAATACTTTATACGAATCATGCTATGTTAAAGAAGTATATAAATTTATTTTCGCACTGGATTTTATTAATGTAGATAAAAGTATTCAATTATAAAAAAATTATTTTAATTTTCGATTTCAGTCATTTTCTTGCATATGATATTATATACAAATTATAAAATTATTAAGCTATGGAAGCGGATTTTCTAATGAGATAAAAGAATTTTATAAAATGGGAAAAATTATAAAGAAAATTTGTCACGTAGGATCAAAATTATTCCGGTTAAAAATTGCGCATGTTATTAATGATATCATCATAGTCATTTTTCAAACACGTATAATAGGAATTAAAGACTTACTCGAAGTTTTCCTTCAAAATATCTGCTTTTTTCTTCGACATCAGCAAAGGTGCAAGGTCATCAAAGCTCTTGATGTCCACCTGTCCTTCAGAGCAGTATTTCACCATGACTATGTAAGGGGCCAATCCGTGGTCCCGACTTCTATGAAGATCAACAACGGTTAGATCGCTTCCGAAACGGCCTCGACCACGTCTGTAGACAAATGAGGAAATCTATAATCAGTCTTTTAAATAAGAGTTACAATTCTGCTAAAAGCTTAGAGAAATAGTATTTATCAGAAGCTTCGATCATACCTCAAATATATATATATATATATATATTTTCATTTTAATTATATTAAATCCAAAATTCTCCTTATTCCAATTTAAATTTTTCGTTTGGAATTCCGCTGTTGATGGTATTCTAATAGCTTGAAATGCTCGAAGATATTAATTTCCTATTGAATATGAGATAAGGCAAATCTCTTTCAATCTGTAGAGAATTAATATTCTACAAAATCGCCATACTAATGATATTCTTTTATTCTTCTGAGAATTAATAAATGGGATCCTCACTAATAACGATCCAGAGAAAATAAGGCATATATTTCTAATTCGAAAGACGTTGAAGTTATGACATAAAGCATTCTATTTCGTGTTATTTGAGTCAATAAATGCACAAAAGCAATATTTTAATAACTCTTCTGAATAATATGTGAACATTTCTAATAATAATTCCCACCTTTTTTTTTTTTTTGCTTGAGACCAGATTTGTGTGTGTGTGTAAATTTCGATACCTTTACTCTGTTTCACATTCAATCCCATGTTCTTCTCAGTGTTCCTTCGAGTAATACGACGCAATCCTTTATCGACTAGAAAGAAGAATTGTGTACATGGCCGACATTCATGCCAAGTTGTAACTTTTTGTTGTCGATAAGACGAGAAATGTGACAGCCTTTTTTTCATCGTTTTCTAATAAAATTAAAAGTGAAAACTGATGCCTGAAAAGCGATAACCAATCGATAAAGCCAATTACGTATTAGACCGTCGATCTTTATGGCCTAAATTGAAGGCGTCACCAATGAGTTGCTAAATCGCCAATAATGGCAAAAAAACAACCACGCCATTATTTAAAAAATTGTTCAAACTTTAATTGTCGTGTGTCATTTTGTTGGTTTCGTTGCAATCGACAGTTTATCGCCAAATTTGAATCCTTCGTTAGTGAGTTACTAAATCGTTGACGTCGACGGTCTCAAACGAAATGTCCATGCATTATATATGGTTGCAAAAACCCCCCAAACAGAATAAAAACTTAAATAATGGCATAAATAAAGCATTAACAAAACATAATGTTCTCACGTGATAATAAGCAATTTATAAAATTATTAACCTTTCATGCAATCTGGCTATATCATTAGCAAAAGTGTCGACTTACAAGGGATAGTGATTGGTGACATCATACACAAAATAATTGTCATATTTCTCGGGTACGCTATTATTTAAAAAAAAATTCAAACCTTAACTGTCGTCTGCCATTTTGTTTGGTTTCGTTGGCATCGACGGTTTATTGCCAAATTTGAGTCCGTCGTCAATGAATTCCCAAACCGTTGGCGTCGACGGTCTAATACGTAATTCCCCATGCATTATGTATGATTGCAAAACCCCAAACAGCATAAAAGCATAAATAAAACATAATAATGGCATAAACAAAGCTTAAACAAAACAACATAATGCTCTCACGTGATAATAAACAATTTATAAAATTATTAACCTTTCATGCAATCTGGTTATATCATTAGCAAAAGTATCAACTTACGAGGGATAGTGATTGGTGACATCATACACAAAATAATTGTCATATTTCTCAGATGGCACCTCACTCGCTCCCTTCAGCATGCTATCCATGCGACCCTCTACAATCAAGTCTGATTTTTGGAACAAGTCTCTAAACTTGAAATCGAAGGAACCAACTTCATTCGGGATCATGCTATGGAGCCGGAAGGCTGCCGTGGCGAATTCATTCCTGACACCGATTCGAATGTTTGGATTGTACTTTGTTCCCTCTGATCCGTTTCTCACTGTCAAATCAAATTTTTTCATAACATATGGGCCAAGAAGGATCGGCAAGTATTCCTTGTAGGTGATGCACTGTATAGTCGCAATGACTATTCTTCTGTAAAAGTGAAGACAAAAATAAAAATATAGACAGCACAAAGAAGTATCAATAAAAATAATTAACAAATGCTAATTTTTTTAACTTTACATTTTTTAAAATTAATTTTTAATAAAAATATTTAAAGCGAAAAATATTTTAAGAATTCGAATAAATCTTGTTGTTGTTGTTGCTAATGACACTTGCCATGGACAAATGCGATGATGGCCGACAGTGATTTTAAGCCTATTAAATTAAGTAGTTCCTCATGCAGATCGATTTAAAAATAGTATTTTGTTATTTATTTAATAAGTTTGAAAACAACATTAATTAAATGAATGGTGAAACATAAAAATAAAATTAACATTTAATATTATACTAGTGGCCTTTGGCGATCGGTTTGCTCACACATATTCTGATTTTATTTTAGGTTGTTAAATAAATAAAACTGCATTTTTAATGCGTTGTTGTTGCTGCTAATGGCACTTGCCATGGACAAGCGAGCTAAGTGCCGACAGCGATTTTAAGCCGAATGAACGTCTCTTATTTTAAAGTAACGCCAACTAGGTCCAAGAGTACGATTTAACTACTCACTCATCAAAGTTGCTTGCACGGTCCCTTTTTGAAGGGGGAGACATTCATACATCTCACTGATAGTATACAGAAGAACAACCACGCCCTAATCGGGACTCGCACCCGGGACGCCTAGATCACGGGGAAGACCTGCTACATTTGTTCCAGGACGCCGGGTTCAATAAATTTTAATCTTATCATTGGTGATAAGATTAAAATAGATGGTGATGGTGATAATAAAATATCAGGCAAAAAATTTTATTACATCTATTCGATGCAAAGAAAATGAACATTTCTATGTAAAAAGTACTGACACATGTACTGAATTTATTTTTAAAATTATGATTTAGTGATTGTGTCGTATTGTTTTAGTTTAGCCCCATGAATTTACTAATATTAAACTTATAATAAAAAATTTAATTTATTTCGATATTAAGCCCGAAATATTATTTTCATTTTCCACCGTTATTTCGTACCTTACGCAACATTTAATTCGCAGACGTAATTAATTGTAGTTGACTAATCAATTAAATACATGATTTTAAATCGTATTAAATAACAAGAAGGATTTGTTTTTAAAATATGTTTTCTATATTGATCATAAACAACATGAAAAATCGATAATCTGGTCAACAAAGTTGGTCGCCAAAAATTTTTAGTTAGCAATGTATTCTTTAAAAAGTCAATTTGTCCTTAGCATATTATTTTGTATTTTGATGCATTTAAGAATTAAGTTACCGAACATATTTAAAGAATACCCCAAAATTAACACAATATTTGAATTTGAACCATTTGTGAATAAAGTCTTTTTAAACCCAATTATCCCTTTAACGAGCACAAGATGCTTTCTCTCAAAATTTTCATTTTGCGTTATATTTGTGGAAAAAAAGTTCATTTATAACCAAAAAAAGTATTTTTATTAAATTTTTGTTGTTGTGGCTGTAGTTATTACAGGGGTGGAAACATATATTTTCCACCTTCCAAAGCAAGCAATGACATTTTACTGACTTATTCAATGGAAAAATGTGAAATATAAATAATTTCACAAGTAAATATGATTTTTGTAAAACTATTTATCATCCGTTATATCAAAATTCAAAATGTATCAATTACACATGAAATAAGTGGTAGAAAAAACAAATACAATGTAAAATATTGCATAAATTGTTGCATTATTTTAAATTATTCCGGTGAAACAACATAACAAGGAGCTGAACACAAAGTAACATTACATGTTGAACATGACACTTTTGTCCGTTTCTGGTTAATTTTGGAGCTACCATATTTGCAAAATATTTTAAGGAGGTGGTACTTACAGCAACTTAAAAAAAATATCCCAGCTGATAGTTTAGTGTTAGTAAAAATGGAACGTTGCACGATAAAACAACCTGTTTTGAATGCTGAACAATATTTCAAAATTAATGAAAGTCTGGAAAATATATGAAATGGCCCTTTACATCGCGTAATTTAACACCATTGGATACAGTGAAGGAGGAAATTCAACGCTGCAGCAACGAAATTCAGCCAAATTTATGCAAAGAAATTGTGGGGAAAGTTTTATAAGCCAGATAACATCCCTCCTACTCGCCATCGCGTCACTTTTGGCCAAACGGATATGTTACTCGGCTACTAACCCTCCATTGCGAGTTCGGGCAGAAGGTATTCCACATCCACTATAAAGATGACCCAGATGCGATCAGCGTCCTTGAATAGCAACCTTCTTGCACAGCTCCGTACAGCTGTTGTGGCGCCCTCTACCGGCAGAAAAGTTGTGACGCGCATTAAAATACGACAGCCAACATCACCACCAACTCTCACACACGCTCACCTTAAGCTTGGCGAAATTACATCGTTTGTCTAACCACGGACTCACTGTTGGGAGAGTATGTGGTGAGATTTTCATAAGCCAGATAACAACCCTCGGACTAAAGTGTCACTTTTCGTCTAACGGATATATTACTCGGCTATAAACCTTGATTGTGAGTTAGGGCCTAGGGCAATCCGCATCCACCAAAATGTCATGGAAAATTTCGAGGAAATATTACAAATGTGCTAAGTATTGAAGGCTATTTGCCCTATGTCTTACTCCATACATAATCCTATCCAGTGTACCTTATATAAGGGCCTGGTTGGTAGAGCGTTGGACTAGTACTCCTTAGGTTACGGGTTCGAAGCTCACCGGCCAAAAGATTCCCAGACTGTGTGGCGACTGGGGCTAGTTAAATCAGTTCGTGGTCGCAAAGTCCTACATGTCGTGAGTAATACCACTGGGGGATACTGGGTCAGAAGTTATCTGTTCCAGGTCTTAAATTACGATTTGAGATGAATGAATTTGCATGAATGAAGTCCGCCTTTTAAAAAGGGCTGTGACGTGTGAGTAGTTCTTGGCCCTAGATGACGCTACTTGTAAAACAAAGAGACGCATTTCTTAGGCTTAAATCATCTGCGGATCGTATCAGCGGAGGCTTACCCACGGCAAGTGCCATTAGTCACAACACAACAGCGTACCTTATGATACAACAAAAATAGAACAATTTATTGAATTTTTTTTCTTATTTAATGAAAATCTCGTGTTATCACGTTGTTGTATCGTATGGCGCTCCATTTTTACTAACCCTAAATTTGTTTTTTTAATAGAGTTGCCAACATTCTACAAGAATGGCGGAAAATTCAACTCTCGCGTTAATTTTGAGACAACGATTACTAATGTAAATTTGTGAGAAGTACTTGATGTATCTGAAAGTTTACACGAATTACTAAAAAAGGTTCTGCTAAAATTATATAAAAATCTCAAGTTAGTAGTATAAATTTGTAAAAAAAACATTCTTGGAGGGTCCATTTAATTCATAAACATTATTTAAGTTAACAATGTTTAAGATGTGTATTAAATTAATAAGTTGAGGATTTTGTGTAATTAGATGTAAATATTTGCAAATGGTTTAATTGTATAAAAATTACTTGTAATGGAATCGCGCGTTAGTGAAAAAGGATTATTCTAAAGAGATTTCCAATAGAAGATCGCCATATTTGACCAACTTGTCAATTCAGCTGCGTTGGCATCATAATAAGGTCTCTAACGGTTTTCATTACACTCTGAAATGTGCAGTAGACGCTGAGAAATAAAGATTTGTCGCTGGGGAACATTGGGGAAATTTCCAGACGTACCTGGAACGAGCGAATCGTTTCTGAGTTTGCCCCGCCCACTTAAGTTGGGCGCTATATAAAACGCGGAGTGGGAGGAGCAACAAGTTCAGAGCTAGTTCAGAGACATAGCTAAAAGATGGCTTGAGAAAACATTTTTTGGCGTGAGTTTTAACGAGAGCTTTAATATTACTCGCAATTAGCGGATTGAATAGTGTTAATTTGCTGTGTAAATTGTAGTTTGTATTGTATGTATTTAATACGTTTTGTAGACAATTAAATCTGTATTTTATCTGCATCTTCGAATTGTTCTTATGAGAATTCTCATAACAACACTAAATTATATTTCGCATGTTTCAAATCAGAAATTTGTATTATTATCATTTCAGAACATGATGTTGTATTGGGATGAGGTTTTTGGAGTCATCAAAAATCCGTGGGCAAAAAATTGAAATTTTACTATCTGCACGAGCATTTCAAAAGATCAGCTTTTAACAACGTGTTGCCATTGCATTTACAAATGCTATGGTTAAAAAATAAGCTAATGACTACAGCAAATATCATTTAGAAAAACGTTATTTTCAGCACGTGATTATATGAAAGGAAATAAATAGGAAATGTTTTTTTAACAATCAATGCGAGACGAAGTTTATTTGGATCATTTGCAGTACTAAAGAGACTTTTTCAATGAAACAATTAAAACGAATAAAAATATAGTTTAACTTGCACGAGTACGTGTTGCTTGGCCGTTCAAGAAATTATATCCTGACATGATACATTGAAATATGCATAGCATGTTTCATTTAAATCTTTTTTTAATCAGAACTTTTGTAAATGCAATGGCAACACGTTATTAAGGGCTGATTTTTTTTTTTTTATGATGCTCGTGTGGATAGTAATTTTTTTATTTTTCGCCTCGGAGTTTTGTTAAAGCCAAAACACTTATCCCCAAAACATCATGTTCTGATATGGTAAAAACAGACTTAAAATACATTATCATCAGATATCATTCGGTAGTTTCCATTGACTTGCCAATGCTATGGAACTCTGGAAGAGAGAAGATTAACAAAAACTGAAAACTCATTTCTTAAAATTCTGATGTTGCTTGGACTGCCATCTAGTAATAAAGTTTAAAGCTTTATAATAATTTTTTTCGTCTTTTACTTTTGACGGTATAGTTAACACTACCTATTATTTTTGAATGAAATAATAATTTTAGAGCACTACTATTAAATATAAAATTTCTAGACAAACTCAGCGATTTATTTCCATACCTGGCTTCCTGAAACAGTTTCTCTTCTTCCCAGTGTGGGTTCAGTTTCTTCAGTTTTGTTGCAATTCTGTTATGTTCCCGCATAAAAATTGTGTCCATGGAGATAAGGAAAATATGTTGATTGGCACGTATATCTCCTGTCATTCGAAAAAGAAAATACCTTTCATCATTCATATTTTAAATATTTTTATTACAAATCATAACATTTCATGAGTTCAAACAGTTGAATTAATTTCTTTTTAACAAGTCAGTATAAATAGGTATGATGGCATCTGTTGATGCATCAAGTGCTAAAATCATTCAAGAGTGCCTTTTTTACTGCTGTAAATTCGTAGTATTATTTTGTAAGAAATTTCTTTCAAATTTAAAACCAGCTTTTCACTAATACTAATATTATTTCTATGTTCAATTATATACGAATTATACTTAGAGAAATTATTGTAACATTGATTTTGACGAAATCACACACTTCAAATCTCCCTTCAATGGAAGACCAATTTTTGCCATTACATAAGTTTTTCTGAACACGATAACTAAACACCAATTTGAACAAGATGGATGAAATTTGGTATTTAAATTTTACACTATATTTGTAGATTTCTATAAAATTTTGGCGGACAATCCATTCATAAAAGCCTCTCTGTCCGGGTACTAGCAAGAGCTAGGTAAATAAATTTGTGGCCCAATTGTAACATCTGCAATATATTTTATCAAAACTATCTAAAGATTGACTACTTTTTGTTCAGTGCTTTATTATGCGTGTAATGCCGTTAACTCAAAAACGCAAAGACATAAATAATTGAAATTTCATATGCGATCTTGTGACTTCAATTGTAGTTCAGTATCAAATTTTCTATTCATTTGTCGGTATAAAGATGTCCGTTCTTGTACATTTATTACGAACTAGCCGCCTTTGGCGACCAGTCGGTTCGCCAGTATTAATGCTCGCTAATATTTTATGTAGCTGTGTCTCATAACAGGTTTCTCACCAAAATATTTTTAAGCCAAACAAATTTTAATAATCATATAATTCATTTATAGTATTATTTATTATTATTTTCGTCAGATGATCTGTTCACTGTACTACTCACCTTTCTCTTTCTATCCGAGCAATGATTGTCCCGGAATTGAAATTTTATTTAATTGGTGGAGGGAAAGGTCTAAAATTCTGTTCTTATAGAATAATGAGATTCAAATTTAATAAATGTAAACACACTAAACAAATAAAGACACAATTGATTTTCAAGAGATGCAAAAGCTTAAAAACAGCCTGGAAAATGCCTCGCACAGACGAAATAATGGTGACACACACCCTTTTTTTTCACTACTTTTCTTTCTATAAAACCTTTTTTCCTTTTGTTATAACTCTTTTTCTTTCCTGCCCAGACTTCATTTTGAGCAGGCATATATTAAATATCCATACAGACTAATAATAAAAGCAACTATTTTCTTTCTTTTTAAGCATCCCGTTATCTATGAATGAAAACCAACTGACTTCGCGTATTTCTTTCTAAACAAATCATAATTTATTACTTCCTGCAATCTCAGTCTGTTGGTGTGGGGGGAAGGAAATGAAGATTTTTGGCGGGAAAGTAAGAAAAGTGTCGGTTTAACTATTTTCCACGCAGTTTTTTCATTTTTTCCCTCCATAAGAACCATCCTCGTGTCTTAACGAAAATATTTTTAAAAAATTAGCCGAATCGGCCAAGCCGTTTTCCAGTTTTGCGCTTAGCAACGCATTTCGTGTTGCATTTTTATTAATATAGATATAGGAAGAGGGTGAACTAATAGTAGGAATTGAAAAAATGCAATTAACTAGACAAATGAAATTTGGTTTCAGATTCTGGGGAACTTTCTGATTTTGCGGAACTTTATCAAATTTTGAGAGTATTCCAATTTGATGAATTGAGTACATAAGTACAAGTGAACTTGTTTAAAACTTAAAGGGAATAAGTAAATGAATTTTATAAATAGAGTTAACATCTAAAATTTACATTCTTATCAAATTTTAAACTGAATCTGTCAAAGGGTTAATCGTTTCTCGTTTGATGTTATTGCTTGCGTAAAGACATATCTCAAAAATGAAAGATTTTTGCAATCTTTCATTTTTGTTGTCGATTTGTTTAAGAAATAAAGAAATAAAATTTGTTAAGTGTTCGTCATGTGCCTATGACAAACATTCGGCTTTCTTTTATTTGTGCTATCGATTAAGTGAAGAAATCAATTAATCTGCTAATTAACTAGCCAATCAGCATATTTTCTAAGGTAATCAGTTAAAGCGCGGAAAGTTGTTTCATTTCTCAAATTACCTAGGTAATCTGAGAATGACATAGGTAAACCGCTCATTACCTACCAGATACTCAGTAAAGTAAAAATAAGACCTTTGCTGGAACAACAGCAACGTTTTTGTAAGCTTAAATTAAATGTTTTTTATATATATTTAAAGAATCAAATTAATAACCGGGAATGCCTAGATCACGTGGAGGACGCGCTATCCCTACGCCATAATACAGGCATCTTAAAATTTCCTAGTCAATACTGTTACAAGCGGGCAAGTGGGTGCCGAAGTAGAAAACGTTGGCGACTCTTCACTAGGAGCTTCGTGCCAGCCCAATTGACTTAGCGAGGGGAATATTCTGGTTGCCCCGAGACAGTTCTGGCTGCGTCGCGTTGCTTCTCGTGACGCTCGCCCGGCTATATAAGGGACGGATTGCCGTAAGAGGAGTGGATTGAGTTAGTTGAGAGTTTCTCTCTCTCGGAAGAGAAGAGTCGCTGGATTAGAGGATTACTTTTCTCGCTTGTTATTAGTGAGCTGTGTTTACGTTTGCTGTTAACTTTATATTATTGAGCTCGCTGTGACATACTGTTTGTTGTGCTGTACGATAGCTGTTTTGCCGTCTGTTTTTATTGTGCGTAAGGCTTGCATTTACGCTGTAAGTGACTGTTGACTGCTGGATTGTGTTTATCTGAAGTTTTACTTTATCGAGTCAACCTGTAAATACTTGTAAATTGTTTGTGCTGTTCTCAAGTAAAGTCCATTCAATCCGAACCCGCTATGCTTAGAACCTAACAATACTAATACATTTTTTGAGAAAAAAAAATTTTTTGCTTAATAATAATTTTAAAAAACTATAAAAATTAAATCAGTAAAAAAATTCACTCTGTTTAATGATGTATTATAAAAGATGTTTAAAAAACTGATTATAAAAAATATGCATACTTAAAATAAAACATTACAATTTAAGAAAAGGGGAAAACATTATTAAAAATAACATTTCGGATATATTTTATACATTAAATCAATATTTTCTATGTGTGATTGTTATAAACTATCAACTTACGTTAAATACATTTAAAAATCCTAGTGTGTGGTGACTGGCGCTAGTTAAATCTGTCGTGGTTGCAAAGTCCACCATGTCGAGAGTAATACCGATGGGGGTACTGGGTCAGAGGTGATCGTTCTCTGTTCCGGGTCTAAATTACGATCCGAGATGTATGAATGAATTTGCATGAATGTAGTCCGCCCCCTAAAAAGGGTTGTGACGTGTGTGTAGCTAAGTCGTACTCTTGGCCCTAGATGGCGCTACTTGTAAAACAAACTGACGCATTTCTTAGGCTTAAAATCTGTTGATCATATCAGCGGAAGCTTGTCCACGACAAGTGTCATTAGTCACAACAACAACATTTAAAAATTCCAATTATTAGGATTAGAAACATATTTAGCTGACACTACGTCGAGTTAATCTAAGCGGATCATACATATCGCATCAAATTTTTATCCCTACGGTATAATTCTTCAACTACTTTTTTTCCCTTAAGGGTATTTCACATTTAACTCACCGGTTAAAAAGCAAAGGGTATTCCGTTTTGGACAGTAAAGTTTATGAGGATGGCTTTCAAGAGTAAATACTTCACCATTTTCAGTTTTATTTGCCAGCAATTTGCCTGAAAACAAAAATAGTTTAATAAAATCATAGAGTTATCTTGAAATGCAATGCACCAAAAAATCATATTCTAAAAACATCAATTATAGTAATAGGTTAAATTTTAATTAAATATCTTTTCATTTGGCGTCAACATAAATCCGTGGACGAAAAATAAAGCAAAAATCCGTAGGCGAAAAATAGAAATTTTATTCTCTGCACGAGCATCTCGAAAAATCAGCTTTTAATAACGTGGTGCTATTGCATTTACAAAAGCTCCAATTAAAAAAAGATAAGTTAATGACTACAGCAAAATAAAACCTAGAAAAAATGTCATTTTGAGTACGCGATTATATGAAATGAAATAAATAGGAAATGGGATATTTTTTAACAATAAATGCGTGACAGTTTTTTTCGTCGTTTGCAATATTAAAGTGACTAGTTCAATGAAAAAATTAAAATGATTAAAAATATAACTTAACTTGCCCGAGCACGTGGTGCTTGGCCGTTCAAGAAATTGTGTTCTGATATGATTCATTGAAATATTTATAGAAATAGCATTCATTTTAATCTCTATTATTTTTGTGTTTTTTCTTTAAAAAATCAGGTAACTTATTGATGCTGAATCTGCAAATCAATTTCTTATTTCTCTTAATGCTATTATTTTATGTATGTTTAAAGATTTTACGGATTTTTTGTCCACACGGTACTTTAGAAAAAAATGAGCAGAATAAAGTGAGATTTTAGAAATTTTATTAGAATTTTCTCATTGAAAATTCTTTGAAATGTTAATGTTCCTGTTCTTTATTTTTCGAAAATATTATAGCTCACATTTAATTTTTAAATCCTTTTAAAATTAAAAACAATTAATACTGCAAAACATTTTCCTGAATTTGGATAATTTTTTTTAAATGATGTGATTTTTAACAGTAGCTTTCATGTATATTTGCACGCCTATTTCATTGCTCTTAAAATATGGTATTCGCTTGGTGTCTTGAAACATTATGGCTAAGTATCAAGATATCCTAAGCATAAACTCATATATCTTAACCGCTTGCCTGACTATCCCGAGTTATCTCGGGTTCGTATATATTGCACTTGACATACGAATTTATTTAACTTCCTAATTAGATGATACATCCTATCTTGAACATTTATTGTTATTTTAATTCCTCTAATAATGTAACGAGTTTTAAGATATTGAAAAGTTTTTAAGCGATTCTGGCATTTTAGATTACTGAATACTTTCGCTTAATTACAGGTTTAAAATTAATAATTCAATAATTCGATGCGCGTGTCAGAGACGTCATTGTATTTGAAATGGTTAATTACTATCCCGAGAAAACACGGGCGAAGAAGAATTTGTCGGTACGATTCGTTTTATCACGATTTTATTCGGTCATGGAATAAATGAGAGGAAATATTCAGCTTTGATTGGCGGCTAGCCGAGTTTTGTTGGTTTAGCTGCTCTTTTGGCGATATTGATCGCGTGTTTTCCCAATTGTATAGCATACTCCGCCTTGTGGATTAGTATTGTATAAAGAAGGATAGTTGAGTTGAAAGTAAGTAAAATAATGGCGATGATGTAAAATAGCTAAAGCGATGATTTTTCAACGCTGGTATGAATTTCTATATTGATATCCATATTGCTTTGGAGTTTTTCTTTAAATATTTTGAGAATGAATTGATCGACTATAAACCAGTGTACAGAATGTCAAGTATCATTTAGTGTTGTTCCTTGTTTCAAAAACTATCATACTAAGACTAATATTTAACTTTTTTTTCATTTGCCCGAGATAACTCGGTATAGTATACTAATATTAAAACTAAATGCTTTAACACTTACAAAAATCTAAAAATTCACCTTTAAACTTATATTTTTTTGTTATTTTTCCTAGTATTTGATAATAAAATAAAAAAAGGGATGATTTTATGCATTTTTTTCGAAAAAAAAACCTTTAAGGGAAGCGGTTAAAGAAAAGAAACAGAATTTACTGCTGCTTAAGGTGACCAGGGACCTTTAAAAGGACTTTTTACAATTTTCACCTTAACAACTTGAAATCTTACAGGCATTAAGATTAACACTATAGGGGATGACACACAACATTTTAAACCATTATATTAATTTATTTATGAGTTAGGGGGTTAATATAATATAATCTTAGCCATCAATAACGTCAATGAAAAAATTTCCAGGCGCTCCAAATTTGTTTGAATTTTATTTTATTTGTCTGAATATCAAAATTAACTAATAGAATAACTCAAAATTACTTAAACTTTTTAAAAAAACCAATAATTTTGATATTTCGTACTCAAACTTCAAGATTAATCGCAAGTTTTGTTTCAAAAGTGTTGGAGTAAGTAATAATAAAAATTGGAGCGCTTTCGAACAAATTTGGAGCGACTGGAACATTTTTCATTAACGTTATTTATAGCTAATATACTATATTAATCCCCCTAACTCACAAATAAATTAATATAATGCTTTAAAATGTTGTGTGTAATCTCCTATAGTGTTACTCTTAATACCTGCTAAGTTATTAAGGTGAAAATTGCAAAAAGTCATTTTAAAGTTCCCTGTTTGCCTTAAAACAAGATATCTAACAATCTCCGTGGCTCAGTTGGCATAGAGTCCTATTTTAGAATGATTGGTCTATGGTTCGAATCCCAGCCCCAGTGTGTTAGCCAAAGGATCTAAGCTATTGTTTATCCAAGGTCTGGAAGGTTCTAGACCTTTCTTAAATATTCAAAATGGACTATTCTCGAACATTTTTTTACATTTTTTAAAGTTAAGCCTCATCAGTGATGGGTAAATTCTTGGTCTTGTCCTGTTGTAAGTTGCCTAGCTCTAATAATCCTGTTTAAACTAATGGCGTTGTAATTTACATCTTCATGACAGTATTAAATGTTTTTATGGTTGGAAGTTTATTATTTAGCCAATAACATGCATGTAGGCGTAGTTACTATCAAAAGCTATTTCTAAACATTTATAACTGAGTGCATGTTATTTTAGATAAGATCAAAATTTTAATTTGCCATCATCAGTCAATTAAATTTTTCGACCTCTTCAGAAAATGTGTATTTAACCCCTTAACCGGTTTGCCCGTACGCCGTATGTGCATCGATTTATCGAATTTTGATAGTTGTAAACAAAAAATAAATCATTCATAGCAATTATAATTCAATAGTAAAATGACTTCGAATACGTAGATAAACCAAGTATTCCATCGATTTCCATTCGAATCAAAATAAGAAAATATTCCCAAAATAGTAGGCGTTAGCTTATTAGATAGTAGGAAAATAAACCGGTTAAGGGGTTAAATTGTGTCCCCAAATTAATTATTTATTAATTGTAACTCATGTGTAATATATACTTGTATACCCTGATAAATTATAACGCCTGCCGAATAAATTCATCATAATGCAAAATTGTGTATTTTTTCCATGATAACTGTTTTTGACAAGTATAGTTAACTGGTTAATCGTATAGCCATCAAGAGTAAACGAAAACATTTCGCAAAATAATAATTCTCATACAATTCTCCTTTTTTTTACTTTCTGATATTTTCTTATTTTATTTTTAATGTAATATTACAAATCGAAAAACGCCTTACCTGTTCCATCGTTGGCTCGTATACGCATAGCTTTCTTATCATTATAACCATAGATAGTTGAAACATCGTGTGGAGCTGTTGCACCGTTAACCTGTTGCCTGTTACCTATTAAAAAATATTTTTTAATTTCAAGTACTTAACATCTCTTATTTTGAAATTGTGAACTAATTTTTTTGATGAAAAAAGGTTAAAGGTTTAATTAAACACAATTAAAAGGTTTAATTAAACACAATTTAAAGCCTTTAAAATTATTTAATCATTAACAAAATTATAGTTATGGGAGTATCACCCCTGTTTCTTCAAAAGAATGAAATCTTTTTTTAAAGTATTGATGTCCCTAAACCAGTTGGTATTTTGAAATTTAACTTAATTCCAAAAACTAACGGCAATTTCAAGACAGCGAATGAGATATTTCTCCGCGTATAAGAGAAAATAGAGAAATGTTACCAAAGAAGATGGAATATTGATATAATGACAAATAAATACCTTATATTAGATACATAAACACCTAATGCACTATATTAATCTAATTGGAATAAACATGTTTTCCTTACCTGGTTATATCATTACCAACAATGTCCCTTACCGTCTCAGAACGGTTATCGGTGTAGAGCAGGGGCTCTCAAAAGGTGGGTCTTAAAGATGTGGAAGAAATGTTTAAAGAAAATTAATTTATTTCTGTAACTTTCATTTAAAAAAAGAGTTCACATACAACTTTTAATGTACATAGAAGTTGGTTTTTGTGTTCTATTAATTAATGGAATACTTGAGCTTGTTTGGAATTTAATGTCTGGAATGAGCTTTGTAACACACAAAACAATGTCATTTTCCGTGTTCAAACGATTTCTTGATTTTGTTTTTAAATTTATCGTTATGAAGAATCCTTGTTCGCAGTTGTAATGTGTAGAAAATGGCATCAAAGTTATTAATGATGTTGTGGACAGTTCTGGGTATTCCTTTTTAATACGTACCCAAAATTTGTCGATATTAGCTTTGCTGAAAGTTACTTTAGCTGGCTGATCACTTGAAATCTCTATCAGTTCATCATGATGAAGGGCACTTAGCTCAGCTATTGTTACTGAACGGATTGACTATCCACACAACCCCACTCATATCCTTAGCTGGAATGTAATCTATAAACTGTTCAAGCTTCGAGATGAGATGATACTAGTAAGGAGAAAGATAAATTGACAAGGGATGTGGCGACAATACCCGGCACATACTCTACGAACTCTTGAGTGCGTGTAAAATTTTCAAAATCTCTGTCTAAACTTTAGACAGAATTAAAACTTTGAGAGGAGGGAGGTCGCCAAAATATTCAAGTCTAAAAAGGGAGTCGCAAAGTCTAAAAGTTTGAGAACCCCTGGTGTAGAGGAAGTGTGACGAATCGA
The DNA here is from genome assembly GCA_026289955.1 of Argiope argentata. Classification (NCBI taxonomy): domain Eukaryota; kingdom Metazoa; phylum Arthropoda; class Arachnida; order Araneae; family Araneidae; genus Argiope; species Argiope argentata. The sequence continues at coordinate 53,917 of JAOUZG010052822.1, forward strand.
CTTTGACTAAAATTTGCTCGTTTGACTGGTTTTAATGTATCAGTAATTATAACTGAGAAAAGGATGAAACACCCTTTAGTATGAACCAAAAAAATACGAATCATGGACTGTTAAAGAATGACTGCTGTTACTGTTCTCCATTTGATGGCAGTGTTTCATAGAATTTATTCGTTTCTCCTGGTGGAAGGAGATCGTAGAAAATTATGACTTTCTAATCCCGTCAATCGAACAATAGCTCTTTAGAGGGGGGGGTAGCTCCGGTATTGAAGTAGCTACCTATTGTCCTTGCACCAAATGCATTTACTATGCACATTTTCCCCGTTTCATTTCCAGTGATGCCGTCTCCAAGCTATAAATGTTCCCTTTCGTTACTCACGTTTAACGATACTGATGAGTCTAAAAAGAGACTGTGGCAAAAACGAAAATTACAGTAAAAGAACTTTGGGACGACTGAAACTGATGACATTGACGGCTAAAAGATAACCCTTCATGTTTGTACAGGCAGCTCCAGTTAAGGTCACTCATAGCGCGACGAGAAAAAACATTTGTCACATCCTAATATATAGATTTAATGGAACTTGCGTATTAGACTGCCAATCAGTTACTAAACCGCCAATAATGGCAGAAAACCGCCATTATTTAACAAACTGGTCAAATCTTAACTGTTACTCGCCATTTTGTTGGTTTCGCCGGCGCCGGAGGTTTATCGCCAAATTTGAGTTCGTCGCCAATGAATTACTAAACGTTGGCGACCATTGGCGATCTAATACGTAAGTACCGATTTAATTTAAATATTCAATTCTTGTCAATTTCAAATTACTAACCAAAAAAGTGCAAGACATTTGATAGATCACGAGGAAGCATTTACTATGAATAAATATTCATAAATGATTTTTGAAAAACATTATTTCCTGCTCTTTTTTTCAAAATTATATTTATGAGCATTTGATGATAGACACTTAGCCATGCTCAAGTAGAGTTATAAAGAGAAGGAAAGAAAGAAACTTACTGGCGCTGCAATCTGTACATTTATCAGTTCTGTGCATACGGATACATGTTTTGTTGATTTTAGAATAGAATGGATCGTCAGTTCTCACTGGAATAGATGTGCAAACCGGATGGATAACCGGATCTGGGCTGCAGCACTCTATATCCACTGTAAAAGTAATGAGATAACTGTATAACATTTATAAAATTATATCATGAAGTGATTATGAAATTCCTATCTTGACAGAATTATAAAAATAAAGCAAAACTAAGTGTCTTGCATTAAAATTAAGAAGTGGTCATTATGCTATCTGCTTCGGCCTTATTTTGATATGAGATAATGAGTACTAAGAAAACTAAATATATAATCTTTTTAAATTAATGCACTTTTGCCAATGTTTAATTACTATGGGACTATTTCTCGGTGAATTTAACGGTGAATTGTTGTTGTTTTTGTTTCAATCCTAAAAGTCACTTATTAATATTCCAGAGAGTAATTCAATATGGCTGAATTTTGGTGAATTAATGGAGTGTGGCACGATTTTTTTATGCTTGGAGAGAAATCGAACATATGAAATCTATTTAATTTTGAAGGAAATCCGGAGATCCAGGAAAACTTCAAAGATTATAATTGGTAATGGTCTTTGCCTAATTGGTCTTCCTAAGTATTCATTCATAAAGAATATTTTTCAAAGTAACGCATCCCACATTTGCTAATAAATTGTAATCAAATTTCCAATTATTTTAGATGACTGGAGCTATTTTTGCTTGGTCTAACTATGTAGTAAAATGCAAGTTTCCTTGGTTTAAAAAAAAGATCAGCCTCATCTGTTTATCCAAGTGAAGTTGGATTTACAATCAGCCAACTACAATCCATCCAATAAGATCACACATGCGCAGAAGCTATAGAGTAGCAAGTACTTGTCCAGTCGAAACAAGAACTTGCTTTTGTACGCTTTCTCGGCGCATGCGCAATCTTACTGGAATCTTATAGCTGGCTGAGTGTAAACTCACCTTAAATTTGAATCTTCTTAAAATCAGAAATAGCTCCTGTAAACATGGGATCTCGCAATAATAGGAATTTTTGTAGGAATCATAAATACATAGGTAAACATGATGGATGGAATTATATGCAGCAAGCCAATATAAGATCATATAATTTCTTTGTCGATTGAATGCTGTCAACATAATTATCCTACCTAATTATCCGCCTGATTCTACAAAACACATATCCCGTAACAATACTCTAAGACGCCAGCCAATAAAAAAACCTTTTTAACAAAAATAACTAATAATTAAATACTACTGAACTATAATCTTAGGTCTTATCTGGAAATTTTAAACCATCGTCAAATAACTAGAACTTCAAATCGGTCAGTATCTCTTATATAAAGCCACAGAAAAAAGGAAATGTTAAGCATTGTTCAAATCGCCTATTAATTGAATTGCTTAATGTTGTGTGTTGGGTACCTGTGATTATTGGAATCGAATCCGTGAGAACATCCCCATAGCACTTATACTATCATCCATCTACAAGGTAAACATTTGTCCTCCTTTTTAACAATAATTCCCAGAAAAAAGTGGTACCATCCTATGTCCTACAGCATAGAAATGGACTTAAACTTTCCCAAGTTATGAAGTGCGATATATTTATGACTAAATATGCTACAGAACAGGACGTCCCAAAGAATCTTTAGACCCCTTTTAAGGGCTTAATTTGCTCTAGGTAAGTACACACCCAGTAGATATTCACTGAGATCGAGATTCTTCAATGAACCCACTATTGCCCGAAAAAAGTCTATTTCCTCCTTATACTATTTTTATTATGGATCAAAGGAATTGATAATCGAATCATTCATTTAGGAGTACTTACATGTTGAAATTAGGGCTTGAGATAAATCATGAGCTATAGTTTGACCATAAATTGTAAACATAAGAGAAACCTTTGAAGATTGCCTGCGAAGATCATTGAAAATATTTAGACTGATCTCTCTTGGCATGGGTAATCGTTTTCCAGTTACAGATTTCAGCATGTTCTCGTACCCTAAAGAATAACTACTATTAGAAAGATATCTATACTACAGAAAATCTATACATGTACATTTTTTCGGAGGCGTTTGAATTATTTTGAAACTAAAAGGTAATATGAAATAAAGATAATTATATGAGACCGTAGAACATAATTATTTAAAACAAAATGTATTTTATTGAAATTAATGGTTATATCAATAATATACAAATATCAATATAAACATCCAGCCATAATTCATTCAGCTTGTATGATTGTAGGTATTTTTTTCAAGCTTCGATGTACTACAAAAAAATACAAGAGCAAAGAACAAAATGAATTTATTACGGGAGATTATATACTCGTGTAGTGATTTCGGAGGACGAAACGGCTGAAATGGCAGCTATACTTCTTATCTACATATCTCTTTTCAGCATTACAATATATATAAATCTATATATATATATATATATATATATAAATGTATTTTGCATTCCCAAAAGCAAATTGCATTTTATTGTATTTATTTGCATTGTAGAACAAATTTATAAAAAGATGCAGGGATTCATAATAAATTCATACGATGGAGACTACAATCTATCACGGCCCATATTACTTAGCATATTGAAGACTAGTCACACTCGATTCGTCCATCCACATTTGTTGATGGAGAAACCGGTACCATTTTACTCAATTTGTGACAGTCTTGTGTCTGTTTTACTCATTTTTGCAGAATGTCTACGATTTTCTGCACAGCGTCTTACATTTTTTCAGAGATCTTATTTTGATTTAGCCAAAATGCTTTCTAAAACTTCTCAGGATGACTTTTTTAGATGTTTTGAAAAAAAAAAGAAGTTTTCTTTATAATTGCATGTAAGCATTAGCCAAGCTTTTTAATATTTAAAACCATACCTTACATTATTGGTGCGCTTTTTCATTACTCATTTTTATACTTTTAGATATTTGGCTTTCGAAGGTATTCAATTGTTTCAATTTTTTTATTAATTGATACAAATATATTAGCATAATGAGTGTGATTGAGAAAATGGCTTTAGTGCTATTAAACATAAAACGAAAAGAACATGTTTACTTTTCGATTTAATCGCCGTGAATGTTTGCACATTAGTTCAATCGTTGAGCCAAATTTCGATCTTTTCTTCGAAGAACGTTAGTGTCAGTGACATAAGAGGGACCTTAACACTCCATCGAAATTCGGCACTGATCTGGAAGCTCTTAGAGTTTTGAATCACCCAGTTGACTACTCTTCTTCTGTTTGTGGGCAGCCGACCACCTCGCATCATTGAACGAAGCAGTATTGACATAACTTTTTGACTACTGTTAACTTTTTAAGTAATACAGAAAAAGCATAACGTTGTTTAAATAATTCTCATTCAAATTAATTTTGTGTGGGTATTTTTTCTTCATATCTCAGCATATGAATCGAAAAAAATTGTCTTATTGAAAACTTTTACTCTTCATTCGCCCAGAAAAGAAAGAGGAAAAATATTTTAATAACTTCGTGATCAAAGTGTTAATGGAAAAGAATATTTTAACATTCGACCTTTAAATTCGAAGTTGCATTCGCCGGCGTGGTGGTCGCCGAGCTTATTGTCTAAAATTCCTTTCTGCTCAGTTTCTTTCAAACCACATTATTAAATACGTTTTAACACGATCTTCTGCTGGGACAGATTCCAGTCCTTGCCCTCCCCATGCATCTAGATGTAATTTTAGGTTTTCAGCTCGATTCTAATTTGTAGAAAATTAGATACCAAAGCCTCCAGACTAGTAAAGAACTTCAAAGGAACATTAAGACACATCTTACATCTCCCGACACAACGTTCTTCAAGAGAAGATCAGAAAAATGGATAAATTGCTCGAATCTTCACAACAATAATGATGGGAAGTAACCATATTAATACTAAATTTCTAGTAATCAATTCCTTTTGTTTTCTACTCTAATTTTTTAATACTCCATAGGAGCTTGAAACAAAAACTCTCCAATAATCATAGAAATTTATCAAAAATAGGAATCTTTTCTGAAAATTTGTAATTAAAATTTTTAATAAAATTTTATTAAAAAAATATTAAAATGACGAAAAATTAAAATAATTCATTACTATAAAATCTCTTATATTTTATTTACTATTAAATCTCCATAAAGGGACATTAGAAGATTTGTGTAAAGGCCTTACCACAAGGCAAAATACCGTCTACACTTCCATGGATAAACTTCGATTTATGCAGGCAACCACTAGAGCAAGATTTTCGTTAGCGATTCGATTTTCGTTTTGTGAGTGATAAATATACCATAACGTACATTGACGTTTTTAGGTTTACCAGACAGCAAATGCTCAAGTGACGTAACTTCCGTGGTCGTTTGTCTATGAAACTGTAGACGGTAATTTGCCGTGCGATAAGACCTTAATAATATACTTTGAAATGCTTGTGGGAGAATATTTTCTTTTGGTTAATTTTAAATCAAAATGTAATAAATTTGGAAAAGGCCCTTTCTTAAAGTCTCATCACACTGCAAAATGCCGTCCACACTTTCGTGGACAGTCTTCGATTTATGCCAGCAGGCAACTCGCAAAGCAAGATTTTCGTCATTATGAGCTTTTTCAAATCAGCATGAAAATGTAGACAATAGTGGCAGAAATACCGTTTACAAACAAAATTCAACCGATCACGTGAAACTTTGATAGTGACGTAGTGTGCTAAGAATGGCGTGATACGCCAAATAAGTACAAACAATGAATAAAGAGCGATAAATATACCATAACGTACTCTTACGTTTTTAGCTTCGCCAGACAGCAAATTCTCAATTACCGTCACTTTCATGGTCGTTTGTCCACTAAAGTGTAGACGGTATTTTACCGTATGATAAGACTTTTAGAAACCATTTACCAATCGAGAAGTAACTATGTGTCATATTTGATAACATTCTTCTCAACAGAGACTTTTGGAATATTTTTCCGTCGCTATTTGCAAATTCTTCTCTTCTTATAATGTTAAAATCATTACATAGATCTTTACTGGTTTTACTCTCTCATATACGAAATATATAAAAAGGCAGTGTTAAAATAGAGAAAAAAAGACTTCGACCTCTAGATTCGATCGAATCTCTACGTCCCAGACCCCCCCCCCCCCATGTTGGGAGACACGAATTTTTAAAATCAAGTTTGTTCGTAGGGGAACATAACTGAGAAATGATTTGCTCTTGATAGAAGTAGCTTTGTGTATACATTTAACCAATTTTTATAGATTGTTATAAAGTTTTAAATTAATTCCATTCAGACTAAGTCTTTCCTCCCAGATACTTCAATTATAAGTTCACATGTTAACTGTGGAATGAAGAGAGCTAGATTAATAAAATTTAATGCACAGATATAAAATGTAAAACTTCAATAATATATTTGGTACTATATCCGTCAACGGATTCATTGTCTGTCAGTCTATATTTTCTCACTCATGTAAGCATGGTAGCTCAAACCATCAATGATATATGAAATTCGATGCGTGATTGTATTTATGTGTGGAATTTTGGTATCAATACCTTAGAGGTCATCAAGAGTTATTCCCAGAAAGATTCTGCGCATAATCCCTAATAAATTTATCGTACTAGAGAATGCCTTCCATGGCATAGGTGTAAAATAGTTATGAAATATTTTTTGGGGTGATATTCACATTTTTTTGTCTATCTAGTCGTTCTTGGCGAATTATTTAGCTATTAATTCCTGACATAAAGTTAAGAGTATACGAAAATAAAATTTGAGCATTAGATATATAAGTTAGAATTGGCGTAAAACAGTTATGAAATATTTACTTTTGTATGTTAATTTTACATTTTAATGAATCCATCTTGTCGTTCTTGGCGAGTTATTTGGAGATTAATCTTTGGTATGAAGTAAATAGTAGAATATGAAAATCGAATTTATGCTTTAGATACACTTTTCTCAATCAATCAAAGCAAGAGTTGGACACAAAATTTCACTTCTAGTCACAAAATTCCATGCCAGAATTGAACTTTAAGTCATTACGTTATTTTATAGACTAGTTTATTATAGACTGAAAGTGCAGACCGGCAGTGCCCATTTTTGAACCCAGCTCAATATTTGACAGGTTTTCTCCCCATAGATGTTATGTTTATGGGTTGAATCTTATTTATCTAGCTATCTTTATTTTGTTGTTATCATTTTAACGTATATTAAAACAGTCAGACTTTCTCTGAGCGAATTATCACAAACTTTGATAGAAACCTTCAAATTTGATTTAAAGACCATATACCAAATTTTAGCTTTCTAGCTCAAAAGGTTTTTGAGTTATATTTGTCACAGACAGACGGACTTTTTTTCCAAAATTTATTTTTCAAACTCAGGCAAGTCTAAAATGTAGAAATTCGTCAATATCTGGAGTCCAAAATTTTTTACGATTACTATATACTTCCTTTAAACTACATAATAGAGAAAGTTTATATATATATATATATATATATATATATATATATATATATATATATATATATATATAATCTGATTTTTTGGTATTTATGCATCACTACACACAAGTAATTAATAAGCAAAGATCATATATAATAGGCTCTTTCGTAGATATTGTTCACCAGTGGTATGCAATCATTAGTAAAGAAATGCATTTAGGTAATTCGTGTTTCAGGCGAATTATTTTCAGCTGATTAAAATGAAAACTTGATACAGAATAGAAATACAGTCATGAAATCACATATCAAACAATTACATTTTTGAATTATTGCATTTACATGCTTGTGAAAGTACATATCGAAAGGGAGGAAGTCAAATATAGCATTTCTTCATACAAAAATTTATGTTTCCTTTCTGAATAATTCATTTAATATTTTTAAAATTTCGGGAGCCTTTTTAGACTTTTCATGTGGAAACACAATGAATGAAATATACTGTATTTCATTTTCATTTAATTCTTTCAAAATATAAAAAACTGCAACCAATTACACTAAAAATTTGCAGTTTTATTCAGTAGAATTTAAGATTTTTTTTCCTTATATCTTGTACTGCACTTTCCGCTTCTGATTAATTAAGTCGTCATTATGTATACAAATCGTGTGACCATAAGGGGGGGGGAATGAAGTACATTTTTTTTAAATAAATAACTTTTAAAGATATTTCTTTTACAGCTTTACCATGATAAAATGCTGGCTGAAATCTCAAGTAGCATCCTTCTGAAATCCCCCAGGTTGGATGTTCTAAATTGTTGCAACTTCCATTTATACTTCGATATGGGTATGAAGGATCACAGCGAATGGGTTCTTTCAAGGCACAGTGGTTTAAATCATTCGAAAATAAAATAGTAGAATTTCCATTTTCATCGTGGTAATTTCTGTTAAAAAAAGATCCGTTATTGTACAATAAAATAAATAAGATGACAGAACTTTAATTATCATCAATATAATTTCTATTCATGAAAAATCTACTTTAGTAAAACAAAAAGATAACGATTACTAACATTCCTTTGGAATGCTCAGCTTTCAAATCACACGATTCGAAGATACTATTTAATGTAAATAGGTTTATACAAAGAGACAAAGATAGATTCTCCCTACTTCATTGATCAGAATATTGAGTTGATTATTTACATTTATTAGGAATGCTCAACTTTCAAATCACTGGATTTGAAGAGACTATTTAATGTAAATAGGTTTATACAGAGACAAAGATAGATTCGCCCTACTTCATTGATCAGAATATTGAGTTGATTATTTACATTTATTAGGAATGCTCAACTTTCAAATCACCGAATTCGAAGAGACTATTTAATATGTTTATGCAAAAAGACAAACATAGATTTGCCCTACTTCATTTATCAGAATATTAAGTTAGATATTTGTTTTTTGTCATCAATTTCTTGAAGAATGGTGCATAGTTCCAATTTTCACGCAAAGCTAATATATTCTTGTTAAATATATTCACTGCTATGTGAATATGTGATAAGTCGAGCTTGTAATTTTGAATAGCCTTCATGATCACCAAACTTATCCCCAAGGGGATTTTTAGTGGTGTGGATATTTAAATTCTGGAGTCTACTGGTAGTCCTTAGCGATTTTGATGGAACTGAATGGTGTCAATGAATAGAACATAAATGCCATTTTCATCGACATTTCACGATCAGCTGTAAAAGTTATAGTTTAAAGCCTTATTTAATTAATATTTTATGCTAAGTACCGCCGGCTTTCTGGCGCAGAGGTAGTGTGTCTGGGAGTCCCGATTCGGGCTTGGCTGTTCTTCTGAGTGCTATCTGTGAGATGTGTAAATGTGTGTGATAACTATGCGGTTATTGCACTGGAAGGCTTATAAATCGTTTGCGAACAATTTACTTCGTTGCCTTTATTCCTTTATACATCACTCTCTCACACTCTCGTCATTGTGACGTACTACCATTTTCATTTTGTAGCTTGCTGCGAATTATACTTAATTTATGGACATAAGTATATATAGTGGGGGGAAATACAGAGTCTTTCTCATCATATTTTTGTAAAAAGAAAAGTTTCTGATGATGATGTCGAGTCCGCTTTTTACCGCGGATAGAGGGGTGCAGTAGTTTCTGAGGGTATGAAACCCTGAGCACCCGAGGGCAGAAGTCTGACTTCTAGCTCAAATGAAGATAAAACACACACACATACGCTTGCACAGCCCCTTTTTACAGAGAGGCACATTCACTCATCTCACAGATAGCCACACAGAAGAACAACCATGCCCGAACCGGGACTCGAACCCAGGACCTCCAGAACACGAGGCAGACGCGCTACCTCTGTGCCAGCAAGCCGGCAAAGTTTCTGATCATTAATTCTTTTATAGTGAGTTTATTTTGTTCGAAATTTATTGCTCACCTAGTAAATGTTAATTAAGATATTACATACCAAATGTCTTGAAATTTTACTTTTTACGAGATAAAAATCTATGATATTAAAAAGAAAATAAGAAGATTTGTGCGATGATGACCAATGCATTGCATCTTCGCATTTTGACACGAGGACTTATTTTCCTATACTTACATAATATTACGTTGACTTCTATGTTGGCAATCTATATCCTCCATGTCTTCGCATATTTGCTCATTTGCTATGTACAAACAAAAGAAAAATTAATAAACATAATCATGCATGACTTAAAGCTGTTTACAACATTTTTACAATTTTTATATTAACAGTCGTTGTTACTATTATGTTTATCAACTCAATTAATCAGTTTTTCTAACTTAATAAACCAGTCCCTTGAAGCCACTTCAATCGATGCTAACTTCGTGGAAATGCAATAATAAATAACGACATTACAGATATGTTCCCTCTCTTATTTTGTTGTTGTTGACGACTGCACCTTTTTATGCATGTTAATTATAAGAATTCTCCATAAATTGAAAATATTGAATTTATATAGTTTACTTTTTTTATATTCTTGGGCATAATTTTATGTCGTTGGTGATATTCTTAACCCTTTGCACTCCGAAAAATAATTAGGTGCAAAATTATTCACCTAATACAAAGATTTGTTTATCGATATGAAAAATAAATATTCATAATTCTTTTAAGTCGAATTTCTTTGAAAAATGAATCTACATTTCTTAATCATTATGTAGGCGTTTCTACCAATTAAATTTGAGAAATAAATACATAAAACGTCAAAATGGTTCAAAATTTTGAATGGTGAGCCAGCTTCACCATCGGAGTGCAAAGGGTTAAAGTCACTACCAGATGTTTCATAATACCGAATTTTTTCTTAATTACAATATCATATTTTCTCACAAAATAATGACGGAAATTTCTTCCAGTACATTAGAAGTAAAAAGAACAGATAATATAAAAAGTTTAAGCCAATTCCTACTTAGGTAACGAAGAAAAATGTTATTTTAGTTACTTTTTATTACATAATAACAATTAATATAAATAATTTATCAAAAATGTATTGGTTTTCGCAAGAATTGAACTCATATTCTTCACTTTCACGTGAAGAATACTGAAATCATCCCATTTTATCGATTGAGAAACTGCCTGTTGATTTCAATTTCCATCGCAAACTGCTAACACTCTATTTAAAGTATTAAAAGTTATTGAAATTTAATTAAGGAGTTGATATTTGAAACAACTGTATTAACATCAAGTGGGATCCACTACAGATTTTAAAATATTTACTTGATCTTGAGTGGATGAATAAAAAGTATTTTATTGACGATTGAAAATTTTAACATGATATATAGACAGAGTGTGAACTAACAGTAAAAATTGAAAAAGAGAATTAAATCTTAAAATATAATGACGAATTAACTAAATATCCATTTTATATGTTTGGACATTATAAAACTAATAATTTTATTTAGAAGCATGACTTTAAAAGCTTTTAACTAAGAATTAAAATGCATTCATTTATATGCCTTTATTTAACTGGATTTGTTTCCAGTATGTAACATGAGGTTCTATAATCTGATTTTTTCCCCTTTCTGAAATGTTAGAGCATTTAAATTATATAATCTTGTGTACTATAGACGACAATAGACCATTTGAAGTTTATTTTTACCTAATTATAAATTTTGTGGACTTTATATTAATTGTTTTGTTTTAAATTTTACATTTTTGTTTAAAATTTGACATTTTTATACTAGTGTTGCCATTGAAGAAAAATTGATTTACAAATTTAATATTATTTATGATACAAGAATTCAAAATAGAAAGGAAAATGCTTAAAATAAGAAATATACCGGGATTTGTTTTTGTGGAATAAGGCTGATTCTAAAAGCTGTTTACATTAAATTTCAAAGTATTAAATAATTATTAGATACATGAAAAAATTAAATAATTAAGAACATATCGTAAGAGCATCTTCGAAACCTGGCTGTATTCTTTATAGATAAAAGAAAGACTATACTTAACTGATAAATAATTCTAATTTAAGCTTTCTGACAATTTTTATTTACCTAATTGCCAATTGTAAAAAAAAGCCGTGACTTTGACGTCATTTTCTGATATATTGGTAGTGACTTCGTTCAACAATATCAGCAAACTGAATCCAACGATGAACGAAAATCTAAAAATCCTAAAAAATAAAATTTAAAAAAAAAACGGCATTAGCTGTAAAAAAAACATGGTCATTAAAATTTTCGTGTTAAAGAGTGTTTTTTAAGATGTAGTTCAAAAAATATTCTCCGCTAAGAAATTTTATTACTATTTTTTATAGGCTTTAAGGTGAAAAATAAATATTTTCTTCCGTCCAAAAATATAGTATACCCTTTTTAGTTTTTTGTATATGCAGCAAAGAGAAATTGTAGTAATCGTTAAAATATTCGAATTTAACGTATCTCCACGTTCCAAACTTACCTGCGATCGAAAAACACACTTTAGGGAAATACTTAAGTGTCTGCATGTCTGTCTTTGACAAATACAGACATGAGCTAGACGAAATTCGGTATACGGTCTTTACATCAAATTTGCAGGCTTCCATCGAATGTTAAGTAAACTTTGTTCATACAGTCTACCCAATTGTTAAAATATAAATTATCACGATTGATACAGAACAAAAACAGCTAGACTTATAAAATTCAGTATGCTCTATTTAAACTATATAGTGTAGACTAATGTCAAATTCTGAGCCAAATCCAACAAAGAATTGACTATCTGCCTTATGGTTTTTCATAAACACGATGATTCAAAAACGCATTGATTTAAATATATCAAATTTGGTACGGATTTTGTGACTATTAGTGTGGTTTTGTTTCAAATTTTTGTAAAGAAAACGTATCTAAAAGACAAATTTGAATTTCGGAACTAATAAGCACATGGGGGATTAATCGTTAAATAATTAGCGATAATGGGATTTTGTGACTACTGATGCCGTTTCGTGCCAAATTTTTGCTCTAATCGATAAAAAAAAGCATCTAAAACACAAATTGGAATTTCGGATACAAATATGCGCATGGGGTATTAATCGCCAAATAACTCGCCAAGGATGATATAATAGATTCAGTAAAAACACTAAATATACACCAAAAATTAATATTTAGAAACTATTATAAGGCAAAGCCATTTAAAGTATTTTAATAAATTTATTAGAGTATATGTGAGAAATTTTGAGGATATTACTTTCTTTGGTTGCATTATTTGATTTCAAAAATATTAAAATTAATTATTTCATGATGTTTATCATTGCAATTACCTATAATTTTAGGGTCCTGTATTGGTGCCTATATACTACTTTTTATGATATAAAGTACTAGGCTTCTCAACATTAAACTCGACAATCTTGTCTTTCCATCACGTCCCTGGTGTAGATCCATCGCTATGGCCTTCTTCCACATATGCCATGGCCGGATATCTTCTTGCCGGAGCACGATATCGACAACTCGGACGTTAACGAGATTGCACTGGTTACGAATTTGAGGAAAAGATCGAAGTTGAAGTAAGTATTCCTTTGATCATTGTTTCCAAAAACAGTCAAGTAATACCTGCGGCAGTTTGCAGATTTTCTTAATCCTTGTGTCATTATCCGGGCTGGAGGGAAAGATGGACAAAGGGGTGGTTTTCATCAAGTAATAAAAGGGAGTATCAGAAGGAAGATCAGAAAAGTCAAGTCTTCCTCGAAGGCACAGTTAGCCCTCTTTGAGAAAGGGATTGAAACGGGAAAATTTTGATATTGTTGTCAAGGGACGTCCATCTTTACAATAAAAATTCTTAAATATACAAATTTTAGGGCACAAAATATTAACAGTAGTGACAGAATAAAATTGCTTTTTCAAGTGTATGTGCAGGCTCAAGATTAACAAGGAGAAGACATGGGGTTGAAATCTGAGATCGGGATGAGATATAGTACTGTGGTGTTCTATATAAGCCAATTAATATCCTTCAAGCTGAAGGGTCCCTTTTGCTCGATCGATATGATACTCGGCTACTAACTATAAGATTGGGAGTTCGGGCCAAGTGCAATCCGCTATAATCCACCTAAAGTACAATGCTAGCATACATTTGGAATGTTTATTCATGAAGATATTAAAACGCCATGACCAGTCAGTTTCGAGGAAAATGGTCCGCAAACTTTTGGTAAAGCTTATATACTGATAACTGCATTCCGGTAGTCCGGATGGTCCTGATGGCGTGGTTGTCTAGGTAACCGACTCGGGTTCGGAAGATCAGAGGATCGAGGCTAGCTGGTAATTTTCTTTAAAAAAAACTCTCATTGACTTTAAAATTCACAAATATTTTTAATTAATATTTTTTTAGTCTTTTTTTTATTCAAAAAGAAATATTTATTATCGAAATACATAATAATAAAATTAATTTTTTTTAAAAAAAAGTTTTAAACATAGATACATTTTTTAAAAACTATTTAAATTTAATTAATGATTTACTGATAGTTTTAATCAATAAGCTATATATTTTTATTCAAGAATAAATGTTTATTATTTTAATATTTAAATTGTTGTTTAATATTTAAAAAATGGTATTTAACATAACATAAATGGCGATCATTATCTTTACTTATAATAAAGCACAATGTGTGTGTGTCTGTTGGCGGTGTACAACCCAGGCCGTTCGACTTACAGCTACCAAATTTGATACATGCATACCTTGGGGGCCGGGAATGTGCACCTCGGGGCCCTTTTTTTGAATTTTTAATTAAAACTTAAATTAATTAAAAAATAAGCGAAATGTTAACGTTTTTCCGCTATAACTTCTGAAAATATTACAGCACAAAATTGATTTTTGCATCAAATTAAAGCACAAAAAATTAGCTTTTCAATGATACTAATATTTTGACCTATAAATTAAAACTCTATTTTTAATGAATTTTTTAACATTTAATTTAATCTTATCTTTATAACAATTTATTTCGCAAAAAATAAAAATAAAATTTTATCTTCACGAGGATCTAAAAAAAAATCAGCTTTTAATAAAATGTTGCCATCACATTTTCAAAAGTTCTGATTGAAAAAAAGTTAATTAATATCAAAACTAAAAACGAAAAATATAATTTTCACCACTTGATTATATGAAATGAAATAAATAGGAAATGAGACATTTTTTAAACAATAAACGCAAGAGAAAAATTTTTTTATCGTGTGCAATATCAAAATTAATTCAATTAAAGAATTAAAGTAAATAAAAATACAAAGTAAAAAAATATTACAAAAGTGCGACAATTAAAACTGAAAAAGAATTTTTAGAAAAGCACCAAACGATAATCTTCTGAGAGCGAGATTAATTATTTAAAAGCAAGAAATTTTAAACGAACTTTGAAAATGACGTCATTTCAAAGAAACGACGAACAAAAAGAAATTGATAATCAGTAGTAGTAAAATATTTTTGCATTCTTTTTTTTTAATTTTTAAAACAATAAGACATGTTTTGAATAGTTACTTTTACTTATGTGAAGAAGATATTTTGTGCAAATCAAAGAATTCGCCTTCGTGATTGTAATTTATCTCCGCATTTTAATAAATCATGCGAAATAAAAACGCATCTTCTTTCAACGAAGTAACGTAATATTAAAGCTATACTGGTAAAAGAAGGTCAGCTATTTGAAAACGAATTTTCTTTCAAACAAGCATATGTAATAATTAACAATGGAAAATTTGTAAAAGCATGTAAAAATATTTTTTACCCGCATATTTCGGAGACATCAAAACGTTCTAACCAAATTAATATCATGTTCTTACATGAGAAAATTGAAATCAACTATCATTCCATATAAAACATATAAAAATGTCATTTTCGGCACGTGTCTGCATAAAATGAAACAAATATGATACATGATATTTTTGGAAAATAAATGCATGGGAACGTTTCCAATGATATTTTATAATACATATACAACTAATCCAATTAAACCGTTTTAATTAAGGCTACTATGGCTTGACATCTATAAGGCATCTTCTGTAATCGGATCCCAACATATAATTTGTTAACATTTTTTGATAGACATACATCTCTTACCAAATGGTCTTAGTGAAATATATAATTATTAGATTGAGAGAAAAAATGCTGATGAATTACAAATTTTAAATTTTTACGTATATCATTTACTCTGTTAATTATATTTAACAAAATATTCTAGAGACAATAAGTCCTTAAAATAAAAAAGTGGCACTCCAATCAACTAAATCAATTAACAAAGCTGATCGATCTATGAAAATTTCAACATAACTATTCGATATAAACTGGCGATTTTAGATCACTTTATCAAGATATCAAAGAAGCCAATAAGAGTTACTCTATAATAATTGGTCTAGATTATGAAAATGATGATTGTTCTAAACTTGCAATATTCAGAACTGAATAAATCAACCAGATTTGAAGAAGATAGAAATGTTTATTTATTTATTTAGAAGTTGAAATATTAAGAATATTTTACAAATATGAATCTATAAGACCAAAGGAATTTAAACCATAATTTTTTATACATGTTTATAAACCATAAAAATGTTATTATTAAGAGCATTTATATGCATCTAAAAATGAAATTAAAAACTGAATGTTTCATTCAATCTGTGAAATTTTTGTTGAATAATTCCTTCAGATACAATAAATTATAAAAAATTTTCAATTTCTGCAGTGAACATAAAATTTCAATGCCGGACTACTCTGCTTTCAGTTCTTAGTTAAAGGCATGATTGGATTGAGTAAAGAGATCTTTATATTAATGGAAGCTTCATTTCCATTTTAATATAAAACTGAATTTTACGTGCACTGATAGAAAATCCGAGAGAGATGCGGAATTCAAAGATAGGACTGCTTAAGGCCTATATAATAGTATAAGTGAATTATATGACTATCGAAATTTGAAGCTTAAAAATATTTTGCTGAAAAACTTACTATGAGACCAAGTTATATAAATATAAAATGGTTGAACCCTTTAGTCAGCATTAATATTGGCGAACCGACTGGTCGCCAAAGGCGGCTAGTTATTTATAAAAACTTACATCGAAAAAAAATTATTCAATATGCGAGTCGGTTACCTAGACAACCACGCCATCTGGACGGGAGTGAAGTTATCATTATATATACTTTAACAAAAGTTTGAGTATCATTTGGCTGGTCATTGCGTTTTAATATTTTCATGAATGGGCGTTTTAAATGTATATTATCATTGTACTAAACTTCATCTGGATCAGACATTTCAACCTCTTGCCCCCTCCCCCCCCTGTAAGATTGCTCAACATCAGGCAACCAAGTTTGTTGGTTGTCGTGATAAATTACAATTTAAAAGCTAAGTTTCTTTTTTGAAAAGCATCGTAATTTACTTATATCATTAATAAAAAGTGCAAATTATATTGAACGCACATATAAAGCAAGATATTACATTTTTCTTACGCTAATGTTTTTATTATTATTAAGGTAAACAACCGAAACTATACAATTTAAATAACATATAAGTTGATGGACAATTAAGTGTTTTACGAACTTATTGTTTTATAACAAAATGATACGTATAGGTATATCTATTATCTGTTTAACTGCGTGTTATAACATACATTATAAAAGAAGTAATATTAAAAAATGAAGTCAATTCCTACTTAGATCAACGAAGAAAATTTTTATTTTAGTTACTTTTTATTAAATAATTGCAAATAACATAAATAATTGATCAAAAATTATTGATTTTTGCAAGAAATGAATTCGCATTCTTCACCTTTACGTGAAATATGCAGAAATTTTTGCATTTTACCGATTGAGCTACTGCCTGTTGATTTCAATTTTCATTACCAACCTTTAAAACTCTATTTAAAGAATTAAAATCTAATGAAATTCAATTAATTAATTAATTAATTAATATTTGAAAAATCTGTATTAACATTAAGTGTCATCCACTACAAGTTTAAAGTAAATTTATTTAAACTTGAGTGGATGAATAAAAAGTATTTTATTAACGATTGAAAATTGGAACTAGATATATATTGAGAGAGTGTGAACTAATAGTAGGATTTGAAAAAGGCAATCTCTGCAAAGCAAATTGTTGCTTACTGTTTTCCGAAGCACGAAAGTTCTTGGAACTATTTTCTATTTGAATAATCGACGCTAATAAAAAAAGTTTCTCTTGACTACTAGGACATTTTGAAATTAAAACGAATCTGCATTTTTAAATTTTTTCTTCATTAACTTCATCGCACACTATTGCACAAAAAATATTTTTACGCCACTTAACAAATACAAGATTTTTTGTAACCATAGCATTTTTTTTCTTTAATTTAAGTAAGTTAAAATGTATATACTTGTTAAAAAATATTTTGTAACAGACTTTTTATTGTTACAGATTCTAATTTTATACATACGCATGGTAATATAAAAAAATATACAATATTAAAGATATATTTTTAAATTCGCATTATTGCTGCTATATAACTAAAAAAATATAATGCTAGATATATAAAATTTAAAACATTCCTCCGGCTAAAAGTAAGTTGAAACTTATTTGGATTTCTCAGATTAGAGCTGCGCAGTATAGCCGGGTACGACTTTTGCGCCATTAAACTTCAAACTCAGATTAGAGCTCCGTATAACCTTTTTTTATGATAAACATATCATTAAAAAATTTTAATTCATAACCAAAAAATTTTAAATTCTAAAATCCTATAAATTTCTTATAAAGAGCATCATTTTTCTTAAATTTTTGCAAGTTTTATTACTGATTTAATAAAAAAATTATAATTATAATCTGGAAAATTTTAGCTTTTCAGATTTCTTATTGCGTTTTAATATAAATAGTATTTCATTTATATAATATTTTATTAATACTACATAAACAAAATATAAAAATGCAATGATAATAAAACAGATTCTTGAACACATTTAATATACTTTGAGTAATTTTATTTATATAGGTGAAATATATTGAATAGATTATATCTGAATACATCGCTTATTTTGGGAAAAATTGCAATAATATGTAATTTTCCTCTTTCTTTATTGTAATTAGATCTCCCAATATTATAATGTCAGAGCATGATGATGTTTTTCGGATGAGGTTTTTAGCGTCAACAAAAATACATAGGCGAAAAATAAAAATTTTATCATCAAAAAATCAGCTTTTAATATTCTTGTTGTCATTACATTTACAAAAGCTCTGATTAAGAAAAATAAGTGATTGACTACTGCAAATAAAACCTAGAAAAATGTCATTTTGAGCGCGTGATTATATGAAATTAAATAAATAGGAAATGCGATTTTTTTAAACAATCCATTTTTTTAACAATCAAACAACAATTTTAAACAATTAATCAAAGTTTTTTATTGTTTGCAGTACTAAAGTGACTCATTCAATGAAACAATTAAAATGAATAAAAATATAATTTAACTTGCACGAGCACGTGGAGCTTGGCCGTTCAAGAAATTATGTACTGACATGATAAATTGAAATATGCATAGCATATTTCATTTTAATCTTTATTATAATTTGCTTTATAATTTTATAATTTGCTGCTATACAGGATCTTTTGGTATAGAATTTGATTTTTATAAAGAGCAATTTTTGCAATTGTAGTTTTGCACAATATAAAAATAGAAATAATAAAATTTCTTATTCTTTTATAAAAATTTTTAATTAAATTTTGAAAAAAATAGGTACTTACATTATTTCTTGAAGTATTCAAAATCCGACAATGAGTCCGCAATGTGATGTCTCCTAATACGAAGAATGTAAATAAATGTCCAAAGCTCCTTCTGCGATTGCCTTCAAAGATGCATGCTGCAATCGCGAATGCAAATAGATTCCTCCACAGAGAAGGATATGATCCAGAGGTCTCACTCTCATAGGCACTAATGGCAACTTTTTTAACATGGGCATTCACATAGACAGTAGCGCCACCGCTGTTGGCTTTGGTTCGCGGTGAAATGACGTCATCTTACTTCGTGACGTCATGATAAGGATGTCAACAACGCAGCTACTTTCATTGTATTGACTTTTCTCGGTCAAATTGCAGTACTGGAATAATATTCCCAAACAAATTGTTATCTGAAATCATTTTTTTATTTATTCTTTCCATTATATAAAAAAAAATCATCCCTGTTTGTTGTATAGTAGTGAAATTCATATGTATTATCTCCATACTTAAGATTAATTAGATTACATTTTTTCTTTTCAATGAAACTCCATAAAATTATTTAAAAAATTCTCTTCCATTGGAAATGATTTTTTTTTGTTCATTTGTAAGGTAAATTCTTACTTTTGACTACTTAAAGAACAAATTTGAAATTTTACACTTTGATGAATTTCATATTACATTAAATTTTATATTATTGATTGTAAATTTTCTCTTTCTTTTAATTATAATATATGCCAGTAGATTTTAAAATGCCATTAATGAGTTTTTAAATATTTTATTCCAACTTAGACCACTTCAAATCAATTTTATTCTGGCTTTAAAACTTGAATTACTCTCATTTATAAGCTTTGGCTACTCTTATTTCATTTAACCAACGTTATTTTAAGAGTAAAAGTTAAATTCATAACTTTTTTTTTACAAATTCGAACAAAATTAAATACATATATTTAGCATTACAGAATGATCATGAAATAAATAACAAACAATTTAAATAATGTCTTCTTACTTTATTAAAGAACAAAATAACTTAACACAATCCACAAATTTCAATTAAAAATAAAGATTGATAAGTTTTATAAATTTAAAACATATGACAAAAAGGTTCCAATACAATAACTATGATAAAATCAAAAGATAAAAGATATCAATCGGTTTGAGTAACATTTTTAACATCATTCATCTAGTTAATTAAAAATAGTGGCAGACTGACTGAAAATTATTACTGGCATAATTATTGCTAATTAATTTTCAAAAAAAAAATCTTTTTTAATGTTTACTATACATGTAAAACCTTTTTTAATTTTTTTTCGAGAATAGTAGATTGTTATTTCATCATTCATTTTTTTGATATTATGTTTAATCATTATCCGTATAAAAGAAGAAATAAAAAAACTATGTGCTTCATATTTGTGTTCTATGTGATTATCAAAAAATTCTAAATTAACTCGGTTTAAAACAGTTTTGAATTTCTGACTTATGCCATCTCTTTGGTAAAAAAGGCTAAAATTTCCATAAAAACATTCATGCAGTTTAGAAAAATATTGTAATAAATATTCAGTTGGCCATTTTAATCCTGATTTACACATGTCATATTCTTTAAAATACAAAAAAATTGTGTGATTATCTAAATTTTTATCATCATTTATAAGTAATTTTTTGCATTCCATACATCCATGAGAAGACAAAAAAAATTTTGCTAAAAAACCTGATATATATGATAAAACATTTTCTTCAACTATGTTTAAAGTATCTATGTTCAAGTTATCCATGTCATCTTGTTTCTTTCCTTCATCCCAGTCCTCAGAATTTTCATTTATCAACTCATACAATTCCTTTTTGTTTAAAGAAGTAAAATCGATCAAAGTAGAAGCATCATCATACTCACAGTTTTTGTTTGTTGACTGCTTTAAAAAATTAGTAATTATTACTTTGTGAATGGTATGTCTGAATTCATAAGCATCTGGATTTTCTCGGAAGCCTCCACGTCGTCTCACAGAAGAAAATGTATTTTCTAACGGATCTTGATTAAATCGATTTGTAAGGAGAAATTTGACTTTAGTGAGTAAATATTCAGAAATTCCAATGAAAGCATTTAGAGTTAAAATCCAACCGTTTTTACAAGGTACAACAATCTTCCTATTGCTTTTTCTTGATCTGAAATGCCATGTTGCTATCCATTTTATCATTTCTTCCCAGAATTTAATATGAAAACTGTTCTTAGTTAATGAGCATAATTCTTTTTTTTCATGATATAATGTTCTTGAATTAACTGAGTCGAATAACTTATCAATCTTCCAAATGAATTCTGCTGTTTCAATCCCTTTACTCTCTACATTATTAGCTGCCACATGTAAATTTAAAGCAGCTGCTACAGAGTGACTTAGTACCTACAGAAATAAAACAAACATTATAGAAAAACATTCAGGCAACTTGTATCTTATTAATTAAAAATATTGATAAATTACACACTATTAGGAATAATCTAGCAATTGAATAAAAATTGAACTTCCTAGTGAATGTGAATCAAAGAAACAGAAATTAATCTAAAAGGTGACTTTGAATTTACTATCTATTAAGCATATCAGTTAATCTTTTTTGCTTAAAAATAAAACTGAATATAAAGAAAAAAACATTTATCAGACATTTTGTAAATTTTACAGAATATAATAAAAGTATGGCCAGTTCATCCATAAATGCTTATGTAAATGTTGTACATTTTTAGAACAGAAATGCTAGAATTAATAATATGAGAAAAATATTATATTATGATAATCTATACCTGAGCTGCCAGTTTTACATTCATTTTCCTGAGTCCACATACTTCAATATGTTTTTTTGTAAGCTTCCTACAGGCAGAAAATTTCTAAAAAAAGAGATAATAGCACAATTACTATAAGAGTAGATGTCCCCAATCTAATTTTTTATCACTTTACAAAGAAATATTAAAATTACTATTTTACTTACACTTTTTGAATCCAACTCATATAATTTTTCTATATGTTTCCATGATGCATAGCATGTTCGAGGCTCAATTCCAGCTACAGTATCTATAAAGTATATCCCATGGTTCTTTAGGTTGTTTCGCACTGATTTCAAGAGGTGAGGAGGATCATACATAGCAAAAACTTTTCTACTATTGTGCCAAAAGAAGGGTTCATCTTTAGTAATTTTCAAATCCTTGAATAACTTTTTATTGTTTGGACCTGGAATTTGTAAGTAAAAATACAATTCTAACACAGCAGAGAAATAACTCAAAAAAGGAAGCTATATAAGAAGTACTAAAAAAATATTCTTCATATATAGCAATAGACATTTGTAAAAAGAAGTTAAAATAGTAGTTAGATCATAAATAAATTATAGAAACAAAAAGAATAAACTAGTAATTCCCAACCTTGATCACTTATTATACACACTACTTCCAATTCACATGTCTGCAATGTTTCAATTGCTTTTCGCACTATTTTCTCCAAAGGAAAATCCACAGAAGGGGAAGTGAAAAAATAACCTAATACCTATAATGTAAATAAATTTATTTTTGAAAGAAGTTTATTATTTATTAACAGTAACATTTATGATTTGTACAGTTTGGTTTAATGTTATTCTTTTAAGCTTGTATTATTTAAATAGTAAGATACTTATGTGCATTTTCAAACAAAATATACTAAATAGAAATGAAATTTTTTTATTATACCTGCTTCCAGTTTTTCACAATGCCACGTGCCATAAAAACGAGAGCTTGAGTAGCATAGGGTGGCTTTTCTTGAAAATCATTCCTTTCACTAATAAAACCATCTACTGAATCTAAATCTGCTGCATATGTCAATCCTTGTTTAATTGCCATTTCATCTATTAAAAGAAGCACAACCTATCTTCTTCATTCAGATGACTCGATTGCTTTTTTAAACAATTTATCAAATTAGGACAAAAACCTGAAGTTCTGGCAACATTATAAGTATATCTGAAATAGTTTACATTATGTTAGTAAAAAAAAGCATTATGACTCATCTTAACTATGATACTGCAACATGAATAACTTTATATTAACTATGGACAGTGAAATTTTAATCAAAGAAATGTTTTAACACTTTAAAGCATGAAACACTCAATAAGATTTATTCAGTTAAATTCAAATACATATAAGTTTCAAATATAATAATCTTCTAAAAACTGAATAATAACTAACATTAAATGAGTAATAATTGCATTAAATTTAACTAAAAAGTCAATAGAATTTTACAATTCGTGTCAGTAGTAATTTTTTACAATTTTAAATAATGTTCATTACACAGCTGGAATTGCTGAATTCACACACACACAAATAATTAACATATAGATTACTGATTTAAAAAAACTATTTACCTGTACAAAGTAGCTTTGCTTGGGAAGACAAAATATTTCCGAAGAATTTTGTAGGTACTTGGACTATGCAGATAAATTTGAAGAGCAAATGCTTTCTCTTTTGCTGACCAACGCCTCCCTTTGCCAGCTCTACGCTGCATTCGTATTTGAGATGTTATGAACTCATACAAATGTGGTTTGTTAGATAATTTTGCTTTCAACTGAGCCAATAAATTAGAAGAGGAGTGCACTCCATACAGTCTTTTTTTTAGATTCGAAACATTTGATAGTAAACTTTTAATTTTCCTTGTTTTTGGGGTGACTTGCAGGTGCTCACTTGTGATAAATGATGTTGCTGTTGGAGATACTGGATTTGTAGTACATGATTGAGTAGGGTCAGTAACTGCAGGAGATGGACTGTGAGCCTCATTTGAATGTGAAGAAAAAATATTGTCAAAAGCAGAAGGCAAATCTTCTTCAATATGAGGACAAGCAAATTTTGATAATCTACGCTTTAAAGAACTGGTGAAACAAGATTCAGAAAAATGATTGTCACATAATCTAGCATTCCTCAAGACATACTGCAAATTCTCTGGTGTAACATTCCACTTCAAAGCTGAAAACCATTTACTATATCTAGAAAATATTATTATCTATTACAATATTGATATATGCACAGAGAAAAATAGTAAACATTCAGATTCAGAGCTTTATTACACAAGCAAAATTGCAATAAAATATAGGGAACATCCTACCACTCCATTATATACAAGGTGGCCAGAAATAAAACACCCCTACTCTGACCTCCATGGATATCGAACTACTCATTGTAAAGGCTCAAAATTTTGTACACATACTATTCAAAATATGGGGAAACGGATTTCACGAAAAAAAATTAGTTCCTGAAATCACCGATAGGTGGCGCTGCACAACTGGAACTATGATCAAAAGACACAAATAATAATAAAAATTAAAATGTTTATGCGGAATGGAATGCTTCCATGCTTCCTTTTTAATTTTTCTGCCCCTTATGGAAAATAAAAATAGTAAAGAAGCTAGAACTCCCGTTGTAACTGCAATTTCATACTGTAACCAGAAAAATTTGCATAAAGCATGGTTAGAAGCCATGTTAAAAGGTGGGGAATGTCATTCTTATTAGTGATGGCTGTCACGCTGCCAGAACGCGCTTTGCTTGTGAAGTTGTTTTACGAGAATAAAGGAAATGCTCCAGCAGCACTTCGAGAGTTTCGCCGACTTAAGGATTTGCGTAAGGGACCATTGCTTCCACAAGCTCTCAGGAGAATGATCGCTCGATTCGAGGAAACTGGACATCTTGGAGTTCAGCCTGGTCGAGGACGCAAACCGGTTCGTTCAGATGTCGTTGAAGATGTTGCCACCGGTATTGTTGAACAGTCAATGGATAATGTTTTAGGCTGCAGTAGTGCACGTGCAGTGTCACGACACTTGGGTGTTCCCTATAGCACAGTGTGGAACGTACTCAGAAAAATGGTGCATTGTTTCCCGTACAAAATCCGCCCTAATCAACAATTGCTGGCCACAGACAGGGAGATGCGACTGACCTTTGCATTGACATTTCTTGCTAGAGTTGAAGTGGATGCATCGTGGCCGTGGCAGATTCTGTGGAGCGATGAGGCCCATTTCCACCTCAGTGGAACAGTGAACACCCATAACTGTCGCATATGGGACACGACAAACCCCCGTACCTTCCAAGAGATTCCACTCCACTCACCGAAAGTTACAGTCTGGTGTGGATTCACAGCCACATTCATCCTTGGACCGTTCTTTTTCGAAGAGGTTACTTCCAATGGCCTTGAGACATGTACCGTGACGGCCAACAGGTACAAAAGGATGCTCGAAACATTTGTTGTACCCCATTTGCAGCAGCGCCAATGCCTTGACACCATTACTTTTATGCAAGATGGAGCACCTCCACACATTGGACTCCCTGTGCAACAGTTTCTTCGCCAACATTTCACCACTGACAGAATAATCAGTCGCGCGTTTCCGACAACTTGGCCATCTCGTTCACCGGATCTTAATCCGTGTGATTTTTGGCTTTGGGGACACTTAAAAAACCTTGTTTATCGAGAACGTCTGATAACCTTGGCAGATTTGAAAGAGAGTATCAGTCTGCATGTGAGAAGCATCTCAGATGACCAGTTACGATCCGCAGTTGAACAAGCTGTCCACAGACTTCACATTTTACATCTTCAGGAAGGGAACCATATTGAGCAGCATTCCCTGCATCGATAACGTCCTTGTTTCATGTATGCTTGGTACTTTCAAATAAAATGTGTTTAAAACGTGTTTTTGTGTCTTTTCAGCATACGTCCAGTGGTACAGCGCCACCTATCGGTGATTTCTGGAACTAAATTTTTTTTTCGTGAAATCCGTTTCCCCATTTTTTGAATAGTATGTCCACAAATTTTCAAGCCTTTACACTGAGTAGTTCGATATCCAGGGAGGTCAGAGTAGGGGTGTTTTATTTCTGGCCACCCGGTATAAAGCATTAAGTCCATTAAAATATATTAATAAAAAAAATTAAAAATAAAAGATAACTAAAAGTATTATTTTATATGATTAAATTTACAAAATAGGACAGTTGTTCAATAACAGAAATGGAAATTCCGCATGTTCTATAAATCAGTTAATTTAAATTTATTACTATTTATTTTCATATTTAATTTCAACACAATTAAGCATACCTGCTCTCATCCGAAGGAAACTTGAATAATATTAATCCAGGTGCTTCATTCCGACTTCTACAACAAAGACAACATTTCATTTGGCCCAAGGAGAATTTTCCCAATGATATATCCGGAGTCACACAAGGTGCGGAGTTAGCATCCATTCTAAAAAAATAAAAGACACAGTACACAAGGAAGGAAAAAAAAAGAAGAATTTAAACATGTAAAAAAGAGAAAATTCACAAAACAAGATAAATCTAAGCTAATTAATAATTTCAAATGCTAAAAAATAATCGTTCAAATTCCAACGTCAACAGGCAAAACACTCAAAATGGCGCTGAGTTTCGGTTTCGTTTGGAAAATTCACGGCTTTCGTTTAGTTCCTGTATCACAACGCCAACAGCGGGGGCGCTGCAATCGTTTACCAAACTTCGAAGTGAGACCTCTGGATATCTTTCTCTGTGGATTCCTCTATATAAAAACGGATTGCGCAGGAGGGAAAAAAATGCCTGAGATTATTCAAGTCTGCTTATTTGTCTGCCCTAGATTCAGATATTATTTGGTTACTAACGGATTACAAGAGGAAAATTCTTCTTTTTCAATTTAAAAAAAAATCAGTTTTCTTCTACTAATTGCATATTCGTGTTCTATCTCATTTTTATTTTCTCACAAACGTAGTATAGAAGAGGCATAATAATTGTCAAGTTTCGAACTCGAGATTTAGACTCCCTGAGTATGAAAAATACAATTTTGGAAAATATTTGTCTATCTGTACGAAAAATACATATTTGAACAAAAATAACTCAAGTACATTTCAAATAAGATTGATGAAATTTGGTAAACTCCCTGAGTATGAAAAATACAATTTTGGAAAATATTTGTCTATCTGTACGAAAAATACATATTTGAATAAAAATAACTCAAGTACACTTTAAAGTAGGTTAATTATATTTGGTAAACTGTTTTTATACCATATGTGTAGATTTCAATCAAATTTCTCCAATAAACTTTTTCCGCTGATTTTGTTATGGAATTCATACGAGGGGAGCATCCGCGCCTTGCAGATGATCCTTCCGGTGAAAGAAAAATAAGTATTTTGATTGGAATGAATTACTTTTGGACTTCCCAACTTCGGCCGATAAAAAAAAATATATCAGAGGATCTGTTTTTGATTCAAACACTGTTTGGATCAAAAACAGAAAACAAAATATGTGGGCAAGGGTTAACAAATCGAGATGTGACGCGTGTTAATTCATATTCAGCATTTATTGGGGAGGTGAACATTTCCCAAACACTTTTCGACCTTCAGTCGTTTTGGCGATTAGAGGAAAATTTTATGAGAAACAGTGATTCATTATCTCGTGAAGATTTAGAAGTTATAGATTTGCTTAAAAAAAAACTTGCGTTTTGAAAATGGAAGGTATACTGTTGGGCTGTTATTTAAGGAAAGAAAGTCGGAACTTAAAAATAACTTTCTTATTGCCAAGCAGAGATTTTTGAAACGAGAATATAAATTAAAGAAAAATGAGTGGTTGTTTAATGAATACAACAAATTAATTAGTGAACAATTAGAGACGGAGATAATTGAAAAAGGTCCGAATGGGGAGGGTTATGATAATGAGATTCATAGTTATTTTGCCCCGCATAGTTCTGTAATCCATCTAGATAAGGCGACTACTGCCATTCGCATCGTATTTGACAGTTCTTCTAAGGGCGGGGGAGGGTGGCTAAATCATTGAACGAGTGTCTTAATTCCGGGTCTAAACTTGTATAGTAATTTATTAGATATCATTTTAAAGTTCAGATTACATGAAGTAGCATTTCGTGCAGATTTAAAAGGTGCATTTAATTCTATTTTGCTAGAAGAAAACTCGAAAAACTATTTGGTTCAGTGATGATGGGGATTTGTTATTTCAAATATTCAGAATGACGCATTTGCCTTTTGGAATTTCTCAATCGCCCTTCATACTTGCAGCAACTGTTGAACACTATATAAAGAAATTCAGGAAGGAACGTGCTGATGTTGTAGAAATGTTAGATGGTTTTTTGTATGTTGATGATATTTTACATGGGACCGAAAACGATGATAAAGCCTTTTATGTATCGACCACTGCGGTAGATATTTTAAAAGAAGCAGGCAGGCATCTCCGCAAAATGAAGAGCAATTCTAGAAACTTTAGAGAGTTATGGATCAAAAACGGAATAGACATTGAAGAAAATAAGTTAAATTCAAACTCTACAAAAATCCTAGGTTTAGATTGGGATACAGATCGAGACATAACCAAACTCTCACCATTGCCATTTTGTTAAGAAACTTAGTGACTCTAAAACTTTGAATTTAAAAATTTAATTATTTCGAATTTTATTTGTGTAACATTCGTTGAAATAGATACTTTGTGTATTTTAATGAATTCCATTAATTTTTATAATAAATGTTTAGAAGTTTGAAACGCATGTTCTAATATTGCATAGTTGTATGTTTTTGAGTGTTGTAGAAGTTTCTTATCATAATTGAAAACCGTTTGTAAGTTGTGATGAAAGATTTTCATCGCGGTCAGTATGTTGTGATGTAGGTGCTTGGGTAGAGGGCGCTGCAGAGCCATCTGCGCGGACACTTGCGTTGGCTAGGCAGAGTATATGTGTAGAGCGGTGAGTGTGTGTGGTAGTAAAAAGAATGTGTTCGTGAAAATAAACAGTTTTGTTTTGAAGTTTGTATTTACTTGACTATGAAGACTACACCCCGGTTACACAATTGTGGAAGTGCATGTTCCCACAAACTAAAAAAAAATTCCATTTTGGTGCTGTTAGCAATAGGCACACATCTTTTTCAACCCATCCTTTAAAAAAACTCAATTCTTTTGAACATTTGTTTAAAAATGAATCAGATTATATCTTAAACTTTTTACATTGAATATAAAGTATCGCAAATCAAATAAAAATCGATTTTAACTTGCAACTTTACAGATACAGATGTGTCACAAGTGTCTATTATCAACGTTCAGTAAATATCTAGATTTTACATAACTAAATAGGGAAACGACCCCTTAACAGAAAATGTCAAATATTACTTGATGTATTCATAATATATGAACCAAAATTTGTACACCGGGTGACTTTTCCAAGGAGAATAAATGCGTAGCATCAAAAAAGGGGGTATTGCTAATGGAAATTTTGAAATGCGTAAAATTTTAAAAATGTAAACAAACCCCTAAGAAAAGTTTTAAGTGCAGCATCTTTTGGTATTTCTTGCTACCTTTAAAATAATATCTTTAGTCTTCACATACGATGATCGATAGCCGATTGAAACTGAATGGCTTTTTTTCCTGAGACAATATATTTAAAATCACTCTAATTTGCTTATATTTTTTTTTAATTTTTTCTATAAGGTTTTTATAAGAATTAAAGTAAAAAAGTAAAATTGTACAGTACGAATGACATAAAACTGACAGACATTTTATTGTTTTCAAATCTATTATTTTCAACAGAATAATGTGTGTGGGCGAGCCTACTATCTTCAAACTGCATTAGGCGATATGCATCAAAGAAAAATAAATGCAAAACTCTCTACAAGGATAAACTATTGAACATGCAGCTTTTTGGAATTAGAGAGGCAAGTATTTTTTTCTTTGGATATTATATACTATTAACTTATAAAACAAGACTAAATTCTTAGAATAACGAAATCACCATTTATTTTGTCAAGCTCGAATTTTTTCACACTGTTGCCAAACACATCAACATAAAATAACTGTTGCCACAAAAATACAATGCCGTTAATAATTATCTTACATTCGGCCATCCTGAAAAAAATGGACGACCCTGTCCATAAAATTACGAAAATGAGGCACATTGTAAATTATTCAAAGTACATAGTCCTGAAGGTATGTTGGCAATTTTTTTATTCTATTTTCTCGTGGAGCATTTGGGAGTTCATTAACCATATCTTCCTCTTCATCATCATAGTCAACGTCAACGATTTCATCTTCATTTACAATGTGAAATAGTTTCATCTGCGATGCATGAGCTGTAGTTGTATAATGCCGTCTTACACGTCCTTGTGCTTTTGTTCTAAAATCTGTGACTTGATATACATCAGATGGAAACACCTTCACAACTACAAGGGGTCCTCTGTATCGAACTTGCGTTTTTGTGCGACTCCCAGGAGTGGTTTCAGGTAACCGTTTTACAACGACAACATCGCCAACAGAATATGTATGTGCATCACAGTGATGCTTATCAAAATTGGACTTCATTTTCTCTTGTGCTTTCAGTATATCGTTTCGTGCTTCTTCTTGCAGTACTCCAGGAGAAACATATTCATCCGACATTGGAAGCAATTCTCTTGGAAAATTATCATGTTTTCTAGGCTTGTATCCAAATAATAGGTGGAAGGGCGCTTTGCCTGTAGATTTGCTGGGCGACCAATTAATGCATCTCTGGATTTCAGGCAACATCTTGTCCCAGTCCCTATGGTTATCTGCATGCACATTTGAGGAAATCATAGGTATAAGCACACGATTTATCCGCTCCACTTGTCCATTAGCAGCTGGTCTTTGCGAGCAGTTCACAGTATGTTTTACGCCATGCTTCATGCAGAATTCTTTAAATGCTGATGATGTGAAACATGAGCCTCGGTCAGTAACGACTCTGATAGGACTTCCAAAGTCATTTATGAATTCTTCAAAGTACTTCAATACACATTTAGTAGAGCAACTAGTACATGCACGTAAACGAACAAATTTTGTCAAATTATCAATTATTACTAATAGTTCAGTATTGCGATTCGAACTAGCGTTAAAGGGTTCCAAAAAGTCCATGTGTACTATTTCAAAGGGTCGTTTACCTGGCGGAATTGGATTGAGTTTACCCTGAACTTTTCCGGCGGGTACTTTCGTAAAAGCACATATAACGCATTGATTTATATGCTGTTTTACATATTCTGACATTCGAGGAAACCAGAAATGCTGTGTTATAAGTAATTTGACCTTGTCAACTCCAAAATGACCCGAAAAATCGTGAAAGCGTACAACTAAATATTTCCTCATAGATCGTGGCATTACAAACAATTTTTTGCAGACACCGTTGTCAATTTGTAAGCGGTACAGTATTCCGTTTATAAGTTCATATTTACTGACAATATTTTTCCTTTCCGTTTTTTTCTTGGAGCATTTTAATATTTTAATGATATTGTTTAACTCTTCGTCCTGGGACTGAATTAAAGCTACTTTGTCTTCTTCAGTACTTATATAATAGACACGCGGTTTCTCACTTATATTTAATGGAATACTGGTATCAATTTCAACTAGTTGGTTCGGACATTTCACTATTATATCTAATGGGCTGCATTCAGTGGCTTCTTTAGATTGTTCAGGATCTTCGTCTTCTACTGGTGCGCGACTCAGGGCGTCCACATGGGTCATCTGGTCACCGGATTTATGCTTAACATCGTAATTGAATTCACTTAGCTGTTCTATCCACCTTGCCGTTTGGGGCCTTATATTTTTTTGAGTTTTTAGATATATAATTGCAGAACAATCTGTAATAATAGTAAATCGAAGACCAAGAAGAAGGGATCTAAGGCGACTGAGAGACCAAACAACAGCCAGTAGCTCCAATCGGCTCGAATGATAATTTTCTTCATCTGGATTAGTACGTCTGCTTACACAATAGACCAAGCGAAGGGTATTATCTCTGTCTCTCTGAAGTAGCATTCCAGCCAAACCCACGGAGCTTGCATCGGTGTGCAGTTCGGTTTCATCCCGAGGATCAAACAATTTCAAGACTGGTTTGGATACAAGAAGATTACGTAATCTTTCAAAAGAAGTTTGATGTTCATTGGTCCAGACAAATAATTGACCATTCTTTAATAAGCGGGTTAAAGGAGCTGCAATTGACGCATAGCCAGCAATGAAGCGACGGAAGAATCCAGTCAATCCTAAAAATCTCTGAACTTCATCCCTTTTTTGGGGAACAGGGAATTCGGCAACAGCAGCAAGTTTTCTGGGTCCAGGTTTGATACCATCCTTGCTGACAACAAATCCTAAATATTCAATCTCTTTTTTAGCAAACTCACACTTTGATAGTTTCAACGTTATCCCTGCATTGCACAATTTTTCGAGCACTGCTCTAAGCATATTGATCATATTTTCAAAGTTAGAGGATCCAAAAAATATGTCATCTATGAAACACGACACACCATTACATAATAAATTGCCTAAAGCTAATGACATACATCGTTGAAACACTGCAGGCCCGTTTGAAAGACCAAAGAATAGTCTAGTGGGTTCATAGTGGCCGTCTGGTGTTGTAAACGCGGCCTTACGAGCTGACTCATCATCCATAGGTATTTGATTAAAACCCTGGCAGGCATCAAGAATGCAAAACAAACTAGAACCAGCAATTCTGTCTAATAAATCATCTATATGTGGTAAAGGGAATTTGT
Organism: Argiope argentata; assembly: GCA_026289955.1. Taxonomy (NCBI): domain Eukaryota; kingdom Metazoa; phylum Arthropoda; class Arachnida; order Araneae; family Araneidae; genus Argiope; species Argiope argentata. The sequence continues at coordinate 86,969 of JAOUZG010052822.1, forward strand.
CCTTGACAGTCTGCGCGTTTAATTGTCTGTAGTCAATCACCATTCGATATTCACCAGTTTTCTTCTTTACAAGCAAAACGGGACTGCTATATTCAGATGAACTATCTCGAACAATACCTTGATCTTTCATTTCTAAAATAATGTCTCTTAGAATCTGCCTTTCGTAGTGGGAAGCACGGTATGGAGAACGAGCGACAGGAGTACTACCAGCCTTTTCAACTATTTTCATGACTGTATTGTTGACACATCCCAACTCATTAGGACTTAGAGCGATGCACTTTCTGAATTCATTCAATAGGTCACAGACACGTTGCTTTTGCTCATCCGATGTGTCTGGTCCAATCTTTATGTCATCAATTTTAACTTTTTCTTTGAGATCTCTTTTGGCAATAGCAACTAGATTTTCTTTGTCACCGTTGATATCGGGATATTTAATAGAATCAACATTTTCAGTCGACCAAACACCTCTTAAAATAACTCGATCCTTTTTTAAGCGTAGAGTATTATCGCTGCAGTTAACTATGGGTACTAGTGTTTTACCATCTTGAATTAATAAAGACGAACTTGATTCATTATCAGCGTTATCAAAAGTCATCACTTCGTCATCCGTTGATTTGTTATCTACAACTTCCAACATTTGTATCATATTCGGTTGAACAGTTATCGTTTTTGATGCTCTCAGAATAGCAGTTGCATGGGGTGATTCTTCAACTCCAATGTTCGCTAGACGTCGAAATTCATCCATGTGAAACATTCTAGATTTTCCTTCCCGTCTTATCATCACTAAATTTGGAAAATCTATCAAATCCTTTCCGACAATGACGAATGGCCCTTGAAATGTATCATCATTTACAACGTGCAACTTCACATCCTTTAGAATTAAATTGTCTATAGCCACATTTACTGTACAAATTCCAAGTGATTGTGTTATGCCACCTCCAATTCCTGTTATAGAAATAACATTGTTTTTAGGTTGAACAAGCACATTAATTTGCTTTGCAAATGAGTATTTTATCATTGATATATCAGCCGCTGTGTCTATTAATGCATCTGTATTCATTCCATTTATTGATACGATTTTAAGTGTAACATCTCTATTAGAGCATGATAAGGAGGATAAATTTACTGTGAGATTACTACGTGATTTAGGACATTCCCTAGTTCCATGGCCTTCAGTCCTACATGATGTACAAAACTTAGGTCTTTTAGGTTTTACGCAATCACGTGCCAAATGACCTTTTTCGTAACAATTATAACACGTAATTGGCTCCATCATTCGATAATTAGTAGCAGAACGATTATTTATTTTGGTATTATATTGACCACCAATATTCTTATTATTTATGTATAGACCAGATAGTTCAATGTGTTCGTCAATTTTATCAGCCAAGCTCGTTGGCGACTTCAACAGTGACCATTCACTGATATAATATTCTTGCACTGTTAAAGGTGCGTCTTGCTTCATTCTATCTGATATTATTAAGTCCTTTAAATTTTCAAAAGTTTTTACATTTAACCCATTTATCCACCCATTGAAATAAGTTTCTAATTCATAGTAGTATTCTCGCCACGTACCTCCAGGCTTAATTTTATGCGAGTAGAACAATTGGCGAAATTTTTCAGCACTTAGCTTGAAACGCTTAAGTAGCAGTTCTTTCATATAAGAATAGTTTTCAGCCAATTCTTCAGGTTCTCTTATAATTATGTCGACTATTTCACTAGGAAGAACACTAGTCAAACACGCCATCCATAGAGAGGTTTCCATATTTACCCTCTTCATTACTCTCTCAAAATGTACTAAATATAATCCAATGTCGTCATATTTCAAATCAAAATTTCTTACCTGAGTCTTCCAGTCTATTTTCGGGCTGATTTCCACATTGGGCGCGTTTTGAGCAATTGGCGATAACGATTTGGCTTCAATTTCCAGCTTCTTTATCGCCAAATCATGTTCTCGCATAGCATTTCTTTCTGCAAGTTCAAATTCTTCTTTACGTTTTAGAGCTAGAGCAGCTTCCTCTGCTTTTCGATCGGCATTTATGTTACCGATTATTCCATGTATTATATCTTCATCATAATTCCTACTTTTCTTGATCAAACTTATCAATTCCACGACTTTATTATTTTCTCCGATTTCCTCTCCAAGTTCCACTGCAACGATTTCTAAATCCTTTTTTCGTAATCTCGCAAGTAAAGACATCTTTCTAAAACTATACAATTATCCACTTCTTATCCCACTTCTGAATTATTAACTTATAAAACAAGACTAAATTCTTAGAATAACGAAATCACCATTTATTTTGTCAAGCTCGAATTTTTTCACACTGTTGCCAAACACATCAACATAAAATAACTGTTGCCACAAAAATACAATGCCGTTAATAATTATCTTACAATACTTACAAAAAAGTTTTTTTTAGATACCATTTTAAATAAAAATAATCATTGTCTATAGCTTTTTATCACACTATTTTCAGATCATATTATTGAGCAGAAAATATTTTTCACCACTCAAAAAATGCACATTTTTCAGTGTTTCCAATTTTGTCTTAGTTCAGTTTTTTATGTAATTTAAACATTTTAAAAATGTTTCATAATCAGTGTTTGCTTTGGATTCTAAATTTGTGTCCATGCACATTGCAATAATATTAAAGACTTTTTTGTATTCACTTTGTTGCTGCTATATAACAATGAAAAATATGATTGTAGATGTATAAAACTTAAAGAATTGTTTTGATTCGATGTTTAGCATTAAAATTTCGTATCACTTTTCTTATGGTAAACATTTCCTTAGAACTTTAATAGCATCTAAAAAAAATATTAAGTTCAATCCAAAATCATATGAATTTCTTGTTAAGCTCTACATTCTTTTATTTTTTATGATTATCCTTTAATATAAATTTTATTTCACTTGCATAATATTTTATGAATATTTTAGAAAAAAATATAATTCAATCGATATTAAAAATTCTTTAAAAATGTATTATTGATTATGTTTTGAATAAGAGTATGTGTGAATTATATTGAAAAAAATTATATTTGTATGCATCTTTCACGAAAAAAATGGCATAATATGAAATTCTCCTTTTTTCCATATTGGAATTCGAATCACGCGTATGATGAATTGCAGCTTTGAAATTAAGTGCTTGAGAGAACATTTGGGGTAATCTTTTGCAGCCATGACCACCAAATTATCTTCCGGCAGTTAGGTCCAAATAGGCTACATTCAAATGCTTGTTCAATGAAATTTCATTTTTTCATATTGTGAATTTCACATTTAAAAGGAACAATATACAAACGTTTAAACCAAATTCTTACGCATATCAAATTCATAAATAAGCTCTTTCGTGATTTTTGAATTTGCTATGATAACAATAATTAAGTGGGTGTAGAATCGAGCATGAGCCAGGATGGCCTGGTTGGTAGAGCATTGGACTCGTACTCCTTAAGTTACGGGTTCGAAGCTCACCGGCCGAAAGATTCCCCGAGTGTATGGCGATCTGGCGCTCGTTAAATCTATTCGTGGTCGCTAAGTCCTCCATATCGAGAGTAATACCACTGGGGGTACTGGGTCAGAGTTGATCGTTCTCTGTTCCAGGTCTAAATCTAATCTGAGATTAATGAATGAATTTGCATGAATGAAGTCCGCCCCCTAAAAAAGGTTGTGACGTGTATGTAGCTAAGTCGTACTCTTGGCCCTAGATGGCACTTCTTGTAAAACAAAAAGACGCATTTCTTAGGCTTCAAATCTGCTGATAGTATCAGTGGAAGCTTGTCCAAGATAAGTCCCATTAGTCACAACACAACAACAACAGAATCGGGTTCTTTTAGGGAGAACATAAAATATGTGTTTTTCAGAATTGTAATTTCTCACTGTACAAAAACTTAAACCATGCATATTCTTATTTTTAGATTAAAATGTAAAAAAATTAGTATAAATCTTATTTTTTGGAAATTCAAAATTCATTGAGAAAAGAAATTGCGTGCTTTTTTTTCTAGTTCGAAAGAAATTTAATTTTCAAAGCTCACCTTCGTACTTTTCTGCTCTTAAAATGTATGTTTTAATAGCAAAAGCAAGATAATAGTGCTAATTAATTACTGATTGCGTAAAAATGAATGATGTTATTTCACTATTTGTTACTAGGATTAAAAGCTTATATAACCTCTTGAATATTTAATTATGAGAATCTCCTTTTTTAATCATTAAAACAAAACAATTCGAAACAATCAACAAAACAAAACAATTCTTTGAATGAGCATAACCAATTATGTTTGTACATTCAATCGCGTTTTTAAAACATTTTTATCATGTGAGAACACGTTGTTTTCGTTAGGAGTTTTGAATAATCATATGCGATGAATAATTTAAGCTTGAAATGAGTAGTCAAAGCTGAAAACAAAGCATAAATGGCAATACTCATCAACATATTTAAATCGCATATCTTTTCTACCTGCTTTTAAAAATATTGCATTATTATTATGTCTGCCTCTTTGAAAGCAGATGCGTTTTCAAAAGGGTGACCCGCTTTTATCAGTTTTGCTTTATTATTACGTATCCTTTTTGACAGCAGATGTGTTTTTAAAATGCTGACGAAGAAATATGACATCGTAGCTGCTATTTAATCTCAAAATCGGTAGAGGTACAAAACTTTCTTTGCCAGCAAGAAAAACTGAAAATGAAAGTTTTAAAAAAATTATCACTGTATATATAGATAGATATATATATAGATATAGATATATATATATAGAGAGAGAGGGATAGAGACCTATGGAAAAGTCTTGTGATTATTTCAAATGATTATTTCAAACTGTTTTAAACTAGTTAATGACTTAAATTATTGAAGACAAATAATGCCTTAAAAGTAATAATGTTCTCACGTGATAACTTGAAACTGGCGATCGTAAATTTCATTTTCTTTTTAGTAACATTTTATTCTAAATTTATGTTAATGTTGTTTTACTCATCTTTTTTTTACATTTTTCTTGTATGAAAAAGATAACAATATAATCAGTGTGATAAAACTTCATAAAACTTTCTTGTATACTCTAATAACTCCTGTATAGTATTATTAACCACGTGTCCAATCAACAGTAGTATGACCTATTAGTCCTCGCCCATTGGTAGGTTCTTTAACGATTAATCACCGGATTATAATTCCCATACAAGCAACAGAATAATTAGTTTATGTTTTGGACCAAGGTTTTTTCCTAACGACTTAAACCAAAATTTGACATATATCTACAATTTTAGCCTTAAAATTGTGTTAGAAATTTGATATACGTAAGTGACTGCGTTTTTTAATCTCATTTTGAAGTCATGCGTTTTCGTTTGCATGCTTGTGGAAATGCAGAACAGGTGACAATCCTTTTATGGATTTAGTATAGCATTTGATATGTGTTTACATTTTGGATGTTCAATCTATGTACCAAATTTTATAAATCTAGCTCTTTTCTTTTCTCAGTCGTCATATTAACTTGTATTTGGATAGTCGGATAGGTAACTATGTACTGAATGGATCTGGTTCAAAATTTTATTTAAATCAACAAATTTGATATTATTTCTATATGCTAAATTTTATTCTTGCTACTCAAAGATTCTTTAAGTTATCTTATTCGCAGACAAACAGACGGACAGACAGACTGAAATAATTCCAAAAAGGCATTTTTTTTCCTAATTCGGGGAGGTATAAGGCGTGATGAATTCTCAAAATTTCTAGATTTAATATTTTAACTGTTCCATTACTTTGAGTACTTCATATACGAGAAGAAAAAAAATGGTCACCTCATTTTGACTATTCACAGTACTTTAAATCCCCATGATTCCAAAACAAACTGATTTTTAGAGAATTTAAACACCTGTCTATGAATGTGATAACTAAAATATCTTGAGCAGACAAATAAAATTTTGTGTAATGTTTTTCCACAGTATTTACAATCCTTCATCCAATTTTTAATTAAATCAAGCTACATCGAGATTGTAAGCTCAAGTAAAATTAAATAGGAAACGTTGTAGTACAAAAAGCTGAATGGATACAATTTTGTACACAATTTCATGATTTCAAGATTGAATACGCGTAAAGCTTTGAAGAAAATTCGTCAACTACAGTATCATCTGTTGAAATGTATTGTTACAAGCGGGTGGGCGCCGCGGAAGTACACCGAAGTTGGCGACTTTTGACGAGGAGCTACGCGCCAGCCAGGTTGGTTTGGCAAAAGATATATAGTCTGGGGGCGGCTGGATAGTACATGAAGCTCCGCGTTGCTTCACGTGATTTTGGGTGTGCGCTCGGTCGGCTGTATAAGGGACGGGTTGCCGTAGTTCCGGCAGTTAGTTAGTTTCCTCTCGGAAGAGAAGCATTCCGTTGGACGAGCGGATTACTCTTCTCGCTTGTTATTAGTGAGCTGTGTTTACGTTTGCTGTTCACGTTGTGTTATTGAGCTCGCTGTGACTTACTGTTTACCGTGCAATACGATATCTGTTTTGCAGTCTGTTTTTATTGCGCGTAGGGCTTGTATTTACACTGTAAGTGACTGTTGACTGCTAGATTGCGTTTTTCTGAAGTTTTACTTTATCAAGTTATCCTGTAAAGGGCTGTAAATAAATTTGTTTGTTCTGTCCTCAAATAAAGTCCATTCAATCTGAAGACTCTACGCTAAAAACGTAACAGTATCTTAGAGTGCGTGTAAAATATAAGAACTTAAAAGCTTAAATACTTAAGTTAGCAAAATTTTTATTTGATCCTGCTTCTAAAATTGTTTATCCCTGTTGAAATTGTGGAACCTTCGATTTCAGTAGGTCAAAAGGAAAATGATCAATGTATATATTTGGTTTTCTTCCGAATACTATCAAACAATCAACCATGACTTTTTTTATATTCGATTAGTCTTAGAAAAGAGACTTAAAAATAAAATTGGATACTTTTCCGTTAGTCGGGCGGCAGCGAAAATCGTCACATTCCGATGAGAGTGAAGATCAAGAAACTGAAATTGCTTATGATAGAACTATTTGTTATGTAATTACAATAGTTGAATGAAATATATTTTACTTTCGTTAAAATTAAATCATCTTATGAATTTATAGTTTTATTTCTTGAATTCTACTATTTTGTTTAGTCAAACAAACAAAACCGGTCAAAATGACCGGTTAGTATAAATAGGTATATGGTAAATCTTCGTAGTTCTATTGCTAACCGAGACTAGGGGATTAAATAGAGTTAATTCGCGGTGAATTTGTACCTTGTGTTGCGTCTATCTAATACGCATTTTTATAGACAATAGTGTCTGCATCTTAGCATTGATCTTTGTCTGAGAATTATTCATGACGGTATTTAATGCAAAAGCTCCAATCATACAGCTTCGTAATGCAAAAGGATTGATATATAATTAATTCAGTTTTCGTTATGAAGAATATGAAAGTCTCTTTACAGCCGAGACCGCTTTCAAACAGCTTCAATGACATTCGATGAAAATACGTGATAACCATATCACGTATTTTGGAATTATTTACTATTGAGATTTAATGGAAATCAGTTCATCAGATGACTATGGATGTTTTAAATAAACACGTGCGCGCTCAAAACCAGTGCCGAATAAGGATACACAACGCATAAAGTATAACAAAACGAAATTATTTTTCTTACTTTTGTCATATTTATTTACGTTATTTAATAACTGTTTTCAATTCGATGTTTCATTAATGAATTTTAATAAAATACTATTTTTTAACTAATTGTTGAATTTAATGAAACTTGCAATAGTAGCATTAAATTTGTAATAGTTAAGATAATTAATTAATATTCAACATTTCTCTCTCTTACTTTTTCGTATAAGAAGTACAAAGAAATTATAGAAACTGTAAAAAGAATTATTACTCCAGATTTTGTCTAACTCGTTCTAGACATTCCTATGTTAGAAAAACACATTTTTATAAAATATATATCCGTCTGTGAATCAATATAACATAAAAACGCTTTGAGCTAGATGATTGATACTTGGTATACAATCTTTACACTAAATTTGTAGCTTTCTGTTAAATATTGAATAAAATCTGTTGAGAGAAAGTATATATGACTAACTGTTCGAACACGATAATTGAAAAACGAAGGTCGCCAGATAGATAAGATTTCCTACACAGATTTAATATCTATAATGCAGACATTTGCCAAAATTTGAGCCAAATCCATCTAATATCTGACTCTGTCGATCTGTACCTTCAAAAACAAGTAAAAGCAATGGCTTAAATTTGGTTTGGGATTTTATGGCTACAAATGTTCTAACCTTTCTTTCAATAACTTGGATAAAATTCTATTTTCGGATATTATCAACGAACGGTATGCCAATGATTAATCATCAAATAATTAGCCAAGTATAACACTATAGATTCAGTAAAAAAAGCTAAATTCAGGCCAAAATTTAATATTCCGTAACTATCGTACACCAATACCATGTAAGGCTTTTTTTGGCAAATACGCTTACTAGGAAGTATGCGAGAAAGTTTAGAGGAGACCACGTCCGCTTATTTTGTAAAACGACGAATCATTGTATTTACTAACATATAAATGATAGATGATGCATCTCTTGTTTTTAAAGAGATACATGAGATTTCGTCTAGCCTTAAACTAAAGATTAGCAGCCTTGATAAAATACTGGTCTAGAACAACTTTTCATTCGTATCTTCTGATGCCACAAACAAACTTTAAATGTCCAATTCCTTCCTCGCTAAAACACATTTTTTAAACTTAAGAACGTGTACGCTTTGCGAAGCAAAATGCTGTCGATTTCTTTTAAAACCTTTTTTGAAGTACTTAAAACGACCAGGGACCTTTAAAATGACTTTTTGCAATTTTCTCCTTAGCAATTTAAAATTTTACAGGCATTAAGAGTAACACTAAAGTAGATGACACACAAAATTTTAAAGCGTTATATTAATTTATTTATGAATTAGAAAGGGGGTAATTTAATATAATATTAGCGATAAATAACGTTAATGAAAAATGTTCCAGGCGCTCCAAATTTGTTCGGAAGCGCACCAATTTTTATTATTACTTACGCTAACCTTTTTGGAACAAAAATTGGGATTAATCTTGAAGTTTGAGAACGAAATATCAAAATTAACCAATGTAATAACCTAAGACTACCTAAACTTTTTAAAGAGATCAGTAGTTTTGAGTTATCACATTGGTCAATTTTTATATTTCGTACTCAAACTTCAAGATTAATCTCAACTTTTGTTTCAAAAGTGTCAGAGTAAGTAATCATTAAATAAATGGAGCGCTTTCGAACAAATTTGGAGCGAATGGAATATTTTTCATTAATTTTATTTATTGCTAATATTATATTAACCCCCTAAATCATTAATAAATTAGCAAAATGCTTTAAAATTTTGTGTATCGTATTCTATAGTGTTAGTCTTAATGCCTGTAAAATTTCAAATTGGTAAAGGGAAAATTGCAAAAAGTCCCTGGTTACCTTAAGAATTACCAGACTTTTTTCTCCCTTGTTATTTATTGTTTATTGTTTGCTTGTATTTTTTTTAAATTTTGACTTAAAAGTTATGCTTTTTTTTTTTTTTTTGCAATTTAATCGTATTATTTTTAGTCTCCAATTTACTTACGGAATCATGTTATTACACGATAGATATCATTTTTATTTGAAAATAAAATATATAATGTTAATAGTGCTTTTTATATAGCTAATTTTAATTTGGTTCCATAAATTATATCTCTTTTCGAAATAACAGTCGAATTCGAATTTAATCTGTACATTTGCATTAAAAAGCAATCTTCATTTGAAAATTCTCCCTGGTAACACAATCTAACATCTACCTTCAATTCAAATTTTTTGTCTTCAGACATGCTGAGAACGATTATATATCGACTGGTTCAATAATCTCGGATAATTTTCCGTGATCGCTTGCATTTGATCTTTTCAAAGTCAAAATTTCATGAATGGTGGCTTTGATGTGCACGTATAAAAGATGCATACGAGACAAGTTTCTTAGTAACTTGACCTTAGGGATTATCCTTCGTGTAAACATTATAATGGCAAATTTAATATCAAATGGGTTTTACTTACATTCCTTACATGAAAATTATCTATTGCAATGATTCTCTTATCACGACTTTTGGAAACTTTCTGCAGATGACCAGCCATGGTCCCTGGATCTTTAACTTATCCCCAATTAAAGGTTACATATACTATATGTGTAGTGCTTTGTTCGTCTATATAAATAAAAATGGATCTCGAAATGCGTTGCTAAGCGCAAAACTAAAGAACGGCTCGACCGATTCGGCTAATTTTCTTTAAATATTTTCGTTAAGACACGAGGATAGTTCTTATAGAGAGAAAAAATGAAAAAACTGCGAGGAAAGAAGTTAAAACGACACTTTTCTTACTTTCCTGCCCTAAGTCTTTATCCCCCCCCACCAAATGAGTAAGATCACAGGAAGTAATGATTTGTTGAGAAAAAAAATACGCTAAGTCAGTTGGTTTTCATTTACAGATAACGGGAAGTTTAAAAAAGAAAGAAAATAATTGTTTTTATGCAACTGACTACTGATTAAAAACATTTTTCCAAACGAACGTGAATATAATTTTGTTCGTTTTTATTTGATGATGTTTCATTTTTTAATGTTGCTATTGATTGTGCTGTAATATAAAATTGTTGTTATTTTGTTCTTAAAGATAAAAATTCTTTTTTATATATAAATGCGGCATTAAGAAGCTCTTAATTTTTTTATTTTATTCCTGAAAGGATTTATGTATTAAACGATTCTTTTTTTTTCTTAGTGTTTAGTCTATATGGATAGTTAATCTATACCTGCTCAAAATAAAGTCTAGGCAGGGAAGAAAAAGAAGAATAAAGGGAAAAAAAGGGTTTGTAGAAAGAAAAGTAATGAAGAAAAAAAGGGAGAGAGAAAGAAATGTTTGCAGGTAGAAAAAAAAAAGAAAAGAAGGGTGTATGAGTGTCACAATTATTTCCTCTGTGCGCGTCGTTTTTCCAAGCTGTTTTTAAACTTTCGCATCTCTTGAAAGCCAATTGTGTCTTTATTTGTTTGGTGTGTTTGCATTTATGAAAATTTGAATCTCATTATTCTATAAAAACATAGAATTTTAGACCTTTCCCTCCACCATTTAAGTAAAATATCAATTCCGGGACAATCATTGCATGGATAGAAAGAGAAAGATTAGTAGTACAATGAACAGAACATCTTAAGAAAATAATACTACAAATGAATTATACGACTATCAAAATTGGTTTGTTTAAAATTATTTTGGTGAAAAACCTGTTATGAGACACAGTAAAATATTATATGAAAATTTTAGCGAGCATTAATACTGGCGAACCGACTGGTCGCCAAAGGCGGCTAGTATTATTAATAAGATGAGTAGAGTAACTAGACTCCCTTGTGGTGTTTTGTAAGAAGAGTAGAAATGTTGGAAAATTCAGAGATAGGATATTATAGATAAAAAAAGGGTATAATGAGGTGGAAGTGGAAATTTACATTTCCCCATAACTTATTTACTATAGAAAGTAGAAGCATAAATTAAATCAAGCGGAATAACGTCTCTGTTAAAATAAAAAAAACCAAAAAATGATGCTTAAAGTTCTATCTATAGTTGAAAACTGATTTATTTTCAACTTCCTTGTTTACTTTTTGACACCATCTGTATTAATAATTTTTTTAAAAAAATCTAAAAAAATCTTTAAACTTCTTTGTTTATTTTTAAGCCAAAAATGCGTAGGCAACAAATTGGCGATTTATCGCTTTTGAGGCATCCATTTTTTTGCTTTTAGCGTTATTAGAATATAATGCAGAAGATTGTCACATTTAGCGATTTATCACCAACTAAAGTTGCAAATTGATTGCCAAATTATTCATTCTCTGAATTCTTGTGAATTGTCATAATTAATTTAAATCATTAACCAATTAAAACCAGTTTGAAACAATCACGAGACTATCAGATTACGTATGTGTCGGCATTTATGAAAACGGTGGGGTTTTTTTAAATTCCTACTGTTTGCTCACATTCTCCCTATATCTATTTTAATAAAAATGGTTCTCGAAATGCGTTGCTAAGCGCAAAACTAGAGAACGGCTCGACCGATTCGGCTAACTCTTTTAAAAATATTTTCGTTAAGACACGAGGATGGTTCTTATGGAGAGAAAAAATGAAAAAACTGCGTGGAAAATAGTTAAAACGACACTTTTCTTACTTTCCCGCCAAAATTCTTCATTTCCTTCCCCCACACCAACTGAGTAAGATAGCAGGAAGTGATAAATTACGATTTGTTTAGAAAGAAATACGCGAAGTCAGTTGGTTTTCATTCATAGATAACGGGATGTTTAAAAAAGAAAGAAAATAGCTTCTTTTATTATTAGTCTGTATGAATATTTAATCTATGCTTGCTCAAAATAAAATTTGGGCAGGGAAGGAAAAAAAAGAACAACAAAGTGAAAATAGGATTTGTAGAAACAAAATTAGTGAAGAAAAAAAGGATAGAAAAAAAAAGAAGAAAAGAAAAGAAGGATGTGTGTGTTTCAATATTATTTCCTCTGTGCGCGGCATTTTCCAAGCTGTTTTTAAACTTTGAAAACCACTTGTGTCTTTATTGTTTAGCGTGTTTACGTTTATGAAAATTTGAATCTCACTATTATTTAAAAACGTAGAATTTTAGATCTTTCTCTCCACGATTTAAGTAAAATATCAATTCCGGGACAATCATTGCTCGGATAGAAAGAGAAAGATGAATAGTACAATGAACAGAACATCTGATGAAAATAATACTAAATAATACTCTAAATGAATTATATGATTATCAAAAGTTGTTTGGTTTTAAAATATTTTGATGAAAAACCTGTTATGAGACACAGCTACATAAAATATTATATGAAAGTTTTTGCGAGCACTAATACTGGCGAACCGACTGGCCGCCAAAGGCAGCTAGTATATATATAAATATCTTGTATAAATTTTCAATCGTTAATAAAATACTGTTTTTCATCCAATCAAGTTCAAGTAAGTTTTTTAAAACTTGTAGTGGATATCATTTGATGTTAATATAGATTTTTCAATTATTAATTCATTGATTTTTTTAATAATTAAATAAAAACTAACTTTTTCGTCAAAAATCTTCATTCCCCCCCCGCCAAATAAGTAACGAATTCAGTTTGTTTTTCCCTACGCTAATGAGGTTATGCTTAACATGTTTTCGGCCGATTATTTTAAACATTCTGTTTATTTTCATGCTTGATGTATTTAAAAGTAAACATTGTTAATGAATTGATTTTTCCAGCTCATTTTGAAGTACTTTCGAATTAAAATAGTACGGAATAAAGAAAATTAGAAATTTCTTATCTGTATTGCTAACCCCATATACAGAAATCACGCAGTTTGCGTTGCCACAATTGGCTTTGAAAATTCAATGCTACTATAATTTTTTGATAAATTATTTATAGTAATTGTAATCGTCAGGCCGGCATAGTCTGGTTGGTATGGCGTTGGATCCGTGTCCTTTGGGGTGCGAGTTCGGATACCATGTATAGAAAGGAGAATGGAAAATTGCCAGGAAATTTAACGCTTAATATTGTGATTCTGGCAAATTTATATTAATTGAAATTATTCAATAAAAAGTAACTAAAATTAAATTTTTCTTTGTAGGAATTGATTAGAAAAAATAGTTTTTTTTAAATATAACTTGTTTTATCTTAAATTCGGCCTAGCTCCAAAACTTTTTTTTGCCAGCTAGAAAAATTCAAAACGGAAGTTTAAAAAATAATAATGTTTTCACATGATAACTTGAAATTTGCAATTGTAGACTTCAGTTTCGTTAAATTTGCTGTTTTTTTGCACTTGTTTTTAAAAATTGTTTTACGTTTTAAAAATGCTTTTTTTTTCATCATAAAGCGGGGACTTTTGGGGGGGGCAGGACATGGTAAAAAAATGCTTCTTTTTGCTTTAAAGAGGGTTAATTGCTCAATCTCCCCATAGCTGGAAGCTATACGCGACTTGTCTCATTGTACGAAAACAAGTTTTCTTTCGCATTTGACACCACTGAAAAATATTCATTTGTGTTTTTAAACAAGTTTCTGCCGATATTTCATGCTTCAAGCAAATTTAATATGGGTTTATATCCATTCTTAACTGAATATAAATACCATAATTATTAAATATCCACAATTGAAGCAATTTGATATGCTCATCATTAAATTATCTGTACCTGCTTAGCATGAGAATTCCACTGCTCTGAAGAATTTCCCAGTTTTTAAAAACAAAATTATGACTTATTTTCAATCTGTTTTAATGATAAAAGGAATATTTTAAATTCATTGGCAATGATAAATTTCTCTTCATTGATTTTTAAAAAAATTTGGGGAAAGATGCACATATAATCATGCAAATTTAGATACTTTTTTTAAAAAAAATTATAAAAGAGAATATAAGTCCTTGTATCACGAATATATCAATACATTTGTTTAGATATCATCAATATTATGGTTGGCAATATGATGAAGAAAAAAAATGCTTCGTTTGTTAAAATTTCGTGAATTTCAGAATTTATCGGGAACTAATTTATAATGTTCACATTTAAAATATACATTTACTCTTTTTGCTTTAAACCAGCTTTCTTTACAATATTTTTAATTGAAATGAACTTAAATAAACTCATTGTTAAAATAAAATTTCTTTTACTCCCCCCCCTTCTTCTACAAAGTATTTCAAAGATATATAAAAGAGAACTGAGATCATTCGACTCCAAATATATAATTTCATAAATTTCTAAAAACGTCACTTTAAGAAAATACCATTAATGTATACTGAGTCTCATTCAATCTAAACTTAAGATTAAAAAACTCGAAAGGAAATATCTGCAAGTAAGGGTCAATAAATTGTCAAAAAAGAGTTGTCAGTCGTGCATACTCTATATTCTATTGTCTGCGTATTCTTTTTAGTGAAATTATATATCTTTTCAGAGAAAGCTTTAATAAAAGAAAACGCACAGAAACTACATTAAAAAGTTAAAAAATTTCATTAATTATAAAATATTGATTATCCTAACCAAAATACCTTCAAATTACTGCATTTTTAAAAAAATCAATTTAACATTTTTTTTCTTGCTATATTTTATAGAGACGTTTAAAAAAATTGCTTAAAAAATCGGTATCGTGTAAGAAGGATAAAGATAATTGCCTGTTTGTTTCACAAAAACTATATACTTTTCAGGATTAAAAAAATACATATATGTGCAAATGGAATGCCTTGAAATGTTTTATTCTAAACTTATAGCCGATAAAAATGTCTTAAAATATTTTATAATGAAAATAAAATTTATAATGTAATGATTTAAAATGAGGCAATTTCTACCGATTTAAAAAACTGTATACCTGGAACATCATTACAGAGCCAAATATCAAATTTGCTGAATATTTTTTATTGAATCTGAATCACGTTTCTGAATAAGCGAGAAGGGGGGGGGGATTTGACTGAAGATTGCTAATATCTTCTCAGCTCGAAATTAATAATAATTGTCATTGCTACTCTAAAAAAAAGGGAAGGTAATCGATTTTGTTTGGTTCTATGTCCTAACTATTCTTGATTTTAACTATTGTCAATTCTTTAACTATTATAGACATGACTATTTCATTCTGAGAATTTGTTATTGATTGAGAGCATTTGGAAAAAATTAAGAGATTTAGCGCAAAAATTGAAAGGTTTTCTCAAGTATTAAACAAACATTTATGTATTTGAATCAAAAATATTAATTTTAATATGTCATCTCTCTTGCCCTGGCAGGCATGCATGTGTGTGTAATTCTCAGCTTTCTTATGAGTACAAACATTCCCGCACTAAATTATTATTTGAAAAAGAAATTGTTCTGAAAAAAGACTGAAATTAATTTTTAAACTAAATGAACTTCATCTTTGGAGAATTGATGCCTTGTTAAATGATAAAGAATAAAAACCTTTTTTAAATCAATTTTCTTCACAACATGTCAATTTTTTTGTAAGAATTAAGATTTAAAATTGTAAGAGCATTAGAAAAGTATTATTTGAAAAGAAATTTCATTCAGATACATTTTCATCCATTTTTCAAAATGTGTTAAATATAAAAAAAAAGCAATTTTCAAAATTCCTGCTGATTAAAATTGGTGCGCGGGTAAACGGTTTATTGAAAATTAGCAAATGTTTTGTGCTTAGGAGTTCTGTCCTTCATTCGACCTCTTCGTGGGTTTACTCTTCATTTTATGTCCTTTTTTTGACACCTGAGAAAAACTTTCTGAAAAAGAGGATCAATATCTTTCTTTTAAATAAGCAGTTACCTAAAACATGCGGAGATTTGAATAGGTTTTTCCTATATGACTCTTTCTGATATTTGCAATTTTGTGTTCGGCTTATTGCATCTTTAAAAGATGTAGTTTTAAATTAAAAACAATTGTTAAGAAGAAAAAGAACACGTTGTTGTTGTTACTTATGGCACTTGCCATGGACAAGCTGCCGCTGATACCCTCAGCACATGAATTAAGCCTAAGAAATGTGTCTCTTTGTTTTACAAGTAGCGCCTTCTAGGGGCAAGTGTACGACTTAGCTACTTACTCGTCACAACCATTTTTAAGGGGCAGGCTTCATTCATCTCAGATCGTAATTTAGACCTGGAACAGAGAACGATCACCTCTGACCCGTACACCCAGTGGTATTGCATTCAACATGGAGGACTTTGCGACCACGAACAGATTTAACGAGCACAGTCGCCATACATTCGGGGAATCTTTTGGCCGGTGAGCTTCGAACCGATAACCTAAAGAGTACGAGTCCAACGCTTTACCAACCAGGCAATCTCGGCCTCATTCTTCGTTATCATAACATTGAATTGGACATCACTGAAATCTATCGCTGAAAAATGGCTTCTCACTTTTCAGTGACTTCACTTAAAAGGAGAACACACCAGCCCTTTCCCTGAGAGGGATCTTGACTTTCCAATACTCGCATTTGACATTGCATTATCTTATTAAAAACATTTTTAACTGCATATAACATGAGTGCCTGAAAGCATACAATTCTGACTACTTCTTTGGCGCCATTTATTGGTCGAATGTAGAACTAAAGTAAATATTTTAAAGAAATGGCATCTATTTTTAATTCAACTTTTTACAGTAAATGCTTTACTCCTATAAATAAATTAAATAAATAGTATTGAAAAAAAATTAAGCTGTAAGCTAAAATAGATAAATTAATTCAACCACGCTTTTCTTTAATTGGTAAATTTAGTATTAATTACAACGAATAAATTTTAAATTTAATACTAATTAATAATTTTTAATTAATAATATGATTGAAATAACAGATATTTGGAACAAATTTTTAAAAATTGCAATAGCAAAAATATTTGTAATTAAAAAAATGGATGATGCGTCTCTAATTTCTTTGTCAAAAATGTCAGTTCCAACACAACAAAACAAATGACAATCATTTTCTTGAGTCTGCTGCCTATCTGAAAGGATTATGTTCTCACTTTTCGTTGCTGACGCTCTACTTGTTGGCAACAGCTGTTAAATTTATGTACGAACTACAACTTTTACTACTGTTTATATTAGGATTTTGGCGGAAATACGATTTTCATATGAACTGTTTGTAAAATACTCGAAAGATTGTGCAGAATGGATAATAGAGTGATTGCAAATAATGAAAGGAAAGAATACATAATCACCTGGTTCATAGAAAATTCTAGTTACTGCTGTCAAAAAAATTGGGGAAAATTGCTCAGTCCACAGTTCACTTCCGAAGGCTTAGAGGGTACTCTTTGGAATCTGCTGTTACGGGTCCAAGAGGATTCGGAGGGAAACGGATATACCATTTCACTTTATCTCAATAGATGGAAAATTGATAAGGGGCCGGAAAACTTTCTGCTGCAATTTGAACTGTCTATTCTTGCGTCAGACGAATCAGTTCTTGTATCTAAAGAATTTAAATGTAAATTCATAAGGAATGTCGCTTGTGGAATACCAAAATTCATGAATATGAATGAGATTCGTTTTCACCCCAAAACTAATTTCCTACTTAATGACACTCTGTGTGTACGCTGTAAGATGTGGAGAGGTGAAGGGGAAGTACAATCAGTTACACAATTTAAAGCTGTAACTCGCATTGGAATCGAACATACGTCTTTTCTTCATGTTGTGGAACATTTTAGCACACTTATACCACATGAAAGAAGAAATAATACTGTAAAGATTAATTCTCCTTCAGATAACGAACTTGTCATAACAAGTTATATATACTTCTGTGAGGATTCATGTTGTAAAGGAAAGATTATGATTGGAATTTCAAAGTCCTGTCCTGAACGAAGTCTCACCAAATGGAAACTTTCTTTGCTAGACGAATCTGGAAAAGCCATTGAATGCGGTAAAGCTGATTGTCGATTTAATGCTACTAATGTAGACATTGAAAAATTGCCTTTGTCTCTTACAAGAGCTGACATTCTAAAAAGAAGAGATAAATACTTACCAAATGACAAATTGACTTTGTTGTGTCAATGTACTTTTACTTATGACGTTGAACTTGAGAAAATTGAGAATACTATGCATCAGATGCCTTTAGTGGCAGCACATCAGATGAATTACGAGGACACACATGATTTTAAAAAAAAACTGTCCGCATGTCCTAGTGTGCTTGATGACTTAAAAGAAGTTTACAACAATCTTCTCCTAACTGATGTAGAGCTCAAAACAAAAACAAAATCATTCCCAGCCCACAGGGTTGTGCTCTGTGCCAGATCTTCTGTTTTCAAATCCATGCTGACTGTTGACATGAAGGAGAAGAACAGAAATTGTATCCAAATGGAAGACATAGAAAATGACACTATGCAGGAATTTCTACTCTTTTTATATTCCGATAACCTTGAAAACTTGCAATGGGAATCTGCCATTAAACTGTACTATGTAGGAGATAAATATGCTATTGAAAGGCTGAAGATGTTATGCTCTTCTTTTTTGGTAGATAACCTCAGCACGTCCACTGCCACTGAACTTCTGCTTTTAGCAGATATTCACAATGACTTGGATCTCAAGACATTGGTAGAAGATTTCATTTTGGAGCATGACAAGGAGATTTTTGGTTCGGACGAGTGGGAAAATCTTATAGAAATAAATCCTCAATTGGTTATTAAGACAATGCGTTTAAAATACAAAAGAAAAAAATGTAATACAATTTTAGAAAATAATAAGTAGTTTTAACAAGTTCTTACTTTATTAAAAATAATTTGTAAATCAATTTTCTTGTTTTTTTGTCATTCAATTCTTTTGATTCTTCCATATGAAATATACATACATTACATTACAGATTTCTGTTTAATTTTTATGAATAGCTGGGATTCTTATTCTAGATTATCTAACAAAAAAGAAGGCATTTTTAGATATAAATACTATCATTCATTTAATTTTACCTGAAGTATGTTATTTTTTAAATATTAAATACAGAATTCTATACATTCATCTGAACAAATTTATTTGCATTGTTTGAATTCAAATTAGCAATTTGCCTCATATGCTAATATATGATTAAAAAATACTCAATAACTTAGGAAAAAATTAAATATATAAAGACCACATATTAAATATTTTTAACTAAGATACTTACTGATCTGCTAATTACTTTGAATTGCAAAATATAAAAAAAATCAAAAGGTAGATGATAAATTTTATATAGAGTTCTGCATATTACTTATCTTTTATTCAATTTTTTAAATATTATTTATAATTATTTTATTAATTTCCTTTATTAGTAGTAAATGAAACTTTATGTTAAAGTGGTAAGTTGAAAACTAGTGAAAAATTCAATTATTTGCTACAATTGATGCATAACAGCTGTTTAATATTAAACAGATTAATTGGTCCTATCACTCACAAAGAAGAAACAAGTTGAAACTCTCCGATTACAGTGAGTTGTTGCTCGCTTTGTTTACTTTTTGGTGATTATCCACAATATTAGAAATATTCATAAAGTTTTGAATTTCAAATTGATGAATCAATTACATTTTTTTTTCTGAAATTTTCTTTTATGCTTCATAGCAAATTTTTTGGTAATGTTTAGGGCAATAAATTAGTTTCGGCTTATGCTGAACCTCAATTTTATTTATTTTATTTTTTTAATCTTGAGATTGATTATTCATCATACTCAATGGTTATTGACGTCTAATATAATTTTCCACAACATTAGTAAATTTTAGGTATAAATAAAATTAAGTATTGATTTTATGAGTAATTTAAGTATTGATTTTATGAGTAAATATTACTTTATTAAGTTGCATTTAAGTTTTTGAAAGGATAGATAGTTAACTTAAAAAAGGATGAAAGATAGTTTATGAATAACATCTAAAACTGTATTATATATATATATATATATATAGTTTATAATAAATTTTAAATATTTACATAACAGATATAATGACGCTTTTCATTCTGATTAGAACTTTAGAGTCATCAGTTGTCAATAACTGTAGAAAGATTTAAAACATTTTCCATTATTGCAAAATTTCCAGAAATCACAGAGTTAAATATTCAGAATCATATTCATTTTTTTAAAGAATTCCTTTTGTTAAATTAGTTGAAATACAAGCCTTTATGTACCTACATTGTTTAGGATGGCTCTAATCTTTATACATGTTTTTTATATATGTGATATATTCTTATAGCAATTATAATTGTGGACAGTGAAACTTTTTTGAGTGGCCACTCTTCTGTGTCTAAAAAATTTGGCCACTCAGAGAGTGACTGCTTTGGAGTGTTTTCTTTACAATTGCAAGATAATTGCTATAATAAAAATATAATCAATTCTGATACATTAAAAATGAAATTTTAGGCTTACCTGAAAAGTAAATAAAACATTATTTAATTTCTTTATTTATTGAAAAATAAAATAAAATTTGACTGGGTTTTTTTTAATGCTTTTCTTTCATTTTTGTTTCAAAATTATCAGAATACCACTTTATAACGAATAGTGAGCAAGAAGTACAAAAAGACTTTTTTAAACCAGACTTTGAACCTTTTGGCTCATAATAGAAAAAGGAAGTGGTTGCATTTTCCTGAAAAATGAGCTGAGTAAACCCACTCAGAGGGTGTTAAGTGGCCATGCTATGAATTGTTTTAACAATAAGTCTTTGGCTGAAAAATCTGTGCCATGAAAAATTGGCTGTTAAGAGAGGGTTGTTCAAAGAGGTTTTACTGTATTTATGGTTAAAATACAAAATTATAATAATTCTTCTACATGCTGCTTACCTCAATTATGCATTTCCATGCTTACGCATTATATAAAAAATTACGGAGGGAAATTGATACCCTACAATTATATAAAAAGTATGTCTCAAAATGTAACCTTTGTATACTTTGCACAATTAATGAGAAAATTCAAATTTAGAAATATTAAATCAAATTGTATTCGTTATTGTCTGTCTTGCTAAAAATATTTATGAAATGGTAATAGAAAATAATTGTTATAAATTATGTACACTTCATTGTATATCATCATATATGCATTTCTTAACTATATAAGAGAAAATATAATGTCTAGCTATATTTAATGATTCAAATATAGTAAATTTTTAATCATGAATTATATTTCTTGATAGTTTATATATATATATATATATATATATATATATATATATATATTGGCAATAATAGTATTTGAAATAACTTTTAGTTTAATTTCGTGAATTTAATGTTTTGTTTGAAAATAAAAGATTTTAAATTTAATAGTTTTTGCTCAGATTATAGAAATTATGAAGGAAGTTACTTTGTTAAAGAAACGATTAATATAAAATTTGTTAACCTGATATGGTTAATTGAAATGATTAAAAATGATTGTGTGTATTTAAAATACATTCATGTCCATAAATTAAGGATAATTCAGAGTTACACGGAAATCGAACTGTTGTTGTGTTGTGACTAATGGCACTTGCCGTGAACAAAGCCATCACTGATACGAACAGCAGATTTTAAGCCTAAGAAATGTGTCTCTTTGTGTTACAAGTAGCTTCATCTAGGGCCAATAGTACGACTTAACTACACACACGTCACAACCCTTTCGAGGGGCGGACTTCATTCATTCATTTCAGATCGTATTTGAGACCCGGAACAGAGAACGATCACCTCTGACCCAGTATCCCCAGTGGTGTTACGCTCGACATGGAAGCTTTGCGACCACGACAGATTTGACGAGTCCAACGCTCTACCAACCGGGCCATCCCGGACCCGGGAATTGGACTCTAAAATACGTAAATCACAAGTAAAATGACCACGCATTTTCAAAAATCATATGCAAATTGCAGTGAGACACCGATAGTCCGTCACAATGACGAGAGTATCAGAGAGTGATGCATAAGGAATACAAACAAAAAAGTTAAATTGTTCGCAAGAGCGCTATAAGCCTCTTAGTGCAATAACCGCATAGATATGACACAAGGACGCATTTGGATGACTTTTTACTTGGTAGAATTATCGGTCGTGTGGGATATAGGTGTACCACCCAGTTGGAAGTATCCAAGGAAATTGGAAACGCCCAGAGTATCGTCTACAGGCTTTGATAGATGATGGTAATGTGAGTAGACATTATAGCACAGGTTGCCCCAGACCAGGGCCCAACTTAGCCAAACTGGGGCCCATGGCAAAAATTTCTTTGGGGGGGGGGGGGCTTTGTGCTTCACTACTTTAGTAATGATGAACCGAAAGTCATTATTGAAGAAGAAAATGGGAAATAAACTTACTATTATATTTGGGGGTTCGGGACAACTGCCCCTGTCTTAGTCAGGCACTGGCCCCGACTTACAACGCCAAATGAGGAACGGTGTTTGGCAGTTACCAAAAGAAAAAGACGGATCTTAGCATCTGACCTGTCTCGTCGCTCTCTTCAGAAATTGGTACGACATTTTCAAGGCAAACTACATTTAGGGCAGATTGGTCTGTATGCTCATAGGCCGGCCAGATGTGTTCCGCTTACTGTAACTCATTGTTACTTGAAGTTAAGAGTATGCATTTTGAACACCACAACAGTGGACTTTTGTGATGTTTTCCAACTAGTCCAGGTTTAGCTTATGGTCTGTATTCGTATGGAGAGCGGCAGGTACCCTTTACAACAAAAAGAACATCATTGGGTAGTGCAGGATTGTTCCTTTGGGGAGGAAGTTTTCTGGGTTCCACAACTGATCTGTATGTTTAAATTGGAACCATGACAGATCAAATCTATCGGAACGTCATTCTGGAACAACATGTAGTTTTGTTTCGGAGTAACAGTAGAGTATGTGCGAGACATGGTTTACCGATGAGTTGGAGCCCGTCAACAATCTCTTACATGTCTACCGGAACTTCGGTGGCCATTGCTTGATAATTGGTGTAATATTCCCCAAGATCAGATCGGTAATTTGATACCCAGTCTACTTAGGTGTTAAACGGACTTCATTGCATCGACTGGGAGACATATTATTTATTAACCATAATATCGACCGTGTATTATTGTTTTTTGTAAATGTGATTTTTTTTGTAACTTGCTTCAGAGAGCAAAAAAAAATTGCAATTTTTATTAATAATATCAAATTAATAACATCTCCCCCCTCTTTTCCTTTTATTTAATAAATACGTTTTACAAAAAAAGTTGCATTTGTTTTGTTTCTAACGTTCTTTTCCTGAACTTTCATTCCCTAGTAGCAGACAAATACTGCACGATATTGATTCACAATATTGTAAAATATTGTTTAATATCGTATAATATAGCACAATATTGTACAATATTATACTACAGGATGTGCTACCTTTGTTACCCTCAATTTATTAACATAAGCGTAATTCAGTTCTATTTATGTACATTACTAAAAAACAGCATATGTATACAATATGCAAAATTATTGTATATCTTTTATAAAAGAAAAATTGAATTTCATATTATATAAAAAAATATTCAGAAATTTTTTTTGCAATTTATTATGCAATTTTGTTTCTCTTGTAACTAAAGAACAGCATATATATACAATATGCAAAGTTATTGTATATCTTTTATAAAAGAAAAATTGAATTTCATATTATATGAAAAAATTATTCAGAAAAAAATCATGCAATTTTGCAATTTATTATGCAATTTTGTTTATCTTGTAATGTATCTTGTGAATTTTACAACAATTTGTTTAATGTGCTAAATATATGTACTGTTGTTATCTTATTTGCAACTTATTTAATGTCATAGAATTTAATTCAGTGCGTTCTCCAACAGAATTAGTAAACTAATGTTTAAGAAAAAAAATATTAAAAATGTGATAAAAAGCTTTTTCTAGGAGTCAGATGCAGTAAAACCGCAAAAAAGCAACCTGGGCAAAACGGAGAGGACAGATGACCAATTACCACTACGGGTGGTCGAAATCGAAAAGCGTTCGCTTTTAAAAGAACGGGAAAACATCTTCAATCTTACCTTACTGAATGCCCGTATTCAAAGTAACTTTTCCGAGTTTGGGTTCCAGCAGCCTAAAGGTTAATGAAGAAAGCAAGAATCAAGCTTTTGCTTTATTCGAAAATTGCTAGTAATTTTATTCAGAATGGATTTGAATCATATGTTCATTTCTCTTAGCAGTATGAACTTCCCCTTCCAGAAACCGAATACATGATGCAGCTTGGATTTAGTCGAGATATGCCATAATTTCAAGTATACATAGAATATGGCCGCATGAAGAAGATTCATGTTCATTGGATTATTGCCACTGAATTTGACAAGGAAAACTTTCTGAAGATCCATTTTGGAAATACTATTGTGATATCTTGAAGTTGGTGTTATGAATAGATTAGGAAGGTAAGTGAACGAACAATATCATAGACTGAACATGGTCTTGATAATCTTGATTAAACTTCCAGTGGACGCTTCCTGTATAACAACTTGAAAATTCGCGCTTCTTTTCTAGATGTGCTATTGTAAAATATAAATTTGTAAGAGGTTAATTATTAAACTTTTATTAAGTAAAGTTTAACACGTATAATTACTTTAAATAATTTTTATTTAAAAGGGAACGAAAACAATGTAATCCAAAAGCAAGATGAAATGACCAGAGAATTAGCTAAATGCCGGGAAAGTAAATGAAATTATCAATATTCAGGGCCCGACATAGCCTAGTTGGGGCCCAGGCCAAAAATTTCTTTGCTCCCCCTCCTTGCTTCACTACTTTAGTAATTAAGAACTTTAATTAAAGAAGGAAACGTACCCAGGTATAATATTGTACAATCCTGTTTTTAATATTGTACAATAATGTGCGTTATTATATATTAAACAATATTCTACAATGTTAAACAATATTGCGGATATTGTTCAATATTGATCAATATTCAGAATATTGTTTAATATTGTAGGATATTATTTCATATCATATAATATTGCACATTATTGTACAATATTATACAACAGGATGTGCTACCTGGGTAGGGTAATATAAAATTTCTATTCGATTTGGGGCTCCCACTTATGTGGGGCCCCGGGGCAATAGCCTTGTATGCCCCTGCCAATACTCTAAATGAAATATTTACATCTGTGGCATAAAACCGTAGAGACAATAGAAATTTAAATATAAAAAGTAGAAAATCGGTTTCACATTCATTTCTTTTCTTCGTTAATTCACGAAAAATTGCTTAGAATGCTCAAACAGATTCTAATGTCGTTTTGCGTCTTTGTACCTAAAGGCATATATCGTTCATTTCTTCGAAATCGAATTCTGCTTTTCTTTCTAATACTTTTAAATTTTAGCTGCTTGCTTTCTAAAGAGGTAGGCATTGTTTGCTCAATGTATTCTTTCATAAGAATGCTTTATAGATTTAATGATGAGTATCTTTTCTTCATCGTTAAGCGAATGAGTAATGTAGCTGCTGATTGCAATAATATTTTTTAAACAATTAAAAATAAGAGGATACAGTAAAAATTTATCTCAATGGGCTCACATATCTTTGCAATATAAATAGTAGATTCGCATTGCTCCAGTAGCGTCACAAATCACAAATACTAACAATTCGTCGAAAGCAGTTGCAGCAATAGCCAAAATCATTCGTTCGTAGCGCCTTCTGTTTAAAAAGATAAATAAAATGTTATTCTAGTGCATCTGTCATGACGCACACCTGCTGAAATGTTAAGTATTGAAGGTGAGGACACTGACTATAATTTTGAGACATCAAAAGTACTTTGACAAATGATGTTAATAGGTGACATAATTTCTGTAAATTACAAAGTACCTAAAAAAAACACGAATAATTAAAAATAGCGCTAAAAACTACTAATCGTTGGATTTCAAACTGACAGATTTGGCAGGGTACATTTTCTTAGTGAGAATTGCTTGGCTCTGGATGCGCAGGAAAAGCATTTTTAAAAAATTAAAATTAAAAAAAAACTTCACCATGAACTTTGAAGTATATTATAGCCCGAAAACCTTTTTCACACCAGCCACTCAACGAAACTGGTTTCACTAAAACTTTCTTGTAAACGAGATTTTCCTCCTCCCCCCTTATAAAATTTTGAACTGTGGATAAGATTGTGTTGGTCTTGCATAGCATTGGTGAATGGTAATCTCAAAATATCGATATTTGGCGTTAGTTGATAATTTTTTTCTGTTGTTACTTATGGCACTTGCCATAGACAAACCCCGCAGATACATCAGCAGATTTTAAGCCGGAGATATGCGTCGCTTGTTTTACACGTAGCGTCATCTAGGGCCAAGAGTACGACTTAGCTGCACACACACGTCATAACCCTTTTTAAGGGGCGGACTTCATTCATGCAAATTCATTCATTCATCTCAGATCGTAATTTAGATCTAGAACAGAGAACGATTACCTCTGACCCAGTAACCCCAGTGGTATTACTCTCGACAGGAACGAGGCTATACCGGCCCTAGAATTTTTTCTCAATCAGTTATGAGATCCTTGGAAATTTCTTAAATTAATTTGTTGCATGCGGTTAATATATCCTGGAAACCAACTTTATGTTTTAGATGCATTTTTCCCAACCAATATAAACGAAAACTTGTTGCGGAACTATAAAAATGTAGTCGCATCATAAGCCAATATTCATATATTTAAGTCATTACCTTTTTTGAGTAATCGCACTTACATGCTTGTGAAAGAACAAACCAATCGAACTCAATCCCTTGATAACCTATCAACTCTTTGTTCTTGATATGGTTCCAAATTTGATAAATATCTGGATTTTAGCTGTTAAATTTGTGTGACAAATTTTATCCATCTTTTTCTATAGTGAATTTGATAATTTATATTCGGGGTGCGTGCTGACGCACTTTTTCTGACTGATATTGCTCGAAATTTGATTAAAAGCTACAATATGATGTAAAGACATTACTAACATGCTCATTACATTTCATGCTCATAAACATCCATGTTATAAAATAAAAAATGAAATCTATGATCGCAAATGACAAGTTATCACATGAAAACATTATTTTTAACTGTTTATTTATTTCAATTAATTTAAGCCATTAACCAATTTGAAAAAGTTACGAGATTTCTCTCTCTAATGATAATTTTTTTAAGCTTTCCTTTTCAATTTTGCTAGCTTGCGAATAAAGTTTAGGAGCTCGATCAAATTAAAAAACAGTAATTTCCATGGAAAGTTCACTATTACTGGAAACTATTGTATATGGGGTAAAATACAATGAAACGAATGCAGATTGATATTAAAATTATATTCTAATATTTACAGTATTTTGAGGAATACAAATAATAAAAATACGCTTATAATATCATTAAAGAATAAATATGTCACGTTTTACAAAAGAGTGATAGTTAAAACTGAAAAAGAATTATAAAATAAATAAACGATAATCTTATGAGAACCAGATTAATTATTTAAAAATAAAAAATCGTAAACAAACTGGAAGATGTCATTCATAGAAGTGACAAACAAAAAGCAATTGATAGTAACTTTAAAGATTTCAAACAATACTGGCAAAAAGATTTAAAAACCTCCTAACCAAAACAATATCATGTTCTCACAGGATAAAAAATGTGTTTTTCTTTTCTAAATATTTAAAATAAAAAGTTCTTTGATGATATGATGACAGACAAATTTTTATGAAGAAAAATGTTTTATAAAAGTACTATTTATAAATGAAATATATATTAAAACCACATTCATTTCTCAATATTATTATCTTTCCATTTGATATTTTTTGACAAAATATTAACATTTTTATTAAAAATTACTAAATAATTGATTCATTATGTTTTCAATGTTCCATTATATTTTTCTGCAAAGAGTAACATATGATCACTAATGTTTTTTTTTTTCTCCTTAGAAATGGCAGAAGGAGTATTTATACCCTCTCTCCTTGCTCCTTAGTTCCAACATCTTAGTTTGCAGCTCAACCTGGTTCTCTTTAACTTAATAAAAAAAATTTCTTTTTCCATTTTTATAATTTTCAAAGCTTGCATGCAAGCAATGTCAAGTAAATTATTTAAATCTGGTATAAAGTTCTGTTGATATACTTTCCCCATGTCTGACCTATTATTTAATTTCTATTGATTTTCTTATTCGAATATAATTTCTTACTGTATTGAACTATTGTAAGTTTTTGAGGTATGTGTATATATGTTTAGTTTAAACAGATTATTTTGGAAACACAAATTAAATTCACAGTTACATTTAGAACAAACAGAACAAGAACTTTTATACTACTTTTAATAATTTTCTTTGACTTAGTTAATCACTCAATTCAGATTATATCAAAACAATAAAGCATTTTTTCCCTCGATGCTCTCTTTTCAACCAGTTCAGTAATCCTCACTATTAAAATACATGAGTTACAGCATTTTATTATGAAATGAAAGAAATAGAATTATACTAAATCTTTTTAAGTATTATTCATTGTGTCATTACACCCAAAACCTACTGGAGATTATTTAAATTCACATCCCACTCAACATATCAAAAATGAATTCTGAAAATATCTTTGGTTTATAAAATCTGAGTTAAGCATATATGTAGAATGATTAAAATTTTTATATAGTTCATGTTTCAAATATCTTCCATGTGGAATAATTAGATTAAGAAATAATAAATAAAATGTAAAACTCATAAATGTATAATAAAATTTAAAAAAATGATTGGAGAAAAGTTAAATTATGGAATTTTGTATAAACATGTATAGAGATTTTCATATTTGTATTCTAATATTAATTTTTTTTAAATATATTTTTTAGACTAGTGTAGTTAAATTTCGAATTCGATAAAAAATATTTCAATTTAAGATGACCTAATGCAAGTTACATCTGTTTCTCCCCAGTGACCCTCAAGGTCTTGTGTCTTTTCAGGTAGCCAAGAGAAAGTTACATCTGTTGAGTCAAATGATTCCCCACAAGTGCAGTGCAGGTTTGTTAAAATTCATGTTTATCAATAAGTATTATTATAACTTTATTTAAAATATCACACGAACTCCTTCGTGGTTATTTTAAAACAAAAATATAGTAAAAACAACTGTTGTTATAGTTAATTGAGTTACATGCCAAATTGAACAATAAAAGTGTCTCTAACTGTCAATAGATTTAAAATAAACTATAAATTCATTGAGAGTATTAATACAATGAAAGCATCAATAAATGTTTATTCACAAAAATATACAAATTTTTTTAATACAAAACAGCTTAAAATTATAACAATGCTTAGAAAAACAAAAATATCTATTCAAACTTAACATCAAAATACATTTATAGAGAATTATTTACATAATACTTTAAACAAGATAATATAATGAAAATATTTCATTCTGGAATGATTTATAAACACAAAGCCACCGAATTTAAAATATTGCACAGACTAGAAATTTTCGGGAAAAGTAAGTTTTTTTTAAATCTATTATTCTTAATTTATAATTAAAAGAGAGAAAAGAAAATTTAAAGAGCATTTTATAAAGTTTAATAACACATTTTTTAAATATAACCCATTTTGAAAATTTCGGTAACTCACTTTTAATAGTAATATAGGAGGTGGAGTGAAAACCAGAAGTATGGAATCTAAATTTCCATCATAATCTTTAAATAATCAAAAGAAATGTTGAGAGTTGAAAACTTTATACATACATTTCTTAAGAAACTTTCAGTTCAAATTTCTGTGGGGTCAATTCCTTACATATACGTAAGCTTTTAAATTTTAAATGAAATATGGTTAAGAAACAACAATGAAATAAATTTTCATTAGTTTAAATATTTCTTTTTTTTTAGTAGCTTTAAATCAGAAATTGATTTTGTAAATGATTGATTAAAAATTTACTAAATATTTAAAATCCATCTTATACCATAATTCAAATTAGGACTTAACTAATTAGGACTGATTTGAATGAGAAAAATAATAAACATAATTCAATTGTATCATATATATATATATATATATATATATATATATATATATATATATATAATGGTTTCTATAAACCTATTCACAAACTTAACCTCTAAATCATCTAAAAAATTAAGTAGCAAAGCTATTTTACATGAACATAAAAGTTATATTTCTTCTAAATTTCCAATTTTGTTTAAATAAAAAAAATTATTACTGACACCTGACAGTATAACTATTTACATAAACTGCTGCAGTGTTATAATTTTAGAATATTTTCCATGCCCTAAACAAAAAAATGTTAAATTAAATTTTAAAAAGCAAAACAAAATTCAAAGCAGTTTAAAAATAAATTTAATGACTTAAAAAGCTTTACATTAAACTTTGACTACAAATAAGAAACTTTGCAAAATGTATAAAATTTTGAGTTGACATTTTATATGCATGAAACTTCTCTTGCTTATTTATTGTAATTATAAAAATAACTTTAATGTTCTTGGTATTATACATCAAAAGTTCTTAAAAGAACTCAAGAAGTAATAAATTAAAAATCTATTTGAAAATGCTGAAGCCAGTTTATAGGCATTTAATGTTTTAATAGGGATCATAATCATTCCAGTTTAATGTAATGGACAAAATCTAATTTTCTCCTTTTTTTTTCTTTCAAAAATATAGAATAAAAAAATTAATAAGAATGATATAACAGAGATGATATTAAATATTCTCAAATATTCATAAATTAAATGCTATTTAATGAATTATTATTTTTTCTTATTATAGAAAATTTCTCCCAAAATCTTTTTGCAAAAAAAGGGCATTTGATAAATTTGTTGAATAGCTGGATGGCTTAACAAAATTTCTTATATTCCATGAACTATAATTATTCCAATATCGGTTCTTCATTTCAAAAACAAATTAATGCAAAAATTTTAATTGAATTTTCAATAAAATGTTTTGGTAATTATATAGAACTTTAAGGAACAGAATTGATCTAGTGAAATATAAATTAATTTTTAGTATTTGTTCTTAAACTTTTTGCTTCACTACTAAATTGTTTGAAAATTCATGTGATATATATATATATATATATATATATATATATATATATATATATATA
>JAOUZG010052822.1:118451-129358 GCA_026289955.1 Argiope argentata
TATATATATATATATATATATATATATATATATATATATATATATATTGCTAATTTTATAAATAAAATTTGGAATTAAATTAATAACACAATCAAGCAGCACAATCAAAAACTGTCAAAATGATAAAAATTGAAAAATGTACTGCCAGAATTTAATATTCATCAATATTTTATATAAACTTACGGAAACAATACTGATTGAACAAAAAGCAATTTTCGACACTGTCAAAAGTAATTGTTCAAAATGGTTCATAAACTATAAAAAAATTTTTGAGAGAGAATTTGTTGCAGTAACTTTACTTTTACAATAAAATATATCACAAACTGACCTGAAAAATTAAAAGTTAGACCAAAAGCCTCTTTCTGATATGACTGTAAGCCAGTATGTTGATAAGTCCAGATTTGAATCAGGGGTAAGATGGTGTCAGATTAACATCGTACTGAAGTTATGTTTCCTCATCATATAGGAGATCCCCCCTTGAGTCTCCACAATCAGACAGATCCCGCCTAAAAAGTTATATACAACTTTTTTGAATAAAACTTTAAAAAATAAAGTAAAAATGAATAAATGCATTTGATAGAATTTTTGTGGAAGTTTGAATGTTAAATTTTTGTCTTGATAATAAAATTTAGTTAAATTATTGTCTTTTCTTTTTATAATTAATATTCAATTTAAATAATATATATTACTTTTTGTACAAAAAGTTCATAAAATATAATTTATTTGGTTGTACATGCAGATAAGTATAAAAGATTTGTATGAGGCAATGATGTTTTGTAGTGTAAGAAAGTGGTTTACAAGTACATTCACATGATTATTTGTAGTTTGATTCACAAATTAAAATCCAAAATTCATGCCTAAATTCTAGCTAACATAGTAGCAATATTCTTTGCTTAAAACATTTTAAATTCATCTTTTCAGAATTACTGACTCTATTTCACTTTATTCAATAATGAATATTTTTTTAAAAAATAATTTCTTCTTTTAATTTTACAGAATAAACTTCTTTCTAGGAAAATAAATGTCCTAATTCTTAAGAAAACTCAATCAAATCAAAACTCACAAAATCTTTGAATCTTAAATAAATACAAATTTATGTAGGGTAAATGCATATGATATTCATACATAAAAGTTAGAATGAAAGGTTATTTAGAAATTAAAAGCAGATTCATCCTGAAAATGAAATATTATAATTCACAGAAAGAAATATTAATTATTGAAAGGGGAAAAATCAATTACACAAAATGTATCTAATTTTTAATCATTTCTGTAATTATTCAATTTCATAAGAATAAAATATAAGCAAGTAAATAACAATCATTCCTGCTGTAATTGCTTTTTAATCCTAAATGCACACTGAATTCAAAGAGAAAGCTACAAATAAATTCAGTTTTAGTTTTTGAATCTAGTGCCATAAATCATAAATATCAGCTAACTTCTTTATAAACTTTGATGCATTAATTTAAATTATAAAACAAAAATAGAATTGGTGTATTTAGTATTAATGTAGATATTACAATAAAGAATTTAAAAAAAATAGAATGGCGTCAATATTTAGATGCATGACAATCGTACTCAATTTTATATAATAAAAGAAAACACCAAGCATTTGCATTATATACTATTAGAAAACCTAAGCTTTACTGAAAATAGCAGATGTACTCCATATTATAATATTTGACCATAGAAAAATAAGGCCATACTATTTAATTAATTTTCTTCATTTTATCTTAAGAACTCACTTGAAAATTTAGGAGAAAATAGTTTTAAAATAAAACCTAGGAGAAGGACATTTGGCCATTTGTTATTTTTAAATATCACGGCAAGCATGAAATGTAGTCATACAAATTAAAGATTTTAAATTAAAATTTTTTTTATTAGAACACAATTCACATAAAAGATTGAAAATCTTAAAAAATGCTAAAAATAAATAATCTTTGTAAATGTAAAAGTGTTAATATAGTTAAAATATATGTGAAACTCTTATAAAAGCATAATGGATAGATAGCAATACTTTAAACATTTCATGTATCAAAATACTGATAAAATAAATATTGGTTAAAAATATGAAATTTTTATACATTTTTTTAAAAATGCTTATTTATATGCAGCAATTATCTCTTTGGCATTGAAAAACACTTGTGTTTTTAAAAAATTAAAAAAAATATTTTTAAAGATTTAAACAACACATAAAAATTCTTAAAGGAAAATTCCACACAGAACAATATCTTACTGGCGCTGTTTTCTAACAAATTCCATGTAAAGCTCAATTGATTCTGCTGGAGGAGATGAAGCACCATCCTCCCCTCTAGTCACATAGGCACTGTAGATATCAATGGCATTTTTACTCACTATCGGAAGAGTTGTACATCTGGTT
Organism: Argiope argentata; assembly: GCA_026289955.1. Classification (NCBI taxonomy): domain Eukaryota; kingdom Metazoa; phylum Arthropoda; class Arachnida; order Araneae; family Araneidae; genus Argiope; species Argiope argentata. Next base: position 120,829 of record JAOUZG010052822.1, read on the forward strand.
GAATCATTACTGAAATTGCTTTTTTGATTCCTACGAGAAATACATTTTACAACTTTATTTTTTCACATCAAGAATTATCATCAACTAAGATGAAGACACATTGAAATAGACATTTTGAAAATCATACAAAATTTTAAAATTATGTTAATCTTTTCATTATCTTGCAAAAAAAAAAATGCTATAGAATAAGCCAGATACATTTAATCTTTGAAAATATAAGGAGCGATTTGTTATTGAAAAATATGTTTTAAAAGTTATATTATCGAATAAGAATATTAATTTGTCATTCTTTAACAAAGGCAAAAAAATGATAAGAAAATATGAAAAGTCTCCTTTAAAATCACAAGCCAAATAAAGCCCAAAATTTATCTAAATAAAAGCAAGACCCTGGTTCCCCTTTCTCCCCTTCTGAACAACCAAAACCAATTTTTTATGCAATGTAATTTAATCTCTATGTAAGAAGTTTTAAATAGTAAATTTTGATTAATTAAAATAAAATGACCACATTCATATCAGTAAGAATAGCAAATGGATTAAAAAATGGAATATTAAAATTTAAAAGAGATTTTCTATAGCATAATAAGAATTGAAATAACACTCATTTTATTAGTTTTAAAAATTATAAAGCAATATAATATCAAGCTTATAAAAGGCAATTAAGTGAGGAATATTACTAGAATAATGTGTCAAAATTAAAACAAGTAATTATAATTTGAGTAAATTCAAGTACATAGTAGTTAAATTCAATGAAAATAATATTAAATAATTCTGTAGCCTGGATATTTTTAATAACTTTAGGTAGTTGCATATTTAATAATTTACCTCAGAATAACCATGGGAATACAGAAAATTTGTTTAAAGTTTGCACTTTCACAAATGTTGAATATTATTTCTTCCAACAACTATTTTTCTAAGATAACACAGAGCTCATTGTAATGAATAGCGATAGGAGTTTAAGTATGCTATTGTAGAAATACATTAAAAGCTTAGAATTTAACTTTAAAAAAATCATAACAATATTAAAGACGTATAATACAGGTTTAAATTATTTTGTCAATAATGATTTTTTATATCATAATCAAATTCACTTTTCAAATATATATTGTGATTGATAGGGAAAATATCTATGCAAATTTTTAAAGTAGGAGAAGCATAATATTAAAAGCAGAAATATTCTAAAAATTAATTTTTCTTTATTACTTATGCTTGTCTTTCACATTATTTATTATTTTCAGAGAAAAATGCTTTTAAAAGTAACTTTTCCATTTTTATTATCTTTTTTTTTTATCAGCATTTATGATTGAAGGTGAAGATACAATAAAGCATATAAAGGATACAAAGATAAAACTTCATATAACCAATACTTATAATGATTATGATTTACAATTATAATTAAGTTAATTTGTTTTTTTATGTAAAACATTCTGGATAAGTATAAGATGATGAGGTGCATTACCAGTGTGAGGAAATTTACCAATGAACTGATTTAATATTAACTGGGCCTAAGTATAAAGATAATGTTTAATAAAAGTGGGTCTTGAATATGAAACCCTCTGCTCTATTAAACATGAAAATATTTAACATCTTCTTTGATTTAATATTGCAGTAAACACAACAGCTCTGCACATAGTACATCTTTAATGAAATAGTGTCTTGAACCAGCGATCGTTTAATCCCAAGCCAAAACTTTGTAACTTGACTCCAAAAACTAAAATGATAGGATGAGAAAAAAACTTTAAGGGAAAATAAAATGACAGCTAACGATTTATACTTACAGTTTAAAAGATACACTTAATGATCTTGAATCTGAAGAGATTGATTCAGTCATTCCTGCATATTTACCAATATTGACAAATCTACAAAAAAATAAATAATAATATGATATATTTTTTTATGTATTAATGTATAAACTTGATATTCAATTAAAAACAATCAGACTGAATTATGAAATAACTACAGAGAATAAAATTAAGGCATCGAATGAAATAATTTGATGACAAATTGAAATAAAAAAATTAACAGCAAACTTAATGAATTTTACAACATTAATTAAAACATATGTCAAAAAATTTTTTTTTAACTCTGCATATATACATATTATATTACCAAAACACATTAAAAAGTCACTCAATTTCAAGTTTATATATTTGAAACTTTTTCATCAGTGCAAATATTATAAATTTAAAAAGCTAACTATTTTAATTCACAATCAGGAGAAAATAAAAATAAAATTTTATAAACATTTCAGTATAATCTAATGATATTTTATTAAACTACATATATATTTTTTAATCTAATATTTATAAATTTTAATATTTAGCTGTATCAAAGAAGTAAATCAAAGATAAGAAAACATTCAAATGATGTTAAACAATTTCACTTTAAAGATCAATAGAGCTAATTTTAGTTAAAACTACAATAAATCTTTAAATATAAAAAAATTAAAATTTTCTTAGTAAAATTGTTTTAAACAAGCTATTTAAACATTAAGAAAATAGATTTATTATATTTTTTTATATAAAATTAGATGTCTTTAATGTTTAGCTATGTCATTGGGAATATATGAAATTTTCTAATGAATTGGATGGATAAGTACTGACATATTTGTCAAAGTTCATCAAAAATAAAGTTCCAAAAACAATTGTTGAATATGAATAAGGCAAAGATTACAGCATCATTACTCTGTAATTATGCACCTTGCAAATCATCTTGCATCTTTCAACAGGATAAAATTGTCTGTGCATGGCAAAGGAGCACGAGGGTGATTTCCATTTCCTACACTGGCTCGCAAATCGTAATCCGTGTAAAAATTTGTGAGAGCATTTCAACCAATACATCAGACAAAAAGATTGCCTACATTGGAAATCTTCATGAATAACTCATATGTTCTCATGATCACAGATATCTGTAATCATCTTCTAAATGCAATTTTTATCGATATCATCATGTACATTTGGTTACTATAGGATTTTGGTTATTAGATTGATGGTCATAATATTGTGACTTGACTATGTAGATGCATTTAACTTCTTAAGCATAAATAAATGTTAATGGTTTTCCCAAACATAGAATTTTTAATCATCTAATTGGAATATAAATTTTAAAAGCTTTATACCAATTATATTTGTTGCAGATGTGAACACCTCTCCCAAATTTAAAAAAAAATAACATATTTTGAGACAACTTAACTGTTCATGTCATCTATATCCAATTTTATGTAATATAAAGTGACAACTACATGTTCTTATTTCTTATATAAAAGTCACATTTCATTCATAGATTAAAATACTATGGCACACTTTAATTACATTGTATGAACATGATTAACAGCATGGTAAGGGGATTGAATGCTAAAAATTAAATGAAAATATACATAGTAAAAACTTTTAGCATATTGGATATATGATAATTATTGTTATAAATATTATATTAAAATGTCTTTCAAAATGTTGAAATTCAAGAACAAATTAAACAAAACTGGGGTCAGTAAAAAGAAGTTTTTTTTTTAATTGAATATTATTTTTATTTGATTATATTTCTAAAAGTTATCAATGAAAAATGCCAAAATTTTTGTATAACTTTTTAAAATATTTTTTTAAAAAATCTCTCTGAGGTGAAATTTTTTGCACCCAAAATAAATTTTTGCAAAATTTGGCAATTCAGTATTCAGTTGAGAACCCAAAAACAAGGACAAATAAGCTATTAATAGTAGTCGAGATCACTTGAATAAAAATTTTAAACCAAGAAATTTTTTCTTATACAGGGCAAACAATAAACTAAAGAAAACTAATAAATTTTAAAGAAATATAAATTATTATCTATGTATAAAAGAGTTTATTTAACACATACAATACACCATCAAAGATTGAAACTGACTGTAAAAAGTTCAGAATTTAGCATGTAATCCTTAAAAGTATTAAAGAGAAAAATCACAAACAAAACAATAACAAGACTGGAGCATTTTTGTTGTTGTTTTGAAAGTTCCAAAAGATTAAAAAATTTCAAGAGAAATAATTAACTTACTTTTTATACTGCTTCATATCTTTGTCAGATGGATTTTTCAGCTCCATTCCATACACTTGTCTTGTAGTTGTAAATATATTCTAAAATAAAAGTGTTTTTAAATGTATCTATTATTGCACATACAACAAAAGATAAAGAATTCACATTAAAAAAAATATATTTTCCAGTACTTAAAAGTATCAAATAATGTTTATTATTTATGTAAAAATCATACCCATATATATAAAAAAATTAGGCATAAAATTAATAATTGCATGATTTAAGAAATAAATATTTTGGTACTACTATGATATATACAAAAATTATTCAATACTAAATAAAATAATCACTAAAATGGCTATTTTAAAATATTTATAGTTTATTGATTTAAAAAAAAATTGGTGTGAAAAATGAAATATTATTTTGATTTTGAAATAATTTTTTTGTAATTATTTCTTTAAAAAGTTAATGACCTGATTTTAAACACATTTACATTCAGAAATTTATCAAAATGTTCACATAAGTTGTTATCTTATTTAACACACATGCATCTAACAAATTCTGAAAATTAAAAATATAATAATAATAATTGCTTAGATAATGCAATGTTTGTAAATTTCAGTTTCAATTTAACTGTGTATTAATCGCAGTAGCAAGTTTTCTGCAAATTTAGGGAAAAAGACCCATAAATTAATTGACTATGCTAATACAAAATCTTAAAAATAGGAAGAAAAGGATAACAATTTAGATTAATGATATTTTGAAAATGACAACAAGGCATCGTAATTTGAAAAGACATCGTAATTTTGAAAAATAGTTAAATGTTACAGAAAAACTTTCCAAATTTCTACAATTAAACAAGAAAGGAAAATATGTGTTAAAGGTTTGCACATAGTGAGTATGTGATGTAAATGAATCCAGATTTTCATATAAAGAAGAGATTATCACTAGGATAAACCCTAGACAGGAGCCTGAATTCAAAAGAAGAAAGAAAAGTATTCATACCTCAAAAGTCACTCCACGTGAAGAAGATAATGAGTAGCTAGACTCTTCACTATCAAGAAAGACAAAATTATCCTCACTGCTAGATTCACCACTGTCAGTCTCACTAGTGCCACTTGATGCAGAGGCAGTAGAAGAAATCCCAGTCACAGAAGGATTTGGAGGCTTCTCCCCAATACTTTCCCTTTTCCGACCTGGTCTAACCCGCACAGAAAAAGGACTGTAATCTGAGGTGAAGCTGGGCATGACATCCCTATAAAGAATTTACTCTTCAAGCATAGTTTATGTTAATAACAATGTTTACATATTAATAATATATACATTTTAAAAAGACACCTTTAGCTCTTTGAAGTAGCAAAAGTTACTTTCTTATAATATTATCCATAGATTAAAAATGAATTATAGTAAATGGACTAAATAATTCTGGTAGGTCCATTGCTTGCATATATTCTGAACAATCAATATACCAATATAATATTTTAATTAATTGATTGCGATTTTTACCGATTTTTATTTAACTTTACTAGTTACATGTTCATAAAGATAAAATTATGTTATTGATTCTTCATTTATTTCTTGATGAGCTAGAATTTTCAAATTTACATGTTTTTGATTACTGATAATTTATTATATTAATATCATAGTCAGTTAATTTAATTAAATGCCAATTCTCTAGAAATAGTATTGACCTGTAATTGAAAAAAAACCCCAATTGATTTCATAACATTTATAATAATACAACATAAACTAATAATTAAAATAATTTAAAAAAACCAAAATATTTTTTTTTGAAAACTATTAAAACTTTGCATTTATAATCCTCACAAAATTAGCAAAATGCTAGAAAATCAGATTCCTCATCTTCATGTAAAAAATCCCCTAAACATTTGATAATATCCTTTAATATAGAGTTAGTGTATGAAGAATATAATATATGGACTCTCATTTTTTATATCATTTTAAAACATCCTATAGCACTAATGCACAAAAATTTAGCTTCTCAGAATCCCTTTTTTAAAAAATTAAATTAAGAATTGTAAACCTTTCTTTCATTAAACTGATTGAAGTTAAAAAATACTGAAAAAAATCATCACTATTATTTTGGAAATAAAATATTTAATCATTCAAGCTAAGATCATTTATATCATCTCAAAATGGACAATATGAAAGAAAGAGAAAATAAAAAAATTCCAACATGAAATTTCAAATTACAACAAAACATTTTAATCCATTAACATAATTTATCACTACAAGAACTTACATATCTCATTAACATATTCATGGACTGTTAAAAGAAATAAAATTAAAACCAATAACCCACTACTTTAAAATAAATAATTTCATAAACTAAAATTATACAGAAATGAATGCATGAAAATGCGATTTACAAATATAGGTGCTTCACATTTATTCATTTTGGATCAAAATGAAAATGATTGATGCAAAAGGGTAAAATAAACAGCCAATCAATTTTTTTAAGCTAAAATTTCTACCTCATAGAATGGTTCATGTAAAATGATAATAGATCAGCAAGTGAGGTCATTTCAAATGGTCTATAGTGATCAAAGAAACCATCTGTTCTGGGATCCATAGGATGAGTCTTTACAATTTCTGCCAGTGATGATTCTAATTCTCGCCTATCTAAAAAAATAAACTTAGCTTATTATAACATAGCAAAAAATTATCTTCTTTTTGAAACATATATTAATAAGATGAGTTGTAATGAATAAATACAATAAAATGATATAATATTTTAATTTTTTAAATTAAATTTTAGATTTAATTAATAATATCAATTACACACAACATAATAATCCCTTTCACATTAATCATAGATATTTTTATGCATCTATTGTGTAATTACATCTTTTGAGAAAAAACTCACATTAGTGATTATATTTTATATGCAATCACTGAAAAGGTGAAATTACAAATGAGTGTGCAAATGATTCCACAATATTTATTTAAAATTCTTGTTAATTGTCAGTAAAAATGAAAAACTAGCGGTCAAGTTCACAAGATCAATAATAGAGTTTATCCCTTCTCTTATCAGTTTCATTAATGATGGAATTGAAATGAATTTGAGAAAAACAATCATATGTGAATGAATTAATCTGGCCAGCAGGGTGGAATCAAATCTGTATAATGTTGTGGTTGGTTAAATGGGCAAGAATTAATCTTTGTAAAACCTTTTTGACCACATCTAAATAGAGGTGTTATCTCTTCAACCCAGAATAAAAATTGTAGATTTTGAATAAGGATATAAAACCCAGAAATGCTCAGTTAATAAATTTCAAAGTTCTGTAAATGAGTGTTTAATGCTTCACAGTATAATAAAGAAAACTAAGTATGTATTTTGGGCATTTTTTTTGTCAGAAATTTGAAACCAAAATTTGTCATACAAACCCAAATTTTAAAGCAAAATCAAACATTGAATTTCATTTATTTAAACCCTTGTTTTTTTAGTTATCACATCCAAATAGATGTGTATGTACAGATTGATAAACTACCAACTCATATGTGCATTGGTTCAAAAAATTTTAAATCAAATTTGTTTCCCAAAACTGTTTACCAAATTTTATTAATCTAGTTTTGTGTTTAATAGTAATTGATTTCCCTTGCATAGACAGACAGACAAATTTCCTAGAAAGACAAATTTCCTTCATTACAACTTAAATAAAAATCCACAAATTTGGTATAAAGACCATATGCCAAATTTTGTCTTTCTGTTAAAAGAATATAATTTTCATTGACAAACAAACATAATTCAAAAAATGTGCTCTTTTGTCAAGAAAATATGAAATATGTATTCATTAAATATTTTCAATAATTATAATACTTTCTTTTTTTGTATTCTTCCCATAAAAGGAAACAAAAAAGTCACTAAAGGAAACTTAACATTGAAGGAAATTCACAATTGATTTACAATAAATTAAAATTATAGTGAACCAAAGCATTCATAAAATACCCCAAAATGAGAAATTCACTATCAATAATTGGTCAAAAGTTAGGGAAGTAAGTTTTGGAAAAATCTAAGGCTTATCACAATTGATTTGTAGTTATCAAACTAATTGCCAATTATAAACATTTAGATTAGCCTCTCTATTAATATATATAAACCATACCTTCTATCACAGCAACAGGAAGAGAATTCATAACACTTATATCCCACCAGCATGTGTATCTAAAATAATACAGATTTAAAAAGACTGAGATATAAATGAAAGCATTACCTGCAAAATAGCCATCACAAAATGTAATAACAATTTATGCTTAATAATTGAGTTCTTTTTATATTTAAATAATTGAAAAATTTAATACATGATCTATATTTAAGTCTGCTACTGATGCTGTTACAAGTTTCAGATGGACTATTTCTGTTAGACTATCTCCCTGTGAATCCAAAAACTTTCAAAATGTCAATAAATAAAATCAAATCTGGCAACATCATCATTTATGCAACACAAATAATCAAAAATGTGAGAAGAGAATGATGGGTCAGTATTACAATAATAGCATTATAAAA
>JAOUZG010052822.1:129758-184008 GCA_026289955.1 Argiope argentata
TTAAATGTTACAGTCCGGGATCATTGATACAACATCCATTCAGTATCCAGTATTAGGAATCTGTAATGATGCTTTCCAACACAAATAGTTCAATCGTAAGAAAGGTAGTTTTACAGACAGATCTACTGGATACTGAATGGATGTTGTATCAATGATCCCAGACTGTAACTTTTAAGAGATAGTCATGCCTGGACATGGTCACCATATGGTAAATTCTAGAATAACCAGGAATTATGGCAATAGAGCCAATAACAGGAAAATTATGTAAACAACTTAATAATTTTCTGCATTCTATCTCAGAAGTTGTAAATGGCCAGCAAACCAAGCTCAAGACAGTATATAGTAAATCTGAATTGTAGATGTTGGAACACTCATTTATTACAGTGTACACAGAAAGGAGTTCAAGTAGCTAGAGGATGCGCTGAATCTTGGAGTCTAGTATTGAAAAAGCTAGTATTGTGTCATGTGCTGAGTAGCCAGTTCTATAGTAGTGAACTAACAGTTAAGGACAGCTAAAATAAGAAGAAAATGGAAAATAATAAGGGCTTGGAGGGACATGAATAACTGTGTGAACTCTCTCTTCCTAGTAATTTTGGTCTGGTTGCCTTGCAAGCTGTTGTTTACTATTGACTAGCTACTTGAGGTCAACTGCTTATTTCCTATATATGTTGCAACTGTATTTTATTCTTTCATGTAAATGGATTTATTTGTTATTGAGGCTATTTCAACTATATTGCCATACATAAATACAATGAAAATTGACATGACAGAATTTCATACAAAGTATTTTCCATAACATTATATATATATATATATATATATATATATATATGTTCTAAGAATTACCTGAAAAGCTAAAGATGCTTTACCAAGAGCAAACTGAGCTGTGTTCGTTCGATCCAAGCAATCTACACAATTTACTCTCACAATACCCGTCTGAAGCCGGGAGCCATCAGCTCTCAGGTGACCACCAAGAGACAATTTTTTGTTAATATGTGGATTGATAGTTTGACAATAAAATTCTTTTCTGGTATGAAAAAAACCTGTTTTATTTAGAACACAATAAGCTATCTGAGCAAGACGAGGCATGACATTTGCTTCTTTCCTAAGAAAGAAATGTTTTATAAATTATAAAATTAAACTTTTTACAAAAAAATGTAATTAAACTTTTTAGGTATATTTATGGGTAAAGTTTCCCAAAGAAGGAAGATTTTATTTCATAGTTGTAAAGCAATTCAATAATATAAAATAAAATTATTAACCATGTCTCCTAATTATTTTTAGTTTATAATTTTAAATGTTAAAGAAATTAAAATTTCATAAGTATTATGTTGAACCTGGATAATGATATCAAATACATACATATAGGATTTAAAACTACTGACTTAACTCAGTTACTTAATTTAGTAAAAACATGACTAATTTTAACTTCTATACAAAGAAAGTTTAAAATAGGTACAGAAGAAACATTTACAAAGCAAATGCAATTTCAGTTCCACATTTAAGCCAATAAAAATTTCAACCATATAGTAGCCATTAAAACTAACAGACAACAACAAAATATAAAAAGATTAATCACTTTTTGAAAATGAATAGAACTCCAAGTAAAAGTTACGAAATTAAATGAAAAGGTGAACTGCTGTAAAGATAAACTAATACTCATATTCTTTTTCCTGCCTGATTGCAATATTTGACAAATTCTCTTCTGAATTCCAGTGATCTATAGCATATTTGATCAGTCCCTCAAAATTTGAATGTTTTCATTAAAAAAATAAAAATAAAATCCAAACACAAAATAGTAAATGAAATAATAACAATTCTAGTACTTTTTGTTTATATTTTATAATTTAGGCTAATCCTTAAGACAATGATATGCTAATGCAAACATTTTTCTGTTTGTTCTTGACATAAAATAACTCGCAATGTTTTTTGAAGCAGCACTCACTAACAAATAGAATAAAGCATAACAATAAAAGGCTATATTACAAATTTTAAAAATATAAATATTGAAATTCAAAAATTATTAAATTAAGCAAAGTATATTTGTCAAACAAAAAGAAGCCAAATGAGGTATTTTTCTAAGATAGTTACAAACTAAAATAGTTGCATTAAGAAAATTGCAGGAAATACCGATTTTTTTTACTAAAAATGATAAAATTTTGACAAATATTGAAATGTAATGATAGAAAAATTAAGAATTAAAATTATGAAGAATGTTTCATACATCTTATTCGTGTGAGCCATGTCAAAACCAATATTGATGATTTGATGCTGCGGAGGAAGAAATTGATTAAGGTAACCAATGGCCCCAGAAAATTCTTCACTCAAGAGGCTTTCATGGCGCTTTTGTTCTCGTTTCTTCACCAAATTTAAAACTATAATGGGGGAACCATAGCGTCGAAGAAGTCCATTAAAATGTTGACCAGCCACATAACAGAACGGATCAGCAATATCCACTAAATAAAAATATATTAATTTAAAATGTATTATTGAATTTTACATGAATAATTAAAGAAGACATTTTTTGGGGATTGCACATTTTTTAAACATTATGTATATATATATTGAAATAGAATCAAAACTACAGCATTATATTTATTAAGTTCTAAAAATTATCCATAATTTTTAAAAGATAACAACAAAATCAAAAAATAAAGTCAATTTTTCTACAGATAATTCCTTAAACTATTTGCTTAATAATGATTTTAATACATTTTCAGATATGAATTGAATAAATACATCACAAAATGAGCAGAATAAAAGTTAAGAATATTTATTAATCGATTATTTGCATATACTTTGTAAAAGTGATTTGGTAGAAATTAATTTCAACAAAGATTGAGAACTGTAAAAAAGATATAGTAATTTTTTTAAACATAAAAGTATCAGAATTCTAAAAATTTTACCTTTAGTTAAAACATAAAATTGCTTCAGATGGGGATTTTAATGAAAAAAATAGGGTAGTGTCACTTCCCCTTCCAAAACATCAGAAAGCATTAAAAGATCTTTTATAGGACTACTCATCTGGTCTCTGCATATTAATAATAAATCTACCCATATAACAGGTTGTTGTACAATAAGTAAAAGGAGCAGTATTATCCATAAGGAATTAAATATTCAAAAAGATTAAATTTGTAAGAAAAATAAAATTTTAATAACTTATTGATACAATATATGAACCAAAACTTTAATAATAATCAAAAAAATATTTACTGCTACGAAATATGTCTTATCCTATATGGAAAAGGTTATTGATATTGACATTTTTAATCACTCACTTAATATCTTCTATGAAATAAAAGAATCAAGAGTTAAAATATTAATGCAATCAAAAGTAATAAACTGCTTTATTATCATTATAAATGATATGAAAATTACAACATTAATAAAGACACCTACAAGTGATTGGAGGTTTAGGAACCATCTTAGAAATGTCTTGAGACCATTGAGAAGGAATGGAACCTCTCATTTGGACAAAAGATGTGAAGTTGCCAGCATTCAAAAGAGAGACAGAAGAATCAAATACTATTTGTTCAGTTTCTACTTCATTTGCAACATCACCCTGTAAAATAATATTTTATGATCATAAAGTTTGAAACAAAATTTTTTCTTATAAAACTCAAAAATATAATCTTTAAAAATATAAAATGCATAAAAAAACAGACAAGTTTTATATTTTTGTCATAATAATGTACCATCAACTGCTCACTCTGATGAAAACTGAACATTAATTGCTTTTCAAGAAGTAAATATAGTAGCACACTGATAGTATTTGTAACATAACAAATTTCTAAACTATATTGGCTATTAGACAATGATTTCTCAGTTTAATTCGAATAATAGTATTCTGCAACTTGGAGATAAAATAAGCAATCAGCAGCAAGATTTTCAGCATCAAACATAATCTGCTAAATACGATGAATTTATAGCCAGGAATCATAATATTCGATAATAAGTTTTAATTAAATATGAAATCTAGAATTAAGCAACTGGACATATTTTACAATTAACAAGGCTCAAAAACACCATACTGTATGAAATATAATTTTTATGTTTTAAAATCTTTGAAGTTCTAAATATTTATTTTAGAAAAACCTTATTTTGTTTTTAATTTGATACAAGATTAAAGAAACATGTATTAAACTAAGGATATTTTTTCTTCTTTCACCAATAATTTTGACTCTTATTTGGAATACATTTTTTCAGAAGATATTATCATATAAATTTGGTACTAACTTATTTATGATCATATTCATAGTTAGTTTTTCCTTTTCTGTAAAAACTAGTATAAAGTTAATAAAGAATTATTTTTTTATTTCTCAAATAAAAGCAGTTTATTTTAAAACAAATCTGTAAATTCATTTCACTAAAAATATAAGTAGCATAAAGATATTTTGATATCCCATTAACTTTTTTTTGTTTGTTTAGGACAATAAATGTTTAAGTAGCATAAGTAAGTTTTCATAGTTGAAGTATTAATATAAAGAAAATAGTATTCAGTTATCTGTATTAAAAGCTATTGGATATGGGAAGATATATCATCATAGTATTTCATCAATGTTATAATGAAAGTTAAATAGTTTTTAATTCAATTATTGAAAATACTTACTTTATCATTAGTTCCTCTTTTTAAAAATCTTGTTCCAGCAAAAAACTGTGAACGACGAGCAATAAGTGTTAAATAAATGGAATGTCCATAAATACTCAAATCTGAATTTCGTTAAGATTTTACCATTTTTAAATGAGGCATTATGCACATGTTAGAATTGAAGGATATTTCAATAAGATATTCTAAATATAACATAATCTATATGCCACCAGCACCAACTAGCATTTGTCTTTGGATATGAATAATTTCAAAATGGATTTAGCAAGTTTGAAACATATTCAGACATTTTAACCAGTTAGCACAAGGAAAACGTTATGTAACAAAGAAAATGAAATAAATAAGCATGGTTTTGATGCTATTTAAGATGGATTTAAAATAAGTAATAAGGTTAGTTATTTCCTAAAAGATATCACTTTAATTTGAAGTCAAAAATTATGAAACAACCAATAAAACAAATGAATATATCAAGAGAGCAATTTAATCAATATGAATCAAAATTACAAATTTTAATTTGATCCTATTGTTTACTGCATTTTGAAGAAAAGTTCTACTTACGATAAAAGAGGCAGTTGGCGCTTTTAAAACACATCATTAGAGCCGGCCAAATGTAAACAAATGCAGTGGAAATGTGCAACTTTCAAAACATTCTCTTTTTTTTCAAAAATAAAATGTTTCAATTCTTATTTATAATTCCTGATGTTATTACAACAAAAAATTACTGTTATTCATTGATATTACTCTTTTTAAATCTTAAAATTCAAAGAATTGTCTTTTAATAATACCAACTTGTAAAATTTTTATTTTTTATAATTTTTTCAAAGTATTTAAAAGTATACTTAATGCATTTACAACACATTAATGAATTTAAAATCAATTTCATTATTACTGTAAATATTCTATAATTTTTTTTTTCAATTGTTCATAGAAAAAACATGAAGATTTTTTTTTCAAATTACCAAGTAGTTTTTTTTTAACTCATAGTTTTAATAAAATGCTTGTTTTTTTATTATGGATTTTTAATTTCTATAAACAATATTTAGCTTCAAAACTAAACAATGAGGTGAAACTTTAATAGTTGACAAATTTTCAAATATTCTTTTTTTAAAAATATAATTGGAAGTTATAAAATACATAATAACTCTTTTAGTCAAAAGTTTGCTTTCTTATAACATGGTACTAAGTTATATATATTTTTTTTAATTTAAGAAGTAAACAAAAATTCAATAAGTCATCATGTAAAATAATTAAAAAGTTGGTATCACACACACAAACAAACCTCCAAAGTTAAAGGATTTCATTCAATATCTTTACATGTTTCTTAAGAATTATTTGATTCAGCAAGCAAGTTATTACCCAATTTGAAATTCGCCAATTCTTTTTCAGATTAAATTATGAATTTTAATTGATATGCTAGACAAAAAAAATTGACAAGTGCATAACACAACAAGTGCAAAACTTTAACTGTTCAATTATATCTATAATAATTTGGAAATTAAACGTATTTTCTGAATAAACCTTTAAAATTATTTTCAGCAGTTTAAGAATCTACTGAAATTTTTTGTACACAATATTCAGCTGAAATATGGTCAGAAAATAAAATCTTAATTTTTGATTTTTTTAAAGTGAAAGAAAATCTGAGATGGAAAAAAATGTTTTGACTTTTACTGCAACAATAAAAACTGTTATTAAACAACATTATGAATTAAAATATTTTTGAAAATTTAAGAAAAGGAAGGATTTTTTTTATAAATAAAGTTTGTATCATTAAAAAGATATATATATATATATATATATAAATTTTAAAATGGCAAAAATTTATTATGTAATGATATTTCCAAAAATTGTAGTATATATATATATATATATATATATATGAAAATTCATTTAATATAAATTAATTATAATTTTATTTAAAAAATTGCTGTTTTGCACATTTTTACTCTAAAATTTTTTTTACATGAGGTTTCATATTCAAATGATCTGCCCTATTAAGCTCCAGGCACAAATGCGCATTTTTTAATTAGTAGTAAAGATATTATTAATGATGAACATTCTATAATTTCTTTCTTTTTATATTTTTATTTATGTTTTCTGCATGTTTATCATTGTGTGTATGAATACAGTAAAGGTACTAGCACTATTTTGTTAATCAACAAATATTTAGCTAAAAAAAACTAGATTGCACTTTTTTTCTTAATTTAAAAAGCAATAAACCTTAAAATCATAAATATGTATTATGATTTAAAAGTCAACAACTTAAAGAATAGATGCTAAGATTTAGTGATAAATATTCATTCATTCAAATAAAGACTCTCTCTCTCTCCTATAGTATCTCACTTTTGTGATATAATATCAATCATATTAAAGAACAGATATATAGAGTGAAAAAACAGATATTTGTGATTAAAATGTTCACTCTTCTTCAAGGCTGTATCTCATGAAATAAGATAAAATAATAGTTTTAAGATCTCATCTAATAACAATATTCACTTATTGTACTGATAATGTACATCAAGTAAATTTAAAAAATAACAAACTTGATACAGAGTTTGAAATTCATTATTATTATTCATAGGATGAAAACCATTCAAAATTAATTATTCAAATTTAAAGTACTTAAATTATCAAGATGAATAATAATACACACAAAATTAAATATTATAATAGCTAATTATGAAAATTTTTATTAAATTACTAAGCATATTTCAAAGGATACTAGACTGACCAACAAAACCATGAGTTATATACAGAAGCCAGTCTGGGTGTAAATCAACCATATCCAATAAGTGAGAATTCCATACAAATCTTAAATGTGGTTTTACTTTAACACCATAAGTAGTCTGTCCTAATGGTTGCATAGTAAGGAACAATTTTTAATTTGATTGAAAATTATTTAACAATACACAAATTATTAAGGTTTTTTTTTTCACATAAAAATCAAATTTGTTAAGTCCCCAAACTATCAATTCTATTAGCAAATTAAATAAGAAACACAAACAAAATTCTTTCATAAATATCAATAATAATATAGAAGATTTATTTATTAAAAGAAAAATAGGGATGAAAGATAATAAATATATTCAATTTCTTCCTACTACATACATTACAATTTTCTATTATAGTTTTCAGCAATCATAATTTCAAAGCAACCAAATTGAATTTAAAAAAAATTAACTTTATTTGAAAGCTGATAACCTATAATAGGCTAAAATAGAGTTCTATTTCAAATGAAATTTTTTCAAAAAGTATTATATACTTCAATAAACATGCATTGGTTTCTGTAAACACATTGCTAATAATTATTAATAATTACCTGCAATATGCTTTCTGTTAAATTCAGTATTGTTTTTTTAAGCTACGATTAAGAATTTATAAACTGTTCTTAGGATTTAAAACAACATATTCTCTTTACATTCTTAATAGTAATTATTATTTTATATCATTTTTTATTAATAATGGAATAAGCTTATCGATATAATCGAATTACTGTATAAATATTATTAATTTAAACTCAAAACCTTTTTGACATAACTGATAACTAACAAGTTACATTTCTTTATTAGGGATACCTCATAATATTTAAATACAATTTTAAAATTCCCAAAAGATTAAAATACAACATATATATTATAAAATATTACAATATATAAATAAAATCTATTTTGGAACAACATTAGTACATTTTTTTAAATTTACCATTTGAATCTTATAAATATAATTTGATTCTTCTCAAAATTTATGAGAAGTTACTTTTAAAAGTACCAATTTATTATTTTTTTATCTTTCATTTAAAATAAATATAGTGTATTGCAAGACAAACAATTATAAAGAAACAATTTTAAAATAAAGTGATGATTTCAAAGTAGTTAAATGATATATTCACAAAAGATATTTTAAGGACACAGATATTTCCATTTCAGCAATATGTTATGCATTAAGAACTGTGCAAATAGAGTTAATGGATTTAGAAATGAAATAGATTTTAACTAGAACTTTCTTTTCTATTTGATAAAAAAAATATGATAAAAAGTTTATTAAAAAGATGTAAATTAACACACCAGTTTCTTTAGGTAAAGAAGCTAGGTCTTCATTAGATCTTAGTTCTGACCATACAGCATCACCATCAGATGAATTATCAAATTGAGATGACCCAGTGCTGCCCCTTGCTTTAATTGGGCTAGCATTATCAACAGAATTCTGTTTAAAAAACAATATTTTAAAACAGAGCATCTTAGTTTAAAAGAAATATATCAAGTATTTATGCTTTATTTAATATAGTAATTAATGAGTTTCAAATGATTTTTTTTAATTACCATCAAACATAAAGAGGCAAAAACATTTATTTCTTATCTACAAATTTCATAATATACTTCTTAGACGTAAAAATGACCATCAAAACTAATATGACTATTAAAAAATAAATTTAAAAAATAACCAATTAGGTTATTATGTTGGCCAAAATTAAATAGAAATGCTGATTATTGAACTGAATGATTTCTACACTGATTAAAAGATTCAGAAAAACAGATACTGTTTATTATTTGATAAGACTACATATCCAATCGAAGTCTCAATACTGTGAATAACAATGTTTAATTAAAAGATAATAACAAAGACAATTGTATTATTAATGGCACAAATGTATCAGAGAACTGGATTCCACAAAAAATGTTCATATACATAATTAACAGAATAAGTTTAAGAGAAATTAACATAGTTTATTCAACTATAAGGATTATTAAAATATGCATAAGAAATTATATGTAATTAATACAAAATGAAACTGCTAGTCCAAACAGACAGTTAGCAATAAATAAAGCTACATTTAAAATATTTATTTTACAAATACTAATAAAATATTTTAAATGAACAAAATTGCATATATTGCAAATATTTTAAATTAACAATTTTGAGGATTTCGAAAGGTTTGTTAAAAAAAGGGACATGATTGTTCTCAACCCCATTTAGGAAGCAATTAAGTCTAATCTAATTTTTAGATTAGGGGCCACAGCAAAGTTTGGCGTATATTTGAATTGAATAAAAATGGCAAAATCTTAATAAAATTAAACTAACAAGTGATTAAATCTTTTCAAAGTATAAACTGATTTAGATTAAAAAGAAAAATAAGAAAAAATTGATAAAACAGAATGAAGGACAAAACCAAAATTAATGGCCAATCCAGTTCAATAAAATCAAGTCAATTTAAACAGATCAAAATACAGTTTAAAGCAGATAATTTATCATCCATAGCAAGTGAAACACAATGTGACCTTTCATACTTTAGAATTCTAACTAATTATAAAACTGAACATCTTTTAAAGAAGATTAACATGGATAAAAGTTACTAAGGCTAATATGTATAGTAAAAATTTTATAATGAAATTTTAAATAAAAATATAAGAATAAATATGCAAATAATAATATTATATTATATAAAAACAAATATTACTCTTAAACTTTCAAGAAAATTGTCGGCTATTTCTTCAGGTGCTCCTTCAATAGTTTTCAATTGTGGATCCCAAAATGGTGTACTTTTGGATTGATCAACATCCTGGGAGACATTGAAAGATGAGAGTTCTCTTAATACAGCCATATTATATTGCAGAGTGTGAGTTAAGTCATAACTATAGCTAAAAAGAGGAAATAAATATTTAATAAAAGATGACACAAAAGAAATCTGCATCTTTTAAGGGAAAAATAAGCTAGATATCTTAATAAATAAATTAATTTAATAAGTTGACATAAAAAGTTAAATTAATTCTGAAAAAATGTCAAGGAAACTTAAAACTTGGTTTTATTAGTTATACATTTTACATATATAGCATTTAATAATATAACATGTTACAAAAAGACACTAGAAATCATATGCAACCCTAATATCTGAAATTTATTTTAACATTTAAAAATTCATTATATATATATATATATATATATATATATATATATATATATATATATATATATATATATATAAAACCTTAGCCTTAAGTCTTTATTAAATTAATGCTTACCTGAAATAGAAATCACTAGACAAATCCATGCTTTGAAATAACTTGACATATCTAGGAAAAAATTAACATTTCAAAATAAACATGAATAAGTAAAAACTGGAAGTGGCAAAAGTTTTTAACTGTGTAAATAACATTTTAATAATAAATATAAAATTATAGCATAAATTGAACTAAAATTAATAGTAAAATTAAATTCTTTTAAATTTTAAATTTTATTAAATGAAGTTTAATTCAATAAGTTCAATATGGAAAATTATTTTTCATACATATATGCTTTTAAAACTTTATTTAATATTTTTTCTTAAAAGAATTTGCCTTTCTGCATGTATAAGATATATTGAAGTCAATAAAGAGAATTTTTTTTTGGCTCAAAACCCCTGAAGCAATGAATAAAAATAGTGAAGTTCCTGTAAATCACATGTTCCCTTTTACAGAGCTATTTGTTTAGGCCAATACATCTAACAGATCTAGAAATAGAGATCAGAAACCAATGCCTGCATAAGAAGGTCAAATGCCTTACAATTTGATCCTTACTTTACTCTTTTCCCTCATGGTAAGCAAAATAAAATTGATTGAAACAAAGGGGATACCAGAAACTGCAAATGTCAAATTTATTCCAACATAAACCAATAAAGAATTCATTCTTTTCCCATTCATTAAAAATTTTAACAAAAAACCAGAGTGAACATTATGGCTCTTTACATGTCCAATTCTCTTGAAAGAATTGATATGGGATACTTTAAATTTAAATACCCCAAACTAAATTTTAAAAATGTTAAAAAAACAAACTAGGAATCAAATACATACATTGAAGATCAGCACTCCATGAGATATTCTTCAAAATTACAAAGGATTTCATTGGCCATTTAGTGTTTAAAAATTTAAACAAAATGTTCCAAATAGAAATCAAACCATCATAATCATAAGCAGATAGAGACGGAAAGGTTCATCTCATATATGATAATGAAAATGTGAAGAGAATCATGTGATTAAAGATATGTGATCATGGTCCTGATTTAAGGAAAAATCAGGACCATGATCCGGGTTAAATAGAATGTTTTGATAACTGTGATAGCATCCCTTACTTTTTATCCTCTTTATTAGCCCTCATTTATCATTTCTGCAAATCTATATAATTTGTTTTATAAATTTGTAGCAGCTTTATAACCAGCATATTGCATTTTATAAGTATATATGTCAAACTACAAACTTAGTTTTGACTATCTGAAATACCAATTTTTAATAAAAATACAAAACTAAACTAGGTAAAATAAACTGTTATCATAATAACTTTAAATCTGCAGTATAAAATGTCAGGAGCAATTATTTTACATGGACATTCAAATTTTTCACATAATTATGCCATTACATAATTAATAATTATTTGCATAAATCTAATTTTTGCAAAAAAGAGAACATTTTATTACTTTGTTAAAAATTTTAATTAATATTTTTTCTATAACTGAATTGCTAATATTTTAAATAAAAATACAAACTTTTATCAGTTAATTTTAATATAGTCATACAAATTAGAAGTAAGGATATTTTTTGTAATAGCAGACATATTCAATACCATTTGATTTGATTCAAACAACTCATAAAAAATTTGGAATTAAATTTTATAATTAGTGGCTTAACACACAAAACCTATTCTAATAACATTTATTCTAAAAATATAGATGAAAATAAAAATTATGATAGTAAATTAATGTATTAATAAAAATTATAACATACTTTGCTTCATGAGGATGCATATTTTTTTCACCATCGTTTGGAATATAAACCATACATGTATCCTGAATTTTATATATTGTATGGTGACCAATGTAAGCAACTCTTTTCCGTTTAGTAATTAATATGAGATAATAACCTTCTAAAAATTTAATAAAACCTAAAATAAAAATGAAGAGCCATTTCAGTAAGCATATTCACAACAATCAATATATAATAGCATAATTCTTCATTTTCCTGTTGTAAGCAGTTTAAGTGATATTTTCTGAAGCAAATTTGAATTATAACAAGTAAAAAAAGATTGGTCATTAAAGCAATAATCAAATTTACACATGAGTAATTTAAAAAATTATTAAATTATACAGCTTTTCATAATCAAGATAACCAGAATAATGCTAATAAGATGTTTTTTAAGCTTTTGTGCAAACAAAAGAATTTTAAATACTTTGCATTTTAGTATCTCTACGATTGGAATCTTACGAAAGCAATTGGAAGATTATATAAGGTCAAGAAATAAATGTTGCTCTTGCCACTAATTTCTTTTAACCTAGACATAATAGATCATGTTCAAGATTGTCAAATCTACAATTAGGAAGAATGGAGATGTTATTCCATGCAAATCCCCTCTAACCAGTTAATTCACTGGGAATAATAATCATGTATAGTTTCATTTGAATCTTTTTTTCAATGTTACTAAGCAAAATCTAACTCTTAACTGCAGAAAAGTATTTTTTACCCTTGTAATTTATACTATTTTAGAAGCCTTATACAATTATTTTCATTGTGGTACACTTCTTTAATTTTTCTATTATTTCACCTAACATTTAGTTTTAAAGGGTAAAGGATTAAACTTCAACTAATTCAATAATATTCTTTATAAATCCAAGCATGTTTGTAAAAAATATAAGAAAAGAGATACGTTTAATATACATGAAAGTTTGTATACAATACAAAATATAATTTATGATTCACATAATATATCATAGAATTATTCAATAAAAATGTCTTCAATTTTATAAAAACGATTCAGCATTGTAAAATAAATAAAATGCTAAGCTAAAGTATTAATAATACAAACAAGCTTTAAAAATATACACTTTTTTTAAATTCCTTTTTGATAAATTTTGAAATTAGCTATAATTGTCACAATATTCAACCTTTTTTTCATTAAAAGCCTATTTCAAACCTTTGCATTTTTAAAATAATTAAATTTAATTGTTGATGAAAAAAATTTAGGATTTAGTTTAATTTTCGTTTGCAGCAGATGTGGATAGCTCCAGGCCCGAATTCACATTTGCCGCAATGGTGATCCAGGCAACCTTGGATCAACGGCTTTTGTAACCAGTTTCGTTCAGCTGTAGTGACACTCTCTATTGGCAGCAAAAAGCCACGAGGCACATTAAATACAACAGTTATCACCACCAACTCATACATATGCACTTGCCATAAAGCTTGGTGGAATTTCCTAGTTCGTCTCACCACCGACTCACTGTTGGGAGAGTATGTGTCGAGAGCTTTAAAAGCCAGATAACAACCCTCGAGCTGAAGTGTCACTTTTGCTAAATGCTTTCACCACACTTTCTTAATTATAAAAAATCATTTAAACCAAGCAGGTCCATAATTCAAGTTTACTGTGTGCTAAATAAAAAGTTGTTTTTTAAAGGAATTTGTTAATTTTTCTAGTAAAATATAAATGTTCAAATAAAATTTCAACATCTTGTGGCTGTATCATAAAGTAGTTATTCTATATAATTTTTAATTTTTTTAAGAGAGAAAATACATATAATCATTAAAAATTAGATATTTCAACAGCTGGAACATCGAAATGATCATGTTATGTAAAGGATTGCTATGACAAAAAGAGAACCCCATGTAACCATTTTTTATTCTCCCCATTTTATGAAAAATGAACTCAATTCATTGTTTGGAAAAATTAAAATTTTTGGGTATGATCCACCCTTATTTCATTCTCTGAAGTTTTATAATATTTTTTGTTATCAGTAGCTTTGGTCATCTACACTAAAAGCTGCATGGATTTTTTTACTCATTATTTTGAGTTGATCTAACATAGTTTTATATAATCACATATATTGAGCTTTTTAATTATATGTATATACATAAATTATTAAAAAATGAGAATTTAAATATATTTGTTGTTAACTTTTATAGTCAATTAACTATAATGAAACTCACTTGGAAAGAGCAATTAACTTTTCTGAACTACTAAAAGTGCTTCATGCCCTCAAATAGCAAATCAGAGCATGCCTTTTTGTGGTACACCTTGAACAATGCTAAATCTGTCACACAGATATATAATAGTGTTTTTTAATTCAAATGCAAGAGATTTCACTCATTTTTATATTTCACTGCAATATTTACTCATTTACAGTTTTCAGGGCTCCAGTGCACAATGTTCTAGCCTATAGAACACTCAAAGAATCAAAATGGTAATAGAATCAAAAATGTAGAAATGGGGACGATATGGGTGTCATTTATAAAAATCCAAACAATATTTAGAACTAATCAAGGCTGTTAAATATATTGAGAAAATTTTTTTAAATTAAAATAACTGAATTGCTGAATAACTGAATTGATGATGAAAAAATAATTTTTGAATATTTAATGGTGCTTCTTTTGTGTGTGTGTGTGTGTGTAGTAATATTTTCAGATTCATCAAAAACTTGCCTAATTTTTTATTAAAATTTCAAAAAATTGGATTGTTGTACACATTTTTAACATCCAAAATTTATGCATGCCTTTAGCAGCTACATGATTTGGCCTATAGAGCCCTAAAACATACACACATTCTCTTCTATTATTTTTAAAAGCCAATTCCCATAACACTGTATAACTAGACATATAATGAAAATCTGAAAATAAGAGGCAGTAATGAAGGAACTCTTAACAACATGGAAGGACACAGAAATTGTAGACAACGTATTCTAGAAGAATTTTTAAAGAAAAACTGTATCATGGTGTAGCACAAAGTAAAATAATCCATAAACAAAGACTAACCACATTGTTTTAACATTTTTTTTGACAAAAACTACAGAATTTAAGTTCATAATTTAGAAAAAAAATTTAAATGGCCACATCACAAATGAATGATATTAAATGTATTTATCATGTCTTTAGAGCTACAGCAAAAGCTATATAAAATTATAGTTTAAAAGATTGAAATCTGCTATTGCAAATTTCAAATTACCCTGTGAGAACATAATTTTTAATTAAGTCATGTGGTATCAATTCAACAAGCAAACAGCATCATATTCTTGTGAGGCTTATATTTTGCAATAATCAACATTTAGAAAGGAAAAAGGTTTTTGCCATCTAAAATTCAATTTTCAAAGTATTGATTACCTTCTTCTAGAGTACTGATTACTGGCATTTAAATTTAAGCTCCATTCACACAAGTTATCTCTTAATTCATACACCAATCACACAAGTTATCTCTTAATTCATACAAGACCAGTACAATTTATTAGTTAGAATTGTTACTATAAATTACCAAATATAAGCTAATCTTTGTATAAGCTAAATTTTCCTTCAAAACTTTACACAAAACTCAACACCAATATTAAAAAGAAATAATTTTTTAAATAATCCTATGATTTTCAGATTTTTTCATGGGAAAAAATATAGGTAAATACGTAAAATGTGTGAAATATTTTCCAATCACACTGTTAAAAAGTAAAACTCCAGATATCAACAATGATAGTTTATTTCTGGTAAAATTAATAGAAGCAAAAAGTTCTTTCTCCTTTTCTGTCTTGTATACATGCTAGTCTTGTTTTGGTACCACTTATTTTTGTTATTATTTTAATGAGAAGAAAGACAGATTTATATCCATCAAATTTCAAGTTATAGACAATTGTGGCAGTGAAAAGTTTTAATAACAGCATGGCTGTTTAACATTTCTCCACAAATCCTCCATATGACCTATTTTAATTTACACCTAGCTAATGAAAATTTTCTCATTCTTTACATGGTATTAATCAATCCAAATTAATCCACTCTCATAATTTAATTTTAGAGCAAGTAAAACTATTTATAAATGCAAACATACAGCAGCCACAATTGACTAATTTTGATTATATTTAATAGCTATTAATACAAATATTTATAATTGAAACTAAAAAAATCAATCTGCTATAATTTAAATTTGATAAATAACAAATGAAAGAACATTTGTTAAGTTAGACAAATAGGTTTTAAAATCAATATGGAAAAATAATGAGTAAAATTTATATTACAAAATAAAAAAGTAAGCTAATGAAATTTTGATGCTGTTTTCTTAAATAATATAAAACAGATATAAAGTTTTACATACCAACAATTCCAAAGGATGATATGGTCCCTTTTAAATCAGTTACAAACTTCTGCCCTTGCTTAGACCTATTACCACACTTAATCATATTCAACAAGTCCCTTATCTCTCGTTTGCTGTACTCAACCTAAGAAGGTTTTTTTTTAGTTCTATTACAGGTAAGTATACAAATTTCAGCAATAGTTCTTATAGTAATAAATGTTGACACTAAAAAAATAATACTAATATTGACAGTAAATGAAACTTTATTAAAAAATAAAAGGAAAAAAATATTTATTAAAAAAAAAGCTTTGTACTTTTCCGTTAGCATGCCGTGCGTCAGCGAAAAATCACTGAAAAACAATAGCAGAATTCTACTAGTAATTTTTCGATGTCGCCTGGCTAATGGTAAAATACCGATAACAGTTTTTTTTAAATATCCTGCCAATTTATTATAGAAAGAATAAAAAAACTAAAATTAAAATAAATTAAAAATAAACAATTTATCAATTAAATACGTTGTTTTATTCAAAAGTTATTAAAAATTAGTTAATATTTCAACAGACCTTATCATCCACAGCATTTAACTCTTTAGTTTCTGTCCGATCAATCTTCAGGACACGAAATTTGCTCTCAGTGTTGTTACATCCTACTAGGTAGAATCTCTGTCAAAAGAAGTAGAATGTTCATTACCTGCTATGATAAAAAGGACAGCAAAAGCACAAAAAGAGAAGACTGGAAATATTTTTAAAATGCATATGATTAAGTACGGTTCAGATTATAAAATTTATTCATGAATTAAGTCAGATTAATGTATAAATTAATTAGTAGAACATTTATAAAAATGAGTAATTAAATTTTTAATGAATTACTAATGCAGAATGTGCATCAAATGTAACAATGCAAAGAATAGAAGCATTTAGATTATGTGAATTTTAAATCAATTTCTAACAAGATTATGGTGAATTACCTTTATTCATTGTACTCAAGAATTTTTAAAATAAATTAATTATAAATTGTGTGCACATGCAATTATTCAATGAAAAAAAACTATGCCAAAACTACAAATATCACCTTGTAGATTTTTTAGTTCCGTCAGAATGGCAAACATATTCTCCGCAATTAATCATTCAATTAACTAAAGTATCAATTTACAATAAAGAGACTTAAAAGTACCAAGATATTAATAGAAATAATTTATTATAAATATACATGCATATATCATCGCCATTCATCATATTAATCATCATTTATTACTTAACTATAGAATACATTTTTTATTTAATTTCAAATTTAATGCAAGTTATACATTAGGAATTATTTAAAGAAATATTAAAATTTGTTTAAATTTTACCAATACTAAATCGTATTACGATAAATATTCAGTTGAAAGAAAATACTAAAAGTAAAAATAATTTATATATATATATATAAATTCTAATTTTAGTGTTTTAAGTTGATTGAATATTGTGAAAGATACGAATGTTTCAAAACAAAGTCAAATTAGCTTTTGTTAATTAATAGCAATCTAATAAGAAACCTACTGTTTTAGTTTTGTAGAGAATAATTTTTTGAACTAAACTGACGATAGGAAAAGCAACTGCTGATTTGGCACTCATTTTCGGATATTCACCAAGTATTTATGAACAAAGATTGAGAAGTTTCATATGTATAAAATTAAATAGAAATATTCTAAATAAAACTCATACGAGTTTCTTGGCATTTTAAAAAGCACTTTCTAAAAATTTTAGAAAATAAAATTTGATGAAACCTAACTTAACATTAATCAGGCGTATTCCGAAACTTTTAAGTTCTCAAGTAAAGCAGAAATTGAAACTGCTTGTAATAACTTCATAAACATAATCCGTGAAGACGAATCTTTCTTTATAAAATTTCGCTGCCTGATTTTTAAAAAAGGAGATTCGTCCACTCTGATTCGACTACTCAAAGTAACAAAATATTCATTTGAAAAGAAAGTTGAAATCATAACCAGAAATGCTCGATTTTAAAATGAAACCAAAAATATAACAGTAAATTGAACTTTGTAGGTACTCAGCAGGACCCTACTTATACTAGTTGGGACCAGGGGCAAAAACTTATTTGGGGATCATTCTACTTCACTACTTTAATAATGAAGAATATTCATTAAAGAAGGAAACGTAAAATAAAGTTTCTATTCGATTTGCCCCCCCCCCCCTCCGCTTGTGTGGGGGCCTGGGACAACAGCCCTGTATGAATCTGCCTTATTCAGGCCTTGGTACTCAGCTTGCTAATATGAAAGAAAAAATGAAATATGGGAACGTTTGTCATCAAGAACTATTTCAGAGAACATTTCAATGAGAACTATGTTTTAAAATTTATTTAATATAAAAAAAGTTCTGAATATCATAGTCTATTTTTTAAAATTCTGTTTTGTAGTTGTGAGATATGAGGGCAGCGATATCAAAATTTAATATTGATTCTATTAAGACTTTTGAAAAATACCTATTGTACTTATATTTCAATATTTTTTCTGAAATTTTAATTCAGTTTTTATTTAGAAATGTAGGACTAAGTTATAAATTAAACAAAAAATATATAAAAAAATTGTTTTTACTTAAGAGCTGATAAATCATTTTCATTTTCTCTAATTGAATCTATGATATCAAAAGAATGTTCATCCATGAACAAGTGAAAATTATTTTGAAATGTTGATTATCTTATTTCCTATGCAAAAGTGCATGCATTAAGTCACAGAGAAGGATTCTGTGCATTAAGCATGCTGAGCACGTCGCTCAGCCACTATCATCATCATCTGATCGGATGATCTGTTTAACCTATCACAGTTGCGGCTCTGGCAACTTTCATATGTCATAATCAGAAGTATTTGTTTTAATTTCGTTATTTAATTATCGAAGGGATCAAAACTTCGCAGAGAAGTTTATGAACGCATGACGATAAATTTTAAATGGTAGGATTTATTAGTGTTTTTATTTGATTTTTGAGGTATGTTTTACTTTTTCTTTTCTATTTTCCTATAACGGAACCAATCTTTTCATCGCAGATCTTAGTTCCTGTGTGTGCTGTGATTAAATGTCATTGGTCTGATATGTTTTTTCCAGCGAGGTCCACCTTGCTTTAATTTTTATTTATTAATATTTTATTTAACTAATCAGAATTCAAATTTCAGACGTGAAAAAAATACTTTTTTTACATTATTTTTTTATTTATTAACATCGACGGGACAAACTTTCCTTCGCCTGATTAAAATCATACAGGGCCAATTCAGAATTGGTCACTGAAAAAAAAGCTATTTAAGATCTATATAAAAAAAAAATTTTAAGTCAAATATTAAATTTTTTTGTAAAAAAAATTTATACGTCGTGATGGCGTTTCTTTACGAATTGTCCATATTTTCCAAAAAAAAGGTTATATTAAATGTACGAAGCATTAATAATGTTATAAATAAATGCTTATTATTATTTTAATGTTTGAAGTGTTTCCACTTACAAATAATTTATTAAGTCTTTTCATGTTCAACAGAAATGTTAAGTAGTTGTGGTCATGTTTTAAAAATTAACTGGAAAAAAATTCCTTAAATAAGAAAGAAATAAAAGAGAGGAAAAAAATAAGTATTTTTTATGTAACTTTTATTAATATAAATCAGTGGATGATGCAAGATTTTGTTGTGTTTTTCTCAGTAACTTAAATTTTTCGATTAATCAAAATTTTCAAGAATTCTTAAGTTAATCTAAATAAAAATTTTATTGTATAAAATAAAGTGAAGACTTGCTCTTTCAGAAATCATCGTATTCATTCTCAATTATATTAACTTCCAACTGTAGAAAATTTATATAACAACTTATTTTTTGTTTTAATACTAAAATAATTTTTATCAGAATTGTTAGTAATGTTTAAAAAAGCATTTCATTGAAGATCTTAATTATTTATCTCTTTCTGCCATGGTTTAATCAAAACATATTAGCATCCTGAAAAATTTTGTTCTATTATTATAATGTTAATTTTAAACAGTATAATGTATTAATTATGTTATTCGAAGCCTAAAATGTTTTCAAATCTTAGTTGCAAAATGTTTGATAAAAATAAATTTAACTATTTAAAGTAGAAAATTCAATGGTTTAATGATATATCAAACTAGATAATTAAATTATTTATAATATTCTAATTTTTTAAAATTAATAGAAAATATTATGTGTATTACTCTTCTCTTCCTTTTTTAGTCATTCAAAAATTGAATGATGGAAAATTGGCATCTTTCTTTTATTTATTGCATTGCTATTATTTAAAAAAGTTAATATTCTAAATCAGTAAGAAAACTTAATACTTCATTAAAAAAATTTTCTTATTAAAATATAACAAAATTGAAACAAATCCACAAATAGATCTTTGTTATTAATATAAACAATCTATTCAAATTAGTTTTAATGGCAGTAAAGTTTTTTACTTAAAGTTTTATTTAAAAGTTGTGAGATGGCATTTCAATTTTTTCATAGTTCTTATTAACTGACATATAAATCTTTATTTTTGTATTATAAAAATAAAAATTTCTTGATGCATAATTGTGTGGAATTGAAAATATGCTATGATATTAGGTATTAACAGAAAATTTGAATCCTTTTGTAATATTTTTCATCTTCCTAATTTTTAATAGTTATCGACAGTATAAAACAAAAGGAAATATAGTCATAAAGGATTATTTATATTAAATTTGCTAAAGATCCATTCATCCCTTTTAGTTCTTTTGAGAAATTTATAGACGGTTTAGTTTAAAAATTAAAAAGGTGTTATTTTAATGTATTTAATTACCTTGGATGAGAAAATTATGTATGTTTATTTTCATATGTGATGAAATTTCATTGATTATTTTTATTTATCTGCTTTCTAGTGTGATTTCTCTTATTTGGAATAGTGTAATTGTTTCGATTCAACAATGAGTCCATTGAATTATTAAAAAACTCACTGATCCAATAATTCTTTTTATTCATTTAAATGTGTCATTAAATGGTTTCATTTTAGTTTATCATTTTTAAAGTGCAGTAGTTTGATTACATATGTGCCGGTTAAATAGTTATTTATTTTTAAATAAATTATAATTTGCTTTATAAATTGTATACATTTTCTAATATATGCAAATTATTAAAATAAATTCATTTTTTTCTGCATCAGATCAAGTTTGAAATACTATTTAAAATTATTGAATCATATTTCTATTTTTATAATCAAAAGTTTTTTTTTTTCATCAGATATTTAATTGCAGAATTTTCTTTTATTGTTGAAAGCTGAAAGAAGGATACTGTTTAATAAGTGTGTAGTTTACTTGAGGAATATATAAAGTTACAGAATGGCAAAATTTAAGGTAAAAGTTACGTTTAGTGTGCCCCTTGCCGCGCCAAGGATGCCAAGTCGCCAATAAAGAGGCGGACAAAGTAAACAAAAACTTCTATAGGATAGTTACGGTTACCACTTTTCGCAATATAATTATGATTTTTTTTTACTGATAAGCATTCATTTTTTTCAGACACGGTGCCTTCAACAGATGCTGGAGGCATCTGTGAATTTTTTAAATTATAAAAACATCCTATGGCTTCGCTAGCCACGGGAGCGGGAAACTAGTAGCATCGCTAGCACATTGAACATAAGGACTGTGTGGGTAATATAAATAGTAAATAATAAATAATTGAGAAAGGCAAAGACTCAAAAAGAATGGATTCAATAAGAAATTTTGTTTATAGGAGATTTATTACAAAGAGTTGAAGCTCATGTACAACTCAACCATTGTAGGAAGAAATAGACAAAACATCATTAAGGTTACTACAAGAGCATTGTGCTGGGTTTCCATATTGGCGGCAAACTCGGGGGCACACTAATGACCATTTTAACCAAATTTAATATGAACCAGTTGGAACTTAATTAAGATAGGTTATGTACACTATGAATAGAATAAGTTTAAGCCTTTCAATATAACCTGAAATTAATATCAATGACTATTTGTTACTTTAAAAAAGCATTTGTTGATGAAACTGTGAACATAATTTTTTCTATTAGCAATTGAATGCAACCATTATTCCCATTGAGCAATTTGGTTTCAAAGGCATTTAGTAAACAATATGGTAATTTTAGTTTATTTTCAATCTTTTAGAAAATTTTTATGATTTCTGTTTTATTTGCTGTAATTGTAAATTTCATTTTTTGCATATAGTACTTCTCATCAATGGGTCTATTTAAAGTACTTTTTAAAAAAGAATACATAACTTTTATTAAACTATTAACAAGTTTTAAAATTCTTGAAATCTTGATTGTAAAAAATGTACATTTATTTATCCCTTTGGAGAGGGATCACAGAATGGTGAAAAATTAGTAAAACTTTTGCATTCAAGAGGAGAGTATGATTCTCAAGGACACTTGACCACAATAGTACTGTCCTGAATAGAACTTAAATTATCTTATGTGTTAGTTGAATCCAGATCAGGAAATAGTTTTTCTTATATTACGTAGAAAAAATCTTTATTTAATTTTTTTATATCTTATTAGACTTTTTTTATTGAAAACTATGCATTGATAATAAAAATATTCTTCTATCTTCCAGTACTGTATAAATTTATCATTTTTTTCTGACTTTCTTTAGATATTTGAATTGTAATTATCACAAAGTTGCTGTTTCTTAAAAAATAATTTTATGTTTGTCTAATTTGAAATTGTTCCTGGAAATTCCAACATGTAGGATTTTTGTGAAATTATGAAAGAAAAAAATAATAATAATCTCAGCATGTTTTATTTATATTCATGTGTATAAAATTATAAGGAAAAGGGTGATGAGAAATAAAGCTTTGCATGAGTCTGCATTTGAGAGAAAAGAACATTTCTTCTCTAAAATATATACAATAAATTACTATATGGCCATTTTATAAATAAATTATAAAAAATGGTTTTTAAAATGATAAATTTTATATGAGTTTATAGGATTGTAGCTTTCAATTGACATTCAAATTGTTAGTTTCTTTGAGACATATGCTTGATTTCTGGCTGTCAACTTAGTATCGTAGCATTTTCCACCCCCTCATAATCTCTTGTGTATGGCAATGTGAATCATTTAAGCATCAAATTTTTAAACTTCAGGACTAAAATTAAGTTATTTTTAGTCTTGCAATTTTCTACAAAAATTATGGATATAAACAATAAATTTTTCAAATAATTTATCAATTCTTATTGAATCATTGTAGCATATTCTCCAAAACAGACAATGTCACCAAGAATTAGATAGTTAACAAAAGTGGTTAGTTACGGGATAGTTAGGGGACAAAAATTAAGGACTTAAAGTTAAGCAACCAAATGCTCATGAAAATATGTCAAGATACAATATTAACTGCTGGATTTTTAATTTTAAAAGGTATGTTTGTTATTTTAAAAAGAAATTGCTGAAAAGTGAAATCAAAAGCGAAGAAATCAATGCAAAATTTAATGATGAAATAAAGCCTAGTGGCATCTACAAGATAATTAAAATTTAAAACTGAAAAGATGTTTTGATTTATATATCTAAATTTTATTCCATGATTTTATTTTGACTATTACTTGGTTTGTATCAGTTTATACACATATATATATTTTGACTTATAGTATTCTCTACTTATTATCACCAATCTTCCAAGAGCATGCTGATCAGTTCTCATCATCCGCATAATAGAGATATGTGGCCTAGAATCTTTGAAATTTCTCCTGTTTGTGAGATCTTGGTAGCGTGAACGTTGGAGGTGGAATCTGAAGAAGAAGGCTGCTACCTTCTTGGACTGCTGTGCAAGATGGGGTCCATGATTAGCAGCTTCTTCCAAACTGGGGGGCATCTGTTGTCCCCAGGGACCTCAAAGGCCACCCAGAATGCTGTATTAGCTCTCTTGCGGGATATGCGAGAAAAAGAAATGTCTCATATAGAATGGTGTCACATCGAACGATATATAAGCAATATACCGAAGGTAATTAATATTAACATATTCAATAGCTTCTAAAATGTTATAGTTGCTATATAAAAAGTTGGAATCAGAAGAAATGGAATTTAAATACCATAATAGTGAAATATCTTACTAATTTTCATTGCCGACAAACTATTGTATGAACATTTTTGGCTACCATTAGCTAATGCTTTTTTCAACCATTATTCTATGGTTACTATTAAAAACATGTGAAAATATCAATTAACTCATTTTTAACTTATTAATATCGTCATTTAACTTAACAAGCTTATATTTATGTAGATAATTCTACATTTACTTAGTACTTTCTTTAATGGTATTTTAACAGAATTTTAATAAAATAGTGAGGTTAAAAAAAATTTCTTAAAATTTTCCTTAACAGAATTAAAAATTAAATTTAGAAGAAAAAAATTCAATAAATAAATTTTTCAATGCTTATTGTGAAGACACTGTTTAACTGTAAGCAAAATAGTAATTTTTCTGGGTAACAGAAATTTTTTTTACAAATCTGGTTTTATTAAATCATAAATGAAGCACTGTCTAACTTATGGATCTCTTTAAATATTTCTTCTGCTTTATTTATTTTTTAATAATTTGAACTTTGCTGATTCCTAAAAATATATTTTAATTCAACAAAAACTAGTATCTTTTATAAATCATTAATTATATTTTTCTTAATTACAGGTTAATTTTTCTTTCAAATTGAAATATGAATGTATATTTTTCTATATTTATGTAAAAACTTTTAAAATATCTATGTTTATATCATAGGGAGAAAATATATTATCAGTTCAGAGTGAAGATGGTTATAATTTACTACAACGAGCCATTGGATTTAATTGTGTTGAGCTTGTAAAATGGATATTAAATCGTGGATGTGATGTGAACCGGGGAGCATGCAGTTTGCCTTTACACATTGCTGCCTTCCATGGCACAGAAGAAATAGTTGAACTTCTTCTGAAGCATGGAGCCCGTGTTGATCTAGAAGCCAGGATGTGCTTTCCTGGTCCTCACAATCAAAATTGTGAATTAAGGTCCTGCAATGTCCCAGGAATGGGTATGCCGGACCGGATTTCTGATCGATTGCAGTCTGCTGAATATTATGCTATTGACGGTGATCAGTCAGAAATTCTAGAGCTGCTTTTGGCGCAGGGTGAGGATAATTGGTTACCATGGCAACAAAAAAGGCCTCTTTTACATTTATCTTGTGAAAGGGGAGCTTGGAATTGTACCAGATTCTTGGTAGCAGAACGATCAGATGAAATCAATCAATGTTATGATGAGTACTATCCTATTCACCAAGCTGCCATGCAGGATCTAAAATTTCTAGAAATCCTTCTCCAATGTGGTGCAGATGTTTTAGTTAAAACTGCTACTCAACAAATGACTGTACTTCATGTTGTTTTGTTGTCGGGTCGAAAATCTGCAGAAGCAACTTTGCAGACTTTAAAAATGTTATTAGATCATGGATGCCGTGAATTAATCAATGAACCAGATACTCTTGGCAACACTCCACTCCACGCCTTGATAGTCCGTTATGCTCTTGAAGAATCCCGGTTTGGGTATGCCCAAGAACCTAGTCCTTGGAATAAATGGGACATGTTGCATATGGTAAGATATTTACTTCAGAATGGTGCTAGTCCGAGCATTAATCACCAAGGAAATAGTGCGTTAGCATGCGTTCTACGACACATCCAGGATTGGGAGTTCCGATATGAGCTGCTGGAAATGTTGCTGAAGAATGGTGGTAATCCAAATAGTGTAGGCCGAGATGGATCTGTACCTCTCATGGTCTGTCTTGTGCCATTGATCAATAAAGACCCACTGCAATTCCTGGCCCACAACAAAAAGGTATTCTACTTGAACTCTGTATTACTTTTGTGCAAGTATGGTGCTAATCCAAACTGTTCCTCCAGAAGTAATTTGACTCCTATGCATGTTCTTGTCTTCACTGCCAGTGAATATATTATTCTTAGTAAGGAAGAGCACAAGAACCAGGCTTTTGCTTTCATTCGAAACTTACTAGTCATCTTACTTCAGCATGGACTTAATCCAAACGTTAAGTTCTCTGCGCGATATGAACATATACTTAAGGCTCTAATGGATATGGTAACGAATGCACGGGTTCCAAGTGATTTGCATTATGTTTATGATTTAACTCTTGTATTGATACAATATGGAGCTGACCCCAATGCAAGTATTGGTAGTGCAGAGGCAACGATTTGCCATTCCCAGAGCTCTGTTTTTCTGTATGTACAGTCTAATTGGGTGAGTGATTATGTTTCATATTTTATTCTTTTTCTCAAAAAAGTTAACAATAATATGAATTAATGTATTGAATACAAGTTTTTTTCATGCCGATATTTATGGGAATATAATTCCTAATACATTACTGACAAAGTCATTTCAATTTTCTTTAGTATTGCCAAGTGGAGGCATTTGGAAATAAATTAAAACAAAAGTCGATGAAAGTATTAAATGTAATGATTTGCTATTTTTATAAATCAAAATTGTTATAAAAATTTTGTTAAAAAATGTTTGTTATAAAAAATACAAATTAGAGGTCTATTGTTCATTCAGAATTGCACGTAAATTCTAGAAACCTTCAAATAGAAATAATAAATTAAAATTACACCTATTTGAAGTAGAGTATTTGCAATACTTCTTTATAGTAGTGAAGTTCAGGAACTTTCTAAATCACTAGTACAGAATTTAAATGCCTCCCAAACTACTTGACTTGGAAAACTTTTAAATATAAATATTGGCTCACTAAAATTTTGGATTGTATAACATAACCTATGTCAAAATTTAAAAAAAAAAAAAAAAAAAAAAAAAACTATTGAACTTGGATTGAACATAGAATGCATTGACAAATAAATAATTAAAAATTGGCTAATGTGGACACTAAATAGGAAAGAAAAAGAGATGATGACCTAGGGACCACATTGTGTTGTAGAGTATGAAAGAAAGAAATTCTTTTGAATGGCTAAAGTTGAAAATGCATTTGTGAGACAGTATTAGACTATAGTGGAGGGCCTATAATTGTTATGATCTAGAACTTGCTGAAATGGGAAAGGATGATTTTCAATACATGAGAAAAATATAATTCTTAATAAAATATATTCTGAGAAATTTGGGCATCTTAAAAGTAATTGAAAATATAACATAGTCTCAAATTATCTTTTAAAAATACTTAAATACGTGAAGAAGAATTTTAAAACAAAATATTATGTTAAAAAAATTCTTGACATCTTTTGAATATTCATTAGACAATGAAAACATATTATGACCATTAATATCTCATCATTTATCTGATGAAGTTGCATAGTTGAAAAAAAGAAAAAGAAGAAAAGACAGATTTATTAATGAGCAACTGTGTTGAAGATTTTTTTTTATTTCACTGGTAGCTCCCTCCTCCTCTTTTTATTATTAAATGTATGAATAGATTTGCATAATATTCATGGAAAAGCACCAAATTGAATTAATTAAAAGTGCGAGAAAATTGTTTCAAGTGGCACATTTCCATTCTCTATAATATGTTAATACTAAATTTGGCAGTTCTTGGTCAAACCATCTGTCTTTTGAAGAGCCAACAGACACAGGCTCTTTTAATATTTATTGAGTTGCTTATTTTTTGAATGATTCAAAATTTTAAATAGTTCATGGTGCAACAAAATTTATAATCTATTATAGATATTTTATTGCTCAAATAAAATAAAAATTTGTTATAGTGAATTTTTTTATACTTGGTTTTATTTATAAGTAAAAAGTTTCTGAAATTACTAATTAGTTAATTTAAAATCTTGGAGAAAGAAACATCTACATTGAAAACTGCATTTGAATTTTTAGTAGACACTCTATCAAGCAACATCATTTAAATAATATAAAAACATGCAAGCACACACATGCACACAAACAAACACATTGTAAATATGTCTTTATATTGTAAAAGTTGATGAAATTTTTTATTTGAATGATGATGATTAATAGAGAAAAATGAAAACTTTTCCTAAAAATTAAAATCATGGTGTAACTTTATTTTGATTTCTGAATATGAAACATAATTTAAAATAATTAAATTATGCTTAAAATTTGAAAAAAGGATTCAAACATAATCTAAATATGCTTAACTTCATACTGCTAATAAAAACATAACATTCTATCTCATATAATATGTTATGGAATATAATCGTATAATTCGATATTATTACAAATTAGACAGTAATGTAGCATGGCTGTCAGCCCCCGAAATGAACTTATGCACATATATTAATAATGAAAGAAATTCAGATATTCTGTAGAATGTATTCAAATAATGATTTTTTTTTAAATTTGGAATTGATGCTGTGCGGTGTATGCGTTATAGAATCACAATTGCGAGTGGACTGTATAAGCGTTTATTTTTTGCGTGTTAGCGAGACAGTTTCAGAAACTGTTCTGTTTGTATTATATGGTTGCCAGGTTGAAGTGGTTACAGAATTCGCCAAGGGGAGATGTCCCAGCGCCAAAGGCATGATTTTACAAGTACGGAACATCCCGCCCGGCGTTGAAATATGCATATGTTTCAATAAAAAAATGTACATAAAGTTACATCACAAATTTGACACATAAGTATAAAGAAAACAAATAAGACAATAATAAATTGCACAATAAAAACAATCAGAATAATAATTAAAAAAAACAAAAACAAAAAACATTTCAATTTAAATCAAAATTATCTACAATAGGTAAAATGCAAATTTTAGAAATAGGTCTTTTAAAATTTCCCTTTGCAGTACGTATCTCTGCTACTCTGACATTGCCATCTGAGCCTGCAATTGCATTAATGATTCGACCTAATGGCCACTGGTAAGTTGGAAGTTGAATGTCCTTTATTAGAACTAGCATGCCAGGAGTTAAATTTTGTTTTTTAAGCAGCCACTTTGAGCGCTGTTGTAAATGGCTCAAATAATTATTTTGCCAATGTCTCCAAATAGTTTGAACTAACTTTTGAGTTCGTTGCCATCGACTGAGAAGATTGTCTCTTTTGTCTATGAAGTTAGGTTCTGGGATAGAATTGATAGGTTTTCCTATTAGGAAATGGCCTGGAGTTAATACTTGCATTTCATCAGTATCAGTTGGGAGAGGAGAGAGGGGTCGCGAATTGAGGATGCCCTCAATCTGAGTAATTACTGTTAAAAACTCTTCGAGTGTTAGTCTTGCAGGACCTACTACTCTCTTAAAATGATATTTAAAGGATTTCACGCCTGCTTCCCAAAGACCTCCGAAATTGGGAGCTCTAGGCGGCAAAAATTTCCACTTTATACCTTCGGAGGAAAGCATATTTGAAATGTCTTCGCTACCTACCATTAGTTGGTATAATTTTTTAATTTCTGTGGAAGCACCTATAAAATTAGTGGCATTATCGCTAAAAATTATGGAGCTTTTCCCACGTCGCGCAAAAAATCTTTTTAGCGTTGCGATTAGAGCTTCAGAAGTTAGATCAGTGACAAATTCTATGTGTACAGCCTTGGTTGCCATACATACAAATAAAACAACATATATTTTCTGTAGATTACCCTTTCTTTGACCCTTGAATTTTATTTCGAATGGACCGCATAAATCGATCCCTACATTTAAGAATGCTGAACTTGGAGTAACTCTTTCTGCTGGAAGGTCTCCCATAATTTGGTTCGAGATAACGGGCTTGTTTCTAAAGCATCGAACACACTCGTGAACGACCTTGCGTGCTGCATTTCTACCTCCTATAGGCCAATATTTTAAACGAACAGTATTTAGAAGGGTTTGAGGGCCTACATGAAAGTCTCGTTCATGGTAATGCTGAAAAATTAGCTTAACTAGCTTATTTCCCATTGGCAGAACAACTGGATGTTTCTGATTAAAGTTTAAATTAGAATGCGCAAGTCTACCTCCTACCCTAATTAGTCCATCGGATGGATCTATGAAGGGATTGAGAAATTTCAACTTACTCGAAGATGGAACTGACATTCCTTTTTCTAAAGCGGAGATTTCA
This sequence comes from Argiope argentata, assembly GCA_026289955.1. Classification (NCBI taxonomy): domain Eukaryota; kingdom Metazoa; phylum Arthropoda; class Arachnida; order Araneae; family Araneidae; genus Argiope; species Argiope argentata. The sequence goes on from JAOUZG010052822.1 coordinate 160,393, forward strand.
GTAGAAAAATGTTTTACCTGTACCAATTTTAAGAGAACCCTTTCAGCGTTCAGATATTCCTCTTGTTTGAGAAATCCTTTTTCCTTTTCAGGAAATCTGCAATTTTGAACAAACCTAAAAATAAATGCTACAATTCTGATTAATTTATGAAATTCATTTGTGATAGCAAGTAAATCATCTAAAAATTTAGAGTCATTAGTTAAAGTCAAAGTTAATTTAGTAACAGGCTTGAGCTCATCCATATAAAGTTTGTCGGTTGAACCAGTAGAAATTTGTACAGTTTGATAAGCGGGTAAGTTTAATTTTGAAAAGTCTGGTCCTTTAAACCACAGTTCACTGGTTGCAAGGGCCTTAGCATCAAGTCCTCTGGAAAGCAAGTCAGCAGGGTTAAGCTCTGATGGAATATGCTGCCACTGGAAATCGTTTGATAGTTCCTGAATTTGAGACACTCGGTTGCTCACAAATGTCTTGAGCAGGTTAGAAGGAGTCTTTATCCAGGCGAGGGCTATTGTTGAATCTGAATGTAATATAACAGAGTCTATTCGGAGCCTCAATGCAGATATGACTTTCTGCGTAAGTTTTGAAAGAAGTAGACAAGAGCAAAGTTCAAGTCTGGGAATTGTGGTGGTTTTGGTTGGTGCTACCCTTGACTTACTACAAAGAAGTTGGGTAGTTACTTCATTGGCGTTAGACACAACTTTTACGTAAATTGCAGCACCATAAGCTTTAGAAGAGGCGTCTGCAAATCCAAGTATCACAACGTACTTAGAGACAACTTGAAAAAAGCATCTGGGAACACGAATGGATTTAATATTCTCCGATAAGATCTTAAGGAAGTTGTCCCACTGTCTGGAAATATCTGTTGGTAATGCCTCGTCCCAGTCCAATTTTAGTAACCACAGCTGTTGCATGAAAATCTTTGCTTTGGAGATGACCGGTCCCAACAGCCCGAGGGGATCATAGATGCGAGCTATTTGTGAAAGCACTTCTCGTTTGGTGTAGTTGCAATCTGGACTGGAATTGGAGCAGACTTTAAACGTAAAGGAATCACTTAAACTGTTCCAGAACATTCCTAAAGTTTTGACGGTAATTTCTTCAGCATTGCGGTCAAGCGTAAATTCTTTAAGTTCAGTTGATGAAGCCTTGTTGGAACACCACTTATGCAAAGTCATGCCTCCTCGTTGAAGCAACTGTGTCAGTTCTGATTTGAGTTTTTCAAACTCTCTAAGTTCTGAAGCACCAGAGAGGCAATCATCCATGTAAAAATCCTGGAGTACTGCCTTTGAAGCCAATGGAAAGTTATCTTTCTCCTCTAGAGCAAGTTGTTGCAAAACTTTTGTTGCTAAGTATGGTGCGGAAGCGGTTCCATATGTCACCGTGTGTAATTCATACACTTCGGTTGGTGCGTTTTTATCGATCTTCCATAGAATTTTTAGAAGCTTTGTTTGCAAAGGATTTATCTCAATCATTCTAAACATTTGCTTGATATCTGCAGTTAATGCGTAAATGTGTTTTCTAAATCTGATTAGAATTGAGAAAAGATCTTCCTGAATTACTCCTCCCTTGCACAACAAGTCATTTAATGAATGTCCACTGGACGTTTTAGCACTTGCGTTGAAAACTACACGAAGCTTAGTAGTTTTGCTTGATGGGCGTAATACACCGTGATGCGGGAGATAGTATCCATTTTCGATATTTGAATTTTCCTTTACCTCTTTCATGTGTTTTAGTAATTCATACTCGCTGAGGAATTCTGAATAAAGCGTTTGCATAGCGGGATCACGTTCTAAGCGTGTCCATAACTGGTCTAGTCTTTTAGACGCGACTGCCTTAGAATTTCCTAACATTTCTGCGGAAAATTCAGGTTTGAATGGCATTTCTACTACAAATCTACCATCCGGTTTCCTATAATGCGTTTTTGCAAAATGTTCGTTACAATATTTTAATTCCTTGTCGCAAATTTCAGTTGTTTCTATTTCTTCAATTTCCCAAAAGCGTTTAAGAGTTTCATTAAGATTATCTGCGTTTTTAGTTAAAAAACAATGTTTAGGAGCATTGTAAAGAATATTTCCTGAAATAGCCCCTGAAACAAGATAGCCGAAACAACTAGATTGTAAGAATAAATTGTCTGCTAATTTTATTTTATCCTCTTTCAATAATGAGAAAAATAATTCTGCACCCAAAAGAATATCTATTTTTTGAGGAATAAAAAATGAAGGATCCGCTAGTTTAACTTCCTTGGGAATGTTTAAGTTCGAAATATTTAATTTTTTAGAAGGTGTGAAACTAGTTATATTAGGAACAATTAATAAATCTATTTCCCAATGCGAATCATTACTTTCATTTGATAAAAAGGCGGTTACTTTTTTCTTGATACTTAATGATGTATCATTTAAACCGCATATCGGAATGTTTATCCTTTCTTTTTTCAATCCCAATAAATCTGCCGCGGAAGACGAAAGGAAAGAAGATTCACTGGCAGAGTCGAGAACGCCTCTTAAGGGTTTAAATTCCCCCCATGCATCTCTGGCGTATATGATGGCGGTGTTTATCAAAATACTCTTATTACCGTTACAGAAAAGGGAGAGACGAGGGTTTTCTGACATCTGCGTTTCAATGGTCTGTGAATTATTAGTTTGAGGGTTCCTTCCCTGACAGGGTGTGGATGACGAGAGCCAGGTTTCACTCTCTGGAATGCTGTAAGTGTTTGGCGCGATTGGCGGCGTAGAATATTTATGAAGCAATGTATGGTGATCTAGTTTCTTTTTACAAACGAAACAAGAACTTTTTGAGTTACACTTAGAGAAAGGGTGAAATTCACTTAAACAGTTTTTACAAAGCCGATTTTTTTGAACTAAATCTAACCTATCGGATAATTTCATTTCTTTAAATGCATTGCAATGATACAGTGCATGTGTTTGTACTTTACAAGCGATACACAATTTAGCAGATTTATCTGCTTTGACAAAAAAGGATTTCGATCTCTCAGGGTTATATTTAGTAGGAATGCTAGTTTGAATATTGTTTAAAATTTGGCATCTCCTTTCTAAGAATTCTAGAAAATAATCGAATTCAGGCACTTCGTTGTCTTTTAATGTTAATTCAAATTGTTTGCGGGTGTCGCGATCTAATTTTTCAAGAATAATGTTTAATAACAAAGCGTTGGATAATTTGTCTCTCGCGAAATCTAAGATGTTCAATGATCTAAGATTCTTTAAAATGACATCCAATATATTTCGTAGATCTTTGCCAGATTCATGCTTTAATGGACGAATATTTAGAATGTTATTTATATGACAGTTAACAATAACTCTTTTGTTTTCATAGCGTTTCTCTAAAGCTTTAAACAGAGAAGTAAAGTTATCATCAGCAGTTTCTATGCATTTAGCTTCTCCTTTAAGAGAACCGCGTAAATAATGCAGTTTTTCATTTTCAGAAAGTTCAGGATTTTCACTTATTAGGCTATCAAATTGAGTTTTGAATAAATTCCATTCTTCGAATTTTCCGCTGAACAACGGAAGTGGAATTTTTGGAAGTTTGATGAATGCCTTTTTAGGCTGATCATTAATATTAGAATCATCAAGACTTTGATTATGCACAGAGTCGGTTTTTATGGTTTTTAATTTATAAATAGAGGTTTTAAGGCTTACCTCTAACTTTTGTATGAAATCATCCACTTCGAATAGAGAGGTTTCGATTTTCTGGAAATCTTCTTCTTTGACGATTTTGTAGTAATCATCCTTCAATTCTTCGAATTTGCGTTCGATATTTAGCACCATATCCAGTTGCGCTTGAAGTTCGGGAATGTCCATTTGGTTTTGTCCTTCAGTCAGGGCATTGTCCAATTTCGTAAGCTGGCTTTTGATGCTGCCACGCTTGCGATTAAGCGAGGTGATATCTGCCATCTTTAGCGTAAAGAATTTATCAAATTCAATGATAAGAATTAATCCATAAGATCTGGTTGACCTCCGGTTCGCTTAGGACCAAAATGTGCGGTGTATGCGTTATAGAATCACAATTGCGAGTGGACTGTATAAGCGTTTATTTTTTGCGTGTTAGCGAGACAGTTTCAGAAACTGTTCTGTTTGTATTATATGGTTGCCAGGTTGAAGTGGTTACAGAATTCGCCAAGGGGAGATGTCCCAGCGCCAAAGGCATGATTTTACAAGTACGGAACAGATGCATTGACAGCATATATTTTTAGCAGATGTATTTAAATTTTAATTACAAAAGAAATTACTAATGTGCAAAATCTTTGGCAATTTTTTTATTGTCATTTAATCATTGGCATGTGGTTAACATATAAATACCCCTGTTTTCATTGTTTCCCCAGTGTAAGTATTGATGAGGATACTTTTCCGATAACCGGGCAGCAGCGAAAAATCAGCAAAGGAATTTGGCAGAGTTCTACATTTTTGGGTGGTTTACCGCTGGTGCCCTCTAATGGAAAAGTACCTTGATGAGTTAAAAAAATAATTTAAGCATATATATATATATATATATATATTTGTTTTTACTGGATGCATAGTATGCCGAATGAAAAAAAATAAATGTCTTTGTGTATAATTTGTGAATATTTTATATTATTCCTTAGAAAAAATATGTTTAAGTTTTATACTTTAATTCATAGGTATTTTATAGAATGCCTTAATTTTATATGTTGCTGGTAACTGAAATAACATAAGAGTTTTAAAGTAGTTCTTTTAAGCTCAATGTATCTGGGTAAAGCAGAGCATTTTTTGATAGATTGAATAGCAAATATAATTTTCTAACATTTTTTATATTCAAATTAGTTAGTTTTCTAATCAAATTAGTTTTATAGACACTGAATTCACACTGTAAATGCATGTACCAAGCTTGCATAGTGGATAAAATGTCATCTTTCAGGTATATTATAGGGGTAACCTAAAATGAATATGTAGTTGTTTCCTCAGTGTTCTGTTTCTCTGTAAGCTATTGACGGTTTAAAAAGAAGAGTTATTTTAGAAGTTTTATTTGAGGTGAAATGTAAAAAATTTCTTTCCTGCTCTGGTTTCTCTATTAGTATTTAAGAATCATTGTCTGTACAAAAGGGTGTATTCATTTTAGTACTTGTTAGCAATAGTTGACATATAATCTTGAATAAATTAATTTTTTTATATACATAATTCAAGTCAGTGTATTCTTTTAATAATCCCTAAGTTTTTTTACAAAGTTATATATATATGTCAAATGAAACTTTTTAAAAATGGTGAAACATTTTAAAAAATGGTCATGTTACTGTTAATATCTTGTGGAAATATTTGTGTTGAGTAGTATGCCAGCATGGCTGTGTACTATGACTGTACAAAATATAAAGTCTTATTATTTTTTTTCTTTTAGGTTTTATGTCATTACATCCAATTAATAGTCCGTAAGGAAGAATTACTGAATGATGAGGAACAGACTTTTACGAAATTAATTTGGCTGTACTATTACTGCATGAACCATAAAGAACTCTTCAAGTGCTTCAAAATGCTGAGCACACAGACAACCCTTATCCCTATGGGCAGCGTTATTGCAGGCTTATTAAAGTACATGCGTTCCCATCCTAGAACCTTAAAACAAATCTCCCGTGTTGCCATCTGTAATGCTCTGAATAACAAAATAGCACAGAATGTAAATAGACTTCCCTTACCTCTTCCCCTTAAAGAATACTTGCTGGATTGGAGGCCTTAGGTGGATAATGCCAAGTATGTATGAAAATGTATGCTGCTCCCCTTGATAATGTGTCACTGTGAAAACCCTGATCATAAACTCTGTTATAAAATTTTATCTATTATTTTGGTAGAAATCAAAATGTCTGCTAAATATGGCAAGTAAATTTGCTTTATATTATAAGTCTGGCAAATTGTTGCATTTTTATGTTAAAAAAAAACGCCTTCTATAATTGACATACTTATTGACGTTTAGATGGCTATTGAGCTACAAATAAAAATAATTTTTTTAATTCATATTTAATAAATATGTGAAATTTTCTAAAAAAAGATGAAATTAAATATGTTTGTAATCTTTTGTTCTCGGGAAATATTGATTTTCTGGTAAAATTATATTTAAAATTTATCTTTTTTCTCCAAAACAACATTTATTTATGACCTTAAATTTAAAATTAAACAATTTTTTATACTGTGTATGCCATAAATTTCAACATCAAAATTGTATCTAATTTTTCCATATTTATTTTAATGATTTTTGCTAAGTAAATAGAATAAAAAAAAGAAAGAAAAATTTCAAATTTTAATTGCATTAAAAAATGAAATAGTTTTTTAGTTGTGTATTCCTGACATTTAATTTCGTAAATGAAACTTCTAACCTTAATTCAAACCTGTTCTATTAATAATAAAAATAATGTAAGTGAATTATATACTTTTTTTATTAGAATGTTTATTTTTGAATTTTTCATGGAAGATAGTATAAATTCTTGAAAATTGATATAAATTCCACTTCAGTCGACTCATGTTGTGTAGATGATGCTTTATCAAGGGCAGACTGTACTACATCTGAGCTTAATGTAGCCATAGATTCCAGAAACAATGAGAGGTTGTGGTTTATTCTTTATGATTAGAAAGACTGATAATAAATTGTTAGGTTATCTTCTTCTTGACATTCAGGAACAGAAGACTGCATAATAGATTTGCTAAGATATTTATTCTCTTCCCCAATATTCCTTTTGCTGCTTTTCTATTCATAAAAAATAAAATTAGAATCTTTACATTTAGTGTTAACTTTCTGTTTTAATCATATATCTGTAAACTTTTTTCAATGTTTCTTTGATTGTATATGAAGGGATGTGCTTAAATACAAACCAGTGACATATATTGTATCCATTTGATTATAAAGTTCATTATAGAAATTTTGATTAGTATATATTAGAGATATACATAAAATATATTCATTTTAATTAAGATATATCTTTGATTTTTTGTGTGTGTGTCTTGATTTGTCTATATCAGTTATTTTGCAATATATTTTTACTTTTAAGTTGTTTGCATCAAATGGTACAATATTCTATAAAATTTGTTTGGGTTATGCATTTCAAAAATTCCTCCAAAATATACAAATGATCCTTATAAAAATTTTCATAAAACATGATATAATCTATTATATATATATAAATATAACCTAACCGACTTAAAGATATGTGTTGATTAAGGATAATAAAGAAATTAAAATATAATTCAAAACGTTAATTGATATTAAGAAAATTATTTTTGAACATTTGAAAATTTATAATACATAATAATAATAATTGTACTTAAAAGAATTATGTGTAATATTGTTTATTATCACAGAAATTATTATGTGCTGTAAAATTTTCTAATTGTTTTTCTTATTACTATTTAATATGAAATACAATTAGTTTTGTCTTGAATAATTGGAAGGATGATGTACATTTGAAGAGCAATACAAATTCATATTTAATCAATTTTTTTAATTTAAAAAATGTATATTATCGTTGAATTTATTTGTTTTGTTGTAAAAGCACATCCCTTTTGTCTTGCATCTTTATCAACCATTTCTTTTCAATATGAATTTCTTCTTTCAAATACAGTAGATGTTTCTTATTATTATGGTAAAAAGGAAAGGATAAAAAAATTCTTACCTTTCAAATTTCTATAATATACTTTTACCAGAAACATTTGTACTGTACTTTATAAAAATGAAAGGGTTTATTTTGTATGTGTGTGTATATTTAATGATTAAGTAACTTTTAAAGTAAATTTTGCAATATGCTTTATAGACAGGAGATTCCAAAAAATTATTAAATAAATAAGTATGAATTGTAAGAAAAAAACAGTAGATATACCAAAGGTCCCATTTATTATTTTAAAAGTGTGCAATATCCATTCAAGTTATTCTCTTGATTTTTCTTGCAGAAATTAATTAATTTTATTAAATAAGACAAATTTCATTCACTTCCAATTAAAAGATTAAATTTACTTAAATATTATAGTTACAAAATATTTATTTTCTATAATGACTTATTCTGTATTTCAGATGGTTGGAAGGAAATGATTACCTTTTTTGCATTTCCAATTTTTGCTGCTTTAAAAATGAAGTACTATTTTATAAACTGTGATGCAAAGCAAGTAATTAGTTCCTGTCATGACCATTCATAATGTCATAATTGCATGATAAATGCTCATTATAATTAAACAGAAAAGTATGCATTATGCATTTACATAGGTTTATGTTTATCATTTAACGTTTTATTGTATCTGAGTAGAAAATATTATTGCAGACTTTTTCACATTATAACAGCTTTGGATTGTTATAAAGCAAAAGCCTATGATGATTATTTTATGAAGGGAAAAAATTTCATTTTAACATGGTTCACATAATTTATTACTAAATTATATGAGAAAAGTTATTTATTAAATTATTTAAATAAAAATTTATAAAAATAAGTTAAGCAGTTATAAATTTCAAATATTTTAAATTCCAAAAATATTGTTATTAAAATTTATATTATAACTATACTATCATATTAATTTAATAATACCCATAAACATGAATGTGACAAATGTAAACAAAAAATTATTATTATTTACACAAAGTTCAAGAACCAAATTAAAAGAATAGTTATAGTAATAAATAAGAATCATGCTTAGAAAATATGAAAAAAAAATTATTATTTTAAAACACAACAAAATTTTCCTTTTTGTTTCAGGCAGTAATTATATGTTTTATGTAATTCATGAAAGTTACTTAAATTTCAAAATCACATAATATGCTATACTTGATGACCAATAAGATAAATCTACTGTTTTCTTCTCCCCCTTCTTCTCATTTTAATGCAAGTAATTTCAATGTAGAAAATATCCACTACATATTTCTAATAAGGAACATCTACTGCATTTGCAAATATAACTAAACTTTATTTTTTAAAAAATTGGTATTTTTTTTTCATATTTAAAATAATTAATTGGAAATTAAAATCTGTTCACAAAGGAATCAATTTATGTGACTTTACAGCCACAATGCTGTTATGCAATCCATCTAACAGCATATTATGCCATTTTGTGACATCAAGTCAGCTTCTTCCTATACTATTTGCAGTGGAATCTAAAATTAAATTGGGGCAGTTTAAAATTAAATCGGGCCTGGTGTATGTCACATAAGCATAAATTGATTCCAAATAACTTCTTTTCTTCCATATGTACTCAAACCTGCCAACTTAAAAGCTGCTCTTGTTAATTTTTATTAAAATTTTGTTTATTAAACCCAAAGTCAATCTGAAAATTGAGGTTTTTGTAATATTCTGAAAATAATTTTAAAATGTATATGTCACTCCTGATCAATAACTGAAATTATATTTTATGTGTATGTTTATATTTGATGAAAATATTTTATAACTATATATATATATATTTCATTATGTGTTTCACAAAGCATTATTGTTAATGTTATAAACTCAGAAATCTTTATATTCTATACAATTAAATCTTAATTCTCTCCTAATATTATATCTTGTTGTAGTATAAGGAAATGAAAGTAAATACTAGATTTATATTTTATTTTATATCCATTTCATTTTTCAAATGTTATTGGAAAAAAATATATATATACTTAAAAATGACATGAAACTACTTTGATTGGAAACAAGTATATGGCAATAAATTTGCTTATCCCTCAAGATATAAAAAATGAAGGAAAAAAAATCCAATCTTTTACTTAGTTTTACACAATTATTGGAAACCATACATGTCACATAATACAACTTTTCTTTCTTATTGTTAGTTGCCAAAGTATGGACAAGTGCATCTGACGTAGAAATCCTATGCCATGATGCCACATATGCAAATCGAAGGTAGTAGTATTTGGCTCATGTTTTGGGAACTCTTCTTAATGAAAAAGATAACATTTTCATTGTATGCAAGGATTACACATAGCATAAATTTAAATGAGATAACAAAATTATATTAGTGCAGCATTATCCATGTCAAATCAAAATTTCTGTTGTTTGAGTATCAGATTACATGTAGTTTTTATATAAACTGGTGTATTTATTTTATGTTTTAAAATATTTTAATTAGATGAATTTATAAAAAGAGAGGTGGATAAATTTTATTTTTCATTTTGTTATTTGCATATAGTCTAATTATAATATTTTTTTAAAAATGTGCAGTTTTGTAGCATAAGCTTAGTGTGATATAAATTGTTACTAATATATTTCTTCATTCAAAATCATTGTTAAAATTCTCTAAGCCTTGGTGAATTGGTGTAATAAATAATACTCTTATGTTTCTAAAATATAAATGAGATTTTTTCTCTTTGTATTTTTTCATCTTCGAATTTGTATATTAAAAATTTCATTGTAGTACTTTTGAGAATAGCATCTTGATCTTAGCAAATGTCAAAATATGATTCTAGATGCAATTTTTTAAAGACAATTTGTATGTACAACGTACATTTGTAAATATTTTTTTAACTGTATGTTTAGTTATTGCTTATCATGAACAAAAAAGAATCCCACCTTTTCTACTGCATTGTTGTATATCAATGTTTACTCTTTTTCTTGTGGATCTTTTATCGGAGAACATTTTTGGGTGATGCACATAAAAAGTTGCAATTTAACCCAGAGTTCTAAATATGTAAAATGAATGTATAAAATATTTGAATTAGAGCTATATATATATATTCCATTTTGATGTAAATAATTTAGATTTCCATTGTTAATAATTAGATGTTTGTGCTTGGATCATTATATTATAGGACTGATGTCTTAATGTTTTTAAAATGATTAATCTTTTAGATAAACCATTTGAAATTATATCTGTGATATAAGTTACCAGTTTTTGAAAGATGAATATTTGTTTTATTGTTTCACGATGATTTTATTTTTTAAGAAACTGTTTTCAATTGAATGTAATGTGTCAATGATGTGTGTGACAGCATTTCAACTAATCAAAAATATCCAGATAAGTTCTGTAGTTTTTGAAAAAGATTTTTTTTATATGCTAAACCTCTAGCAATGTAACACCACTTATCGAATTAAATGAAGACTGCTATAGAAATTTCAAATCATTGAATAAAATTTCAATAATTCAAATTCTTAACTTAGAATTACAGAGAACTGTATGATTTATATAAAAAATCAAAACACTAAATTATTTAACTATAAATTTCTTTTCTGTCTGTGCATATGTTTTAGGTTTGTTACTAAAAATTTATTTAATCTATTGTTCATATTTCATAAGGGTTCATTTTTAAATTCATTGGTTTGAAATTTATTCCTGATTTATTAATTGCAGTTGAACTCCACTTATCTGAATGAAATGCAGATCATATTGATTATTAAAAATTTAAAATGATTGAATTCATTTATTGTAAAATCATAAAATTTAATAAAAATTAGATTGGAAAAAATCTGATTAAAAAAACTAATTATATTAGAAAATTAAGTCTGTATGATTAACTATAAAATCATATCTATCCACTCTTCTCTAATATGGATTCATATAATTGGAGTTTCTTTTGTATTTTAAGTATCATAATCTAATATCTGAAAAAATGATAACTGATACTTTTTTTTTACTCCTTAACTAGCAGTCCATTCTTCAAACATTTACATCACCAATTTGAGCATTCTGGGCCACTTCTAAATTTAATTTGCATAAACCTTATAAGTAGAACTTACCTGCATAATAATGAGAATGAAATCATGAGCTCTTTGTGATAATTTCCAGCCTTTACTGTCGTATCTTAAGATGTTTTCACGAAATAATCCTTAATGGAACACAAATCTTATCTCTCTCTATATATATTAATAGTGCAATTTTCATTAATAGGTTTGAATTTAGAAATCATATTAATATGTTTTATGCAAGATTGAGTAAAAAATTAAAATGGAACAGGATTTTATTTTACATTAAATAACTTATGTAATGTAAATGTTGTTTGCTGACATTTTGTCCAAAGAATTTTTCATTCTGACATAAATTTGCAGAATTTGTTTTTGTGGGAAATGATTTAGGACATATATTATTTAATTTTTTGCAATGTGTTTTATATAAGCCTAGTAAATGAAAGATTAAGCACATCAATTAATCACCTTTATAAATATTTGCTGATAATACTGCTGTGATTTTTTTCTTATTACTTCAATTTTTTTGATAAAATAAAGCTGATTCTTTTCTTTTCAATATTTAAAATTTATTAGTCTCGTAAATGAAATTAATCCCTTTGCTGCTAAGATAGATAATAAACTTAAGTAATATTATATAATTTAATGGGTGACTTTAAAAGCCAGTAAATTTGGTTTATAGGAATATTTAAATTTACAATTTTTTTCTTTGTGTTAGGATTTTGATTGCAGGATGAACAACTTATTATGCTAACTAATGCATATTACTTTAGAAATGGAATGCTATTGATTAATATTTAAATTATAGCTATACTATGTCTACTTCTTCAAAAATGTATCGTTAATTTTATGACCATGATTTTAAAATGTGATCTTTAAAAAAATCGTCTATCTTTGATTTTTATATGCAAATCGTGATTTCTAAAATGCTTCGTAGCAAATGTTCCAAGTTGTACAATTAATTTTAAAGGCATATACTACTGTTTACAGGTTTGTAATTGAGGGTTTAGTGTTTCCCATTATTCTTGGTCAATTTTTTAAATCCGAAATAAATTATAAGAAAAATATTAGTCTTTTAAAATCACATAGAAATTGAAAGGAAAGCTTAAAAAACAATAAAAAGAAATATCGTAGTTTTTAGAGATTTTGCTGTTGTTTTGTCTCAAGAATAATTTATTAATGGTGCACTATTTTAAAACTAAGCAACGAATGTTGGCATTTTGCATATGGATTTAAAAACTTTTGCTGACAACTATGTTGCAGGGTTTCACTTGGAATAAGCTCTTTTCTATTGAAAATCTTTCATCACATCAGTATAAAGATATTTCAATAGAAGCTGAATTCAAAAAATAAATATTAGAAAAAAAAAACAATTATAAACAATGAAGGTTTTTTTTTTTCCTTTTCTTTTTTGATTAGTTGAAAGTGTTATTCATATTCAAAAATCCTGGTTTGAGCTCATCATGACATGTAAACAGAAAATTTTTCTTTAGGAGAAAGATAAAAAATGAAAATTCGTGATTATTTTGGGAGAAGATAAATCATTCCAAATGTAACTTAGTTGGCAGGTTTGTGATGTAATACAGTGATTTCGAACCTGTGATACAAGCAGTCCCTTGGCAAATGTTTGAAAAAATTTCTAATTTCTGGTAATCAAACAATCATTTCATTAATTGTCAATGTTTAAATTCTTATTCATCATTAATGCTGAATTAATTTTTATAAAACATGCAATATTTTAGGTATGTTTTTCTTTCTTTATATCAAATTGATATAAAGAAATATTGGTATTTGTTATTAATTTTTAAGGTGCAAATTCGTAGTTGCGACAAATTATTAGTTTTAAGTCTATATTTCTTAGGAACTGTTGCCAAGGGGCTTAAAGACTGAAAAGGTTGAAACTACTGTCTGATATTGTTTATGTATGTATATAAACTCAAAAAATATTTTGTTATGCTTTTAAATTATTTATGATCTAATTTTTCTATTTCTGAATTGCCTGTTTATGACAAAACTTTTAATGTCTATACGAATTTCTAATCTGTACAAACATAATAACGAAATCTGTGAATTTGAATCTTCAGATCTATTTGTATTTTATTCATTGACTGAAATTAAGTGCCTCACATCTGTCGAAAAAGACGAAATAAAGTTTGAAATTTGGTTAAAAAGTATTTTGTAATTTTATTTGTCTTAGTAACATTTATAATTAATGTCTTTTTTTCCCATCATTTTATAGCCGATTTTGATTATAGAGTAATTCTGCATGTGCATTTCTATTTTAAAAAATAATTTATGTATTTTAGCTATATATCAGTGACTCTAAGGTATATCAAATTTATGTTTCTGATTTAAAGAAACTATAGCATTAAGATTGAGAATACTACCATAAAATATTACTGAAATATAATTTTTATTTAATCGAATTATAACCGCTTCATTTTTCCTAAGGTGGAGAATACTACAAAGAAAATACAATTCCATTAATAATAATATTGTGTGTGCTTTCGTAACAAATTAAAAAGGAAAAATAGATATAGATGTTTTCTTCCAATTATTCTTTTTATCTTTCTAATCTGCAAGCATCTCATTTGCATTATTTTCGTGAATACGTAGAGTTCCAAAAGATTCTTCTAATTATCATTAACTATAACATGGCTGATTAAAAATTCTAAATTATATAATATATTATCTTTCTATTTTAATTCATTGAGCTTTATGTAACAGTAAATGTTATATTTGTTCTGCAAATATTTTATAATTCTTTAATTAGTAACGAATTTGTATGAAGCTGTCAAACAAGCAAAGAAAAAAAAAAGTCATTTTTCAAAGACTTCTTTAAAGGTCTGTTAATTTTTTGTTTTTTGTCATAAAATATCTTATTTATATATCCTCTAGAGTTTGGGGAGGGGGGGGGGCGTTGAACCTTTATGGATCAACATGCCATTCTTTCTAAAGAAATATTTAATGGCTGTCAAATAATTTTACTTTTGATTAGTGGGGAAATAATAAATTTAAACTCTTTATTTACTATGAAAAAAATGCATTTTTCTCTGTATAATTGTAAATGCTTTAATTATACATGTAATTAAAATTAAAGTAACATTAATGTGATTTCTGTTGTTGTTTACCAATATGACAAATAACTTATATTAGGATTGTAAGATGTTACTTTTAGAAGAATGCATATTGAATTTGAGTCATCTGCTAAACGGCATCTAAATGTCTTCAATGCATTTTCTGAATATAAACGACTCGCAACCATAGCTAGATGAAAATATAGTTAAAAGAGCATTAGTCATCTTCTTTACATAGTTAAATGCGTCTGGAATCGAATTCCATTACTATCATTTTTACTTGTAATGATCGTTAATCTTTGTTTCAACCAATTACAACTTTTTCCTTGTTCCAATCAATTTTTGAATTCATGTAGAACTAGTCTGGAAATCAATCGCTTGCATTTCAAATTCTTCAATTTCCAACCAATCGAATTGGAATAAGTTCAATTTATCAGATAAAGTTACACCAGGTTACATAATAAACTTGAACGTTTCTGATAATTCTTTGAACAGAGAAAATCTCACTAAAAATTTCTTCATTGAGGATTCGGAAATAAATTCTTCAGTAGCTTTTTTTTTTTCATCTTGTTTCTCATGTATACATAAATCTTTTGATTTTTTTTTCCCTTCTAAGTTTGCGAAGTACTTTAGTTTTTTGTAATGATATCCTTTCTGAAAACTTGCAATTTAGCATCAAAAGCGCAAATGAGATCTATCATGACGATAATTGTTTTATTTTTACCTTGAAGCCCTACGATCAACTTATAGAAATGATGACATATCTATAAAAACCAATTTCGGAAACCACAAAACATCCAACTACAACGGGTATTTTTCAATTTCCTCTTTTGAAGAAGCAGTCAACATATCTTTCAAGTATGTCCTCACAGTTCAACCAGCGAATGTTATTATACATAGTTAGCCATTATAGACAGAGGCAACTTCATCCAAAAAAGCATCAAACTTTCGCTTATTTAAAGCTGCGATGATTTGAGATTGACTAATTTTGTGACTAACGCCATTACATTTTTCTTCGAGATGCTGAACCACTCTCAGCAGCATAAAGGTAATGTTAGCACGCAAAGCAATTAAGGGGATAATGCAGTGGAGTTCAAGATTCAAATGTCCTACGTGTGTTTGAAATAAACTAATTAAACCATTTTTTTTTCGAGCACATCAGTTGTTACTGAAACAATTATTTTAAAATACCATTTCTTTCTCAGTAAGCGAATTTTTAGCAGCCCTACAAATATCTGTGGCATTTGTAGAGGTTAGCAACGATGCTATCGCACTATATTCTTTTTTTTTAATGACAATACCTACAAAATATCAAGCACATGCTGATTTAGTGACGTCAATACTTTCAAGACATAGCAACCTAAAAGAAATGGACATCCAAATAAGTTTATTTTTTGTTGCTGCTGCTGATCTGATTCATTTCCGGCCAGTTTCAAGATTTCTCTTTTCTAGACAGGAAAATCTTCGAAGCGCTGAATTACAAAAATCACCGAAAAAGGACGCGCATGTTAACCAAGCTTGTTTCTGAAAATATTTACTATGCCGAGCAATGACATTTGTAGTCGAGTAACTTGTAAGACATTATTCGAAAATATAATTAATCATAGACGTCGGCTTCTTATTTCTGTCTTTTATTGCAATTGCGATTAATTAATTTTGCTTTAGTTCGCTTTCTTGGCAAAAAGGTTTGTAATTTGTTTCAAAATGCCGTTTTACAGATGATGTTCTACATACCACTGTACCAGAACATAAAACAAATAATTCTAATCATGCCAAATTTCTCGCCAACTCGAAACGTGTTTCACTTAATGGAAACTATTCAATAATTCAATTTCGAAATTCGGTTGAAAGGGTAAAAAAAAGAGAAAAATCACACAACAAAGTATTACAGCAAATTAGTTCTTCGAAAATTGCGAAGTAGAATCCTAGCAATGCAAACTGAAATTACTTCGAAGTTCGCAAATAATGACGTCACGCTCTTTTTGAAGAATACGTGATGGCGCCCAATTTTCATCCATACATGAAATAGGGTAGGGAATGAGAATATGCGTCCCACATGCTGTGAACGATCACTCGCGTTTGTTCGTAATACTTCATACAAATTTTGTTATTTTGAACTAAAATGCAAACAGTTTTGATCGGTGTTGTGCCCAAAATAGTATGTCATATGCCCTTAGTTTCATAATCTTGGATGATTCTCCATCAAAATATATTAACTTGTTAGGAAGATGATTCTTTAGAGTCCCAAATATCAAAATTTAAAATCTTGTTTAATGTAGTGATGATAGTAATTCCAGTAATGCTTCTTGACTATGTTGTGGTTTGAATGCAAGTTTATGAATCATTGGCCAGATGGCAGTTATCTTGGTTAAGGACAAGTTCAAGGTAAACAATAAGTTTTAATTTTTTTTTTAGATTGCAGATGAAATTTTCTGCATTCCCACATTTTAAAGACTCATCGATGAAAAAAAGTTTTTAGGTTGGCTACTATATCTGTAATTTTATATTTAATTAAACAAAGTTTAAAATGTTAGTGAAGCAGAGGCTATCCATAACATGATCAACCCATTGTAGTAAGTGCAACTAATAGGGCTATTTTGGAACAAACCTAATTTGTAATATGGTCAGAGATAAGGATTGTACTGTAATTTTCTTTATTAAGAATTATATATTCTAACTGGTTAAAAAAAAGGAACAAATTAAATTACAAACAAGTTTTATTTAACAATTTTATCACAAAATATCAACCTGTAACACTACTTGGATGAAAAATGAAATATTTTGATAATTTTCATGATGGAGTTTTTCTGGATAAAGGAAACAGTGAAATGAAGTGATAACATCTTATTTATTGAAGATAGTTATAATATCTTTTTAAAAAGTACATCATACATCACAGTTTAATCCCTAAGCTTATTCGCTTTTTCTGTGCATCTATTTCTAGAACACAAACTGTTACTTTGTCTCCAACACTTAATTTCTGTCCCATCATTTTACTGACATGAATAAGACCATTTGTTCCAACACCTATATCTACAAAAGCTCCAAATCCAGTAACATTATTGACACGTCCCGTTAGAATCTGTCCTTTTTGAAGATCATTAAAACTTTTTACTGAAGTTTGAAAGAGAGGCTGCTCAAATTCTATCAAAAGAAGAAAATGAATATAATTATTAGAAAGTGCAGGATTATTGGAAAAAATCAGAATATTAATCTCTGATGTTCTCACACAGATAACTTTCTAATGCAGTGGTATAAAAATAGTGAAAAAAACATATAACTTATTTTCTACTACTGTTTTATGATTTATTAATGATACTTCAGATACTTTTATTTGGGGGGGGGGAGATCTTAAAATACAAAAATTATTCAGTGATGTAAACGTTATTTATTATCTTTTTTACTTTTTCTATTTCCCACATTTTTAATTACATCTACAACAGCTTGCATTGAAATATTTTTCTAAAAACAACAATTTCTTACAGAATTTCAAAGTATGCCAAACAAAACTGAATATATGTTTAGGAAAATTATTTTCTCCCATTGACATACTTCATTCAAAATTTGATACAGATCTACAATGTGAAAATGCCACAACCATATTTATGTATCTAGTCTTTTGAATTATCATGTTCACATAAATATTAATTGACATAATTCCCAATCCCTTTTCTTTATAATAATTCAGATAAACCCTTAACATTAAAGTCATGGAAATCCAGTAACAAAATAAATTCAAGATTTCAGAATTTATGCAAAAAAAGTAAATAAGGATTTTTTTTCATAAATTACTGATTATTTTGTCAATTAAAAATATTATTGTTAAAAGAACCCATGCCTTTAGTTTTCTCGGTTTTTTTTTTTTTTTTTTTTTTTTTACGTTGACAACGAAAGTAATGCAAATAACTTTCAATAACTTTGAAGTGGATATTTCTCTAATGAAAGGATGGTGTAAATATTCTATTATTACTAGATAAAAGATTTAGTTAATAGATGGTTGTCAGGTAATGCAGAAAAAAACATTTTAGTTTCTATTTTCATTAATAATATTAAAAAAGAGAAATATAATACTAAATAAATGGCACATACCTTTTCTTATATCATAATCCTGCAACTGCTTAAATGCATCGATTATTAACTGTATGACTTCAGCAGATGCAGAAAGTTTATTTGCTACATCTTCAACACCTAAAAAGAATTAAAATAATTTAATAACTTCAATGAACCTAATTTTAAAAAAATAATTAATAAAATGTTGACACAATTAATCCTTGTAAGCGAAATTATGCTAATACTTTTTTATTTATCAACATTATTATTTTTTAATTATAAATACTCATTTAAAAAATGTGATAATAGATTATAAAACAAGAGCAAAATGACATTAATTTCTCAAAACATAATGGTCCCATCAGATATTAGAAACAGTTATGATATAATTTAAAGTAGTTAGACTGATAGTCCATTTGAAAAATATATCAAGGCTAATTTGGGATGTATCTGATAAATTTAAATGTGTAGTGGAAAGATCAAATTGCAGATGAGCAAACACAATTTTCTACATTGGCATGTTTGAATTCTAATTCAAATCTGGGTGAATTTAGTTAGCATATTCATAATTGAAATATTAGACTGTCCAATCCTTTATTTTTTTTATCTGAATGAATAGATTTTTGCTTTTTAGATTTTGCTTTTTAGATTTAAGGA
Source organism: Argiope argentata (assembly GCA_026289955.1). Taxonomy (NCBI): domain Eukaryota; kingdom Metazoa; phylum Arthropoda; class Arachnida; order Araneae; family Araneidae; genus Argiope; species Argiope argentata. The sequence goes on from JAOUZG010052822.1 coordinate 179,782, forward strand.
AAAAAAAGTAAGGGGGAAGGGAACTTTTGGAGTATCATTTACACAATGTTAATTTTTTTCCTCTGATAAAAACCATAATTATGCTTTGATTGATTTTTTTTAAACACATTTAAAAAATTAATAATTGCATTTAATAAAATTTACAAAAATGATAAGAATGTTGGTTCTACAGTTTTTGTGATATTAAGGAAAGAGATCCATATTTTAACTTAATTATGCTGCATACATTCATGTATTCTTTACCGATAATATATAAGTGTGTGTGTTTATATGGATACAAAATCAGATAAAATTTGTTAATCATTATTTGGCAACAACTCACACATTCGGATTAGCTATATGCTTGTGGAAACATCAATGCTGTTTATTTTTAGTAGGATGGTTTGGAAAATGAGTCTTTTTTAAAAAAGGAGTTTCAATTATAAATAAAAATTTTCAAAAAGAAATTAATGCAATTGAAAATATTGTCACACATAAAATTCATTCAAAATGAATACAAAACAGGGAATTTTGTATACAGCCCAAAGTATCCAAACTACAAAAGCAAAGATAATTTTAGTATCCTATTAATTTTGCCATTTTGAAATATAGTTAATCATTCAGAATGCTCTGCCATTATTTTTCTAATACAATTTGAAATATTATGGCAGTAATGGTATGATGTCTCTGTGCATTAAAATGCAGTCCATCAAAACTTGATTAAGATGACTAAATTAAACTTATACTAACTATCTTTGATGATTATTTCAATTACCATTATGTTGATCAATTTTAATGAAATCTGGTTTATCCAAACTAGGAATGAGTAGTAAAATTTTCAATTTTTAAACATCTTAGAAATACATATCTTTATTTTCTTACAATTAAATACATAATGTTCTGCTACGAGAAAGTTCTAGTTTTACAAATTGAGGGAAATTAATGTTAATGGTTAATTTAATTTAAATAATTAATTTTACTACTTATAATGAATACATTTATAAAATCTTTTTAGAATCAGAAATGCACAAATAAATAGTGAGCAAGTAAAGCGAATGATCCTAAATGAATCACAATATGAACCTTGGAGGTTTTTGAACATAGCGAGCAGGAATTGCAACCTCCTAGTATAGGATAATTCAACTAAGAACAACCATTTAAAAGAAATGGTAGTCACTGGTGATCCAAAAATCAGTGTAGATTATATTAAGAACTATAGTGATATTTTAAATATGTTCAGTTCATATTATTATACTACGCAGCCTGTCAGATGAAATGTTTAAAACAGAAAGATACAATATGCATACTCTTTTATTACCTAAAATAAGAATTTCTTGTGTTCAGAAATAGAAAATGAAGAATTGTTCATTTATGTTTAAATTATGCTTTTGATGTTGGTCAAATAGGGAAAATTACTTAAGGTAGTTAAAGTCAGTATTATATTTTGAAAGATATCCATATTTAAATAAGATGCTCTACAATTGCTACATTTTTACAAAATTATAAGGGATTTGAGACATGGTTCTTTCAGAGATATAGTAAAATATCTTGTACAATAGATTTGGAAACATGTCAATAAATTGAACATTTTTTTAGGCAAGTTTGGAGTATTTTATTTTCCAAAATATTGAACTTAGGGATATACTTCCAACTACAAAATTTCATTAAATAAAATTGACAATTGTATGAAAACACTTTGGCTCATATGGATATTAATACCAATAAAAGTTTTTAAAAATTAACATCTCATACTGTAAAAAAATTAATTAATAAAATAATTTTCTTACATTCATTTATATGTTCACAAAGTTTTGCGTTTCTATCAAATAAATTTGAAAAAATAAGTTTATTTTTAAATTTTGAAGGACTTATCAAAAATTTAGATTAAAAATTTATTTTAGGAAGGAAAATTTCAAAGCAGAAAAACTATCATATGCAAATATTTGTCTAGTAGCATATCATCCAATCATCACAACTAGGAAGAAATTTACTGATCTTGCATATTATTCACTTTGATTGCAATGCTGATTCTAAAAAAATCAGTACTTGAAAGACTGAACATTTATAAAATTGTAGAAAAGATCTGGAAGGCAGAAAAATGAAATAAGATTCTGTGCCTCTAAATGTGTGATTTTTAAAATAATCAACAGTAACAAGTAATGTTTGGAATGGTGATTTATAATATAAGTAATTATAATGATGCTCTAGTTTTAGAAGAATAAAATGTCTTTTTCTGAATCGCCAACATATTCCTAGAAAGTGTGCTTTCTGAAAAGTTTTCCAATGACAAATTACAAGATCCTAAATTCCCTGGGGAAAAACAAGGATGATGAGGTGTTATACAAAAGTTATCATTTTAGTTCATTTTTGAAGTTGCTCTCATGCTAGAATATGAAGAGTCAGTTTAGAAATTAACAATCCAAAAACGAACCAAAAAGAAAACATTTCAATTTAATAATTAGCATCTAAGGAGTATTTGTGGGGCATGTGGATTTTTGCCTCAATTTATATGAGCAACTACAATATCACTGGCTAAAATTTTACAACTGACCTGGATTCAGCCAATATAAAATATTTTTTAAGATATTTAATCTTCCTGCTGTAGGTCTGCAATCAATTCATTTTCTGTTGTATCCCATGTTTTTCACAGTTTGAAGTGTTGATTACATTATATTATTGAGTAACATGTAGCATTAGTTCACCTTCTTTGAAAAATATTTGCTCATTTGTAAACATGCCACTTAAATAGTGATTTTAAAGAATTATGCTGCAAGAGAGCTAATTTGGACAAACAAATGCCACTTTAATCAAGAAAAAAACCTCATTAAAAAAAAAACTTTTTGAAAGACATAAATCCATTCTGTGTACAAGAGATTCATCATCAGAGGCAAGTTTCTATAAATATGCAGTGTGGAAGAAGAAGAAGTTCATAGGTTAAGTTATTTTTGTACAAAAGTATACTGAATGTGTACTGATATATTAGCTAGTTTTGATAGCCATTATAAGGGACAAACAGCCAGGAGCAGTACATGCTAGATGGATCTTTGCAAGTATATTCAAAAATTCTGTCTTGATTATGTCACAAATGTTAATTAGATCGCATATATACAAGTATTATTGACAGAGTGCAATCTTGTACAGATATCAAAGAATGCCTTTAAATGATTTTTCCTAAGATGTACCCTATTTTTGAAAATTATAGCAAAAGATTTGCTACAACATGATCAAAGAGATGAGGAAATGATTTATGTGAATAAATTTGACTTTTAATATCCATGAAAGTTTTGCTGATAAAAGTACAAAAATTTGTCCTTACAGATGGGCATAAGTACATTTTGCTCATTGATTCTTGTCTATTATAAGAACTATATAAAAATTTAAATTTTAATAATTAATAAAAAGTTAAATATTTGCTGACAAATATTCATTTTTATGCATTTGGATACTTTATTCAATAAAACTTTGAAACTGATATATCTGTCTAATTACACTAATTAAAGAAACAATTGCTTACTACCCTTTTTGGGAGTAATTTTACACACACAATAATGATTTCACAAAACAACAAGGAAAAGACTTACGAGTAAACCTCATGTAACTTGTCACTTTATCAACTAAAATCTGTTGCCCAATATTTTCAGGATTAACTTTCAATTCTTTAAGAAATCTAATATAAAAAAATACAATTAAAATATAGTAATACTTAAGATCCCAAAGAAAGAAATCTCCATAATATCACTTTGAAATAAACCCTCCCACAAATAAATTAAAGTATCATGATTACTTCTGAAGACAAAGAAATTAGTGGGTAGAAGCTATAGGAAACATTTTTCTCGAAATTTTTTTTATAAAGTAGTTAATGTTATAAAAATATTTTTTCATAGAATATTTATAATTATTATTTCCAGAAAAGAGCAACCATTCTAAACTGTAAATATATAAAAGTACTATTTTATTTTAAATTCAGACAATAAAATGTAAAACAAATCTATTAAACTTATTTGACAGCAAAATATATCTTTTGAAATGGCAAATTGGAATAATTTTGCCTCTACAAGTAATTGTTTTCAACTGCAAAGAGGAAATCTTAATTGTTTACAAATACAGTTTATGAATAAGTCTGAAATAAACATGGAGGAAAAAATAAACAAGTAGAGAATCTAAACGGGAAAAAAAATCCTGATAACTTACTTTTCTGCAATATCATAGGACTCTGGATGAATGATAGTTCTGTCTAAAGGATTCATG
>JAOUZG010052822.1:184408-215816 GCA_026289955.1 Argiope argentata
AAAAAATAATTTGAAGTTTCATCATGTCACCTTTAAACTAAAATTAAGGAAAATTTCATAATGATTATGAAAAATGTCTGATAATAATAGAGGAAATTTAACTTTAAAATTATATGTTGGTGAAACAAATTCAAAAATCATTAATTTATTATGAAATTTATTAGATCATTATCTTACACATTCAATTTAATATATAAAATTAGATTGTTAAGCCAATACTAAACTGTATAAATAAGATTTAAAAGGAATAACACTTTAATATTTACATAAATTAATAACAACTTAAAATTTCTTGATAAGGGTAATCTATGATTTATACCACATACATCAAAAGTGCAATAATCACTATTGAAAATAAATATGAATACTTATAAAACAATAAGTAAAAATAAAAGTAACTTTTTTACATCTACTTTATTGTATGTTTAATTAAGGCATTTTATTAAAATCCAAAACTGATTGTAAATATGGTAAATCAAATTATTTACTCTTTTAAAAAAAGTTTTTTTTTCATCTTGATTTTATAAGAATAAAACTATTTCAATAAAATCAATTTGGATTTATCTAATGAACCATATAGACATTTATTTTTTATACAATTTTTTAAATATAATAACTGTAATTTTCATTATCTAAATATAAAAACATCATAAGACCCATAATAATTACTAAATTAACAAAAATTCGAAGTTTCTTCTATTTTGAAAGTATAAAATTGTAAGCATTTTTCATGTCAGCTTTCTGCTTTTTAAGAGTTGATCCATGAATCATTCTTTCTATTAAAAAGTTATCTTTGCGTTGAATTTATTTTAAATGCTAATTTTTGTTTGAAATCTAATTTTCTTATTTTGCAAAAAAGTATAAATAATATATATATATATTATTTAAAACTTACCCAGCAGATGTGCAAGTCTCTGGTAGTATTTTTACAAACCCTGCACACTGTTCAAATGATTTTTGTCCCAGTCCTTTCACTTCTAACAGTTGTTGTCGATTAATGAAGCAAGAATTTTTGTTTCTCCATTCAACAATTTGCTTTGCTCTAGATGCTGATAAGCCAGATATTTTCCTAAATAAATAATTAAATACACTATTCATAAGTTCAAGGAGAGTAACAGAATTTTAAAACTGCTAATGACTTTATAATATTCTATATATAATAATATTGTGTCAATGAAAACTAAATATTGTGCTATTATTATAAAATAAAAATTATCCTTCTTGATGAAACATAGAAAGATTTAGAGCCAAAAATGTCACTCTTGGTTTTGAGGAACCACATTCTGATAGGTTTCTTTATTTACAGACTCTTGATGAGAGAAACTTCAAGATGGTTTCATTTTTTTTTTTTTTTTTTTTTTTTTGGCATTTGTATGCCATCTGTCCACTTTGTAATAAGGTTACTCTTCTACAAGATTTATTTTGCCAGAACACTAGACATGGCTTTATATCATAGTTTAGTTTAACTTTATTTTTTCTTTACATCGGTAATTCATTATTTTTGCATTTGTATGAAACTGAACTGTATAAATTAAAAAGTTAATAAAAACTATATATGTAGAAATATTTTAGAACTATATATGTAGGTAAATATTAATATTTTAATATTAATATTTACCTAGGTAAATATTAATATTTTAATATTTACTTACATATATAGTTCTGGCTATAACAAAAATTTCCAGAGAAAAAAAGTTCTTACTAAAGTTAAAGGACAAGTAGAGGTAGAGGGCATGAAAGCAATGCCTTTAGTGTAAGTAGTAATCACAACTCAAATATATGACTTTCTGACATCCTTTTGGTAGTTTTTCAAAGACTTTAGCTTATTAATTTTGTGGGCACAATTCTAAGAACAGATCAATTTCATTTTGGGCATCCTGTACAGAAACAAAGATAAACCTACAAAATGAACCTGCAGATATGAAAAAAAAAAAAAAAAAAAAATCCAAAGGAGTGATGTCAGGGCTATATGGTGGGCGTGGCTAAAGATTTCACTCAAGCCAAAACAGAGTTCAGCCAGTGAATGTAGACATATGCAGTCTTGCATTATCTTAATGTAGCAGTACCTTCAGAAGCCGAAACTCAGATAAATGTTTTTCTTTGATAGTACCATCAACACAGAATTACATCTTGCTATACAGCTTACTGTAGATGGTTTTACCTTTTTCCTGATACTCTTTCTTACTAATAGCATAGAAATCTCAACAGATATAACGCCTGAATTTTTTGTTAATCAAATTACATTTTGCAATGTTGCCATCAGGCTCTCCCGCTTTATGGCTTATTGTGTAAATCTACTTTTCAACACAAGTGATGCTTTGGTTCCGAATATTGCCCTTGCATTGATATTTGAGCAGATTATTGTAGGTCTGAATACATCTTACCTTATCTGCTTGAGTTACCATGCAGCATTCAGTGATTGAATTTGCACATCAAGTTTATGTAATGTATAACCCGACTAATGGGCAAGGCACTAATGTCTAAATCCTTGGCTTTCAAGTGATTGAATATTGATTTTCTTTTACACATTCCTGTAGGCAGACCTCATCAACATCAGCAGGCCAGCCAGAGTGCTCTGCTTTTGGAATGCCACAGTCATTGTTTTTGAACTTTTGGTACCAAATATGCCCAGTGTCACATGATACAACATTAGTACTTAAAATTGTACACATGGTTTGGTGACATTCTGTAGCTGACTTTTTGCAAAAGAAAAAAAAAGTAAATGATGGTTCTTATCTAGTAGCATGATAGTCTCATTTCAGATACCTTACACTTAATAATAATAATGATTTTTGTTTTATGTTTCACAAAACAGCCAAAACTCGTTTTACAAAGAGCAATAATTGAACAATATTAGTGGAGAAAGAAAATTTTAATTACAACCTAATAATAATAATTTAGCAATTATTTACAATACTGAATGAATTATTAAATAGTTTTCGGTTACAAAGTTATTTGGTATGTTCAACAAAACATCATCAATATTATAATCATTTACACAGAAAGATCATATAAAAAGTCACACTACCATTATTTTCAGATGTGAAAATAAAATAATTAAAATTTTAATAAATTTCTGAACTATGATTTATGTTCGTTTAACATGTTGACTGCCACGCACGCTCACAATTAAATCTCCATCAGGCCGCAGGTACCGCTGTGTGAAGCGTATTTTGCTCGATATTCCGACCAATATTTTAAGAATGCAAATCATACCTTGCTCAATTTTTTTCCTTCGCATGATGCTCTGTCATTTGTTTTCGTTACTTCACATTTGTTTCTCATCTCACCATTGTATAGGATCAGTTTGACTCTTTGCTGAATCTAATTAATATTAGTTTTTTTACTTTCTCGGCAAAAAATATTTTTAAACACATCCGAACATTCTGCGCAAGTAGTCAAATAAGCACCATACCAATACGGGTGATGCGGCCCGATCAGAAACTTTGCTGTCCCAGAATACGAGTGACGTGGCAATCAATGTATTAAGCTATGAATTTAGTTCTTTTAAAGTTGAACTAATCGCAATTTGAACTTCATTTTATTTTGAAACTTTTAACTAATCAAATATTGATTAACAAGGCAATAAGTTATGAATTAGTACTCTAGTTTCCATATACTATTTCATTCTCTATATGAAATTCTCGATAAACATCAAGATCAACCACTAATCTCTTTGGAATGAAAAATGCATAAGTGTGTTTGCATTAGAATTCTTTCTGAACTAAATGCTGCATGCTTGCATTATTATAGAATTTGATTTTCAGTGCTAATAACACATATAAATCTAAAGTAAAATTGATTAAGGAAAAAAAAGCCTTTTTAAAAAATTAGTTCTTATTTTGTTAAAAAAATTAATTTCATGCATTAAAATTTTTTCTTTGTGCGTTAACAAAAGTGGGGTGAGGTTTCAAAAGTGTCTTTGAGTCAATGAATTTCTGAAATTTTAAACAGAAACACAAGTTAGAAAGTGTACAGGGAAACATATATTTGTTTTGTTATGATTATTCATAATTTCTCCTCTTATTTTTGATGGAATTCTTGTTAGAAAGATATTCTAACAAGAATTTGCACCAATAGAGTTAATTTATATACATTTCATGATAGTAAAACAAAGATATATATATATTGGTGTTAACAATAAGAAGCCTTTTAATTACTTTTTAAATTATAAATGAAGGTATGTATTATCATATATTTAAAATTGGTTTCATTTTTATGTAAAGGGTATATTTTAATAAGATTTTATATGTTTAGTCTTAATGAGTGAAGAAGCTCTTGCATGTAAAGATAATTAACAATTGCTAGATTCCAGCCATCTTGGAGCTTTTCCTTCCACTCTCATCTACCTTAAAGGATTAAAAGTTTAGACCAAAAAGATTAATAGAACAAAAATTAAGGAATTGGGGAAAAAAAGCTCATTTTTGGTCAAATGCAATTCATAAATAATATTAATACTCACCTATTCAATAATTCTAAGAATACTTCTAATTAAAAAAAAGTTAACACATAAATCAGCAGGCTGAAGTGTCCAGGCAAATAGGGTATGAAGCAATTGGGAAGAGACTTTATGAGCCAATAAGAGTGCAGTTGCAAAGTTTACAAAGGGGAATGAAATCCCAATAATTACTGGAACAGCAATTGTACTAAAGCATTAAAAAAACTCACAATTATACTGTTAAAAAATCCCACTTGCATAGAAGTTGTACCATCCATAAAAAAAATATTAAAAGGAAGTTTTTTCCCTATTTTTTTAAATAAAAGTACAACTATTTGTACTAGTACAAAAAATACAACTTTTTTTTTATAAAAGTACAACAAAAGTGCAATAATTATTGATGCAAATAATATTTTCTTTAGAAATTACATTAAAAAATAAAAATAATTAGTAGTGTAATATAAAACATAAAAACAATGAATACAATTGATTGATGGAAACTCAATATATATAAATAAAAAATATAAAGAGAATCTAAAAATTGTACATCACAAGAATTCTTAATTTCTATTCAAATATTACATTATCACAAAGTTCCCCGAAAAATAATTAGAATTACCTCAACAAAATTTCTGGACATACATTGAGATCAACACCAACAAAACTCACACATTCTTCAACAATACTGTCAAGGGCTTTTTTTAGTTGTGATTCTGGAACATCATGCTAACAGGGGAAAAAACTAGAATAAGATATTAAATTAACAAAAGTATTTTATTGAAAAAATGGCTTTAAATTTTAAATAATTATAAAATTTTACTTGATACATCCCCACTCCCAAATGTTTCGGCTCAATTTTAACATATTCCAGAAGGGGATCTTGGAGTCTTCTGGCAATAGAAACTAAAATCAATAAACATTTTCAATTTAAAATAATAAATATAAACATATTACTTAGATGAAAAGTTTCAATGTACAGACTAATAATAGAATAAAACAATATAATAAATACAGTAACTAAAATGATTTTAAAACCAGAAAGAAATATTTATAACATTGCAATAATCAACTAGAGTAATTTAAAATGCAATGTCAGCTTTTATGAGATTAATTTGAAATGAAAATTTATATTATAATTAAAAGAGGAAAAGGAGATAGAACTTTAAAATAATGATATACCGAAACTCTTTGAATAGTAATTATTTCTATTTCATACCTTCCTTTTTGTAACATTATTACATTATGTGTTTCAGTAAATGGAGTCTGTAAATTACAGTTCCACTAGATCCAAAATGCTACAAAGACTCTAATTTTGAATAGTCCTTTAAATTAAAATAAATTTCATTTAGCTAGGTTTATAGGTTTTGTGTCATATTAGAAACATATATAATTCCAAAAATAATCTTTTTGAAATAGAAGAAAAAAATTAAAAATATACAAATTTGTATTAGAATATACAATTTGTTTATTTTTTAATATAAAGGCAATTCATATATGACAAATAAGTTACTTTAATTTATCAAATTGAAACACAAAAATGGTTACTGGCAATGAATTTCCTTGATTTAGAAAAGGAGGTGGATAAGATAAAGAAAGAAAGAAAAAAAGAAAAAAAAATTTCCAATTCTAAGCTATTTGAAAATTATTTAAAATTTGCAACCAAAGTATTATCTTTTATATTTTATGACAATATTATTTTACTTTCAAACAATAATAATTGCTGCTTTTATTTAGTTCAGATAAATTAATACTCAAGTTCTTATTACAAGAAAACTACTTTAGATGATAACCATCTTCATTCCTTTCCCCCCTAGTTAGATAAAGAATATAACTGAGTAGATACTATCTTCAAATTTCTGTATTCCTCTAGAGGAAGAACATTCTATTTTAAAACATTTATTATACAATTTAGGAATTGTTGTATAAACTGCTAATTCAAGGGGGGGGGAGAAAAGAAAAGGAAAAGAAGAAGAAGAAAAAGGCAACAAATTGTAAAAATAACCAAATATTTCAAGTATATCTATATATTTACCTGCACTCCTTAAATTTGGATCCATATCAGGCAATTCTGCTTCAGCTTCTTTAGTAACACTATATATCGAAGCACCATTTTCATTCACAATACAGTACTTAACAGGGTGGGGATTAAAAGCTCCACATTGAATCAAATTAGAAAGCCACACTTCTGTTTCTCGACATGCAGTTCCATTTCCAATGGCAAAGATTTCAGCACCATAAGAAAAAACCATAGTCTGAAGTTTCTCAGTGTCAATATTCTTGTCATAAGATGGACCTTTTTTATGAGGATAAACTACATTAGTTTCTAAAACTTCCCCTTTAGATGATATACATGCCACTTTACAACCATGAGAAAAGCCTGGGTCAATGCCAATGACTGTTTTTCCTCTCACTGGAGGAGTGAGTAGCAAACTACGCACATTAGATCCAAAAACATTAATGGATTCTTTTTCAGCTTTTTTTGATAAATCAGACCTATAAAAAAGATCAGCAATGAGATTATAATTTAATTTAGCATATTTCATGTTGCATATAAAAAAAGAGCAATATGATTAACAGCTGTTGTAAAAAAAACTTTTCGTATTTATTCAATAACAGGAATTTCAAACGCCAGAGAAAAAAATAAAATATTTCCAGATTTAAAACAAATTATATAGTTTATTAACTGAAATCATAATAAACATTTAAAAAATTATTTGGAAAAAGGAAAAATAAAAACAATTCATAAAAAGTATAGAATGAAGATAAAAAAAGAGATATATATAATTCAACTATAATTTTCTCTTTTTTAACAGTAGTAGATTAAAATTTAAATATAAAAACCTATAATTTAGCAAAATTTTCCCAGTTTCTATAATACATAGTTTGCTAAGTTAAGCATAGCTTAAAAATGACTGCCAAAAATATTTAAAGATATTTTAATTTTTTTTTCAAAAATTTATTTCATTTTTCTAAAATTAATTTTTTAAATAATTTAGATCTAGATAAATTGGTCAGAAAGTGGCAACTGATTATTGAAAGAAAATACAAATCTGGATTTATTTATTTACTTTACTTTATTTTAATTCCAAATATTGATATGACACAATTTTTTTTTTTTTACCATTCAATTTTCTTTCATTTTAAGAAAATCAATGAAAATATTTATAATTTATGTAATGTTTCAAGAAACATGTTTAGAACAAGAAGCAGTGCTCCTAAAGTAGTTCAGCAGATTGCACATACAGTAATTGGGTTTAATGCACGGGAAACTCCATTCAACTAAGAATAAAAATAGCAAATAAGAATACAAAATTTTATTTCCTTGTATGCTGAATTTATAAAATAATAGAATCCAGAAGTAAAAAATGAACTTTCAATAAAATTTTTTCTTTTGACGAAAATTGATTTTTTAAAAAAACTTTTGGAAACCATCAGCATTAGAACTATTTCTTAATAAAGGATAGGAATGTTGAGTTGGGAAATTAATTTTGAGATTTTTTTTACAAAAAAAAAGACCAAAATATAATTTGAATTCAAAATAGATCTAAACAACTAGAAAAACAATAAAATTTAACCCCCTCCCCCGAAAAAAATACATTTTTCAATTTAAGTATATTTTAAGGAAATCTCTAAACTGTTTTGATAGCTAAAGCTAAGTCAGAATTTCATTTTACAAAGACAGAAATAAAAGATAAGCCTAAAAAAACTTATCCAACATAATCTTGCATCTCATTGTAATATTTAAAGATGTAAGTTTCAGCTAAATAAATAAATATATTGAAATTAATGCAAAGATAATGATAATAATTCTGTTTTTCTTTAATTTTTATGCTAAATATTACAGTTTAGTTAGAAATAAATATGTCTTTCCAATATTAAAACCAAAATTTTTTTGTGTTGATATGTGCAATTGATAGCTGTGAGGAACCTCACAATACATGAATATTACATTTGTGAATATCTCTTATCCTCTGGCTATATGTCAGATGAAGAAAACTGACCTTTCTACTCGCATTCAATTGTTATAAGTGATTTACAAAGAAATTAAGATTTTATAATCAACCACAAATCAATATGACAATATATAGCAAACCAATATTCACCACATTATTGATGAACAATGTAAGATGAGTTTCTTAGCAAAATAGAGATAAATTTAACAATAATATGAAGCAACTGTCTTATAAATTAGTTATTTGTTGCATAAATCATTAAAAACTGATGATTCAGAATAAATACATCAATAACTATTACATATACTTATATCAAATTCATGCATTATTTAACACGTCATACTGTGTACCTTTACAAGCACCTTCAATAAGAACTGTTAATAACTAAAGTAATATTTTTTCATGAAACACTTAAATGACTATGCATTGCTAGAAAAATTTGATTGAGAAAAAATGTCTTCAATTCTAATGCTTTTCAATCATAAATAACAATTTTAAAAAATACAATTGATTGTATGATAAAAATTGCTCAAAGCATTTCATGGTTTTTTAGTATAAAACATTCCTTTTCTTGCTAATAATTACAAAGCTTTTAAAATAACTTTTTATTAATTTCAAAGATAAATAATGCAAATAAAATGAAAATATTTAATTACCGAATTTGACGACACAAATATGGTTCAATAAGGCGCTCATAAGAATCTGACACACAAGTTTCTATGAACTTGTGAGTTGTAAAATCTAGTTTCTGAAGAAAAAAAGTGTTCCATATGAACATTCTAACCTCGTTTTTTAAACAAAAAGGAATTTGAATTTTGACTGTCAAAACTTTTTGTTTCTCTCCACGATTTAAAGCCATAATCTGAAATAGAGAGAATAATATCATAACTAAAAATGAAAACCATTTAACAAAAATTTCATTTGGCTGAAATATATTAGGCTTCTTCATACTGTCAGATATATAGGTCAATTAAGTAAACCAAAGGTCTCTGCTGCTCAAGTTCTTGAGGAATCTCTGGTAGAATCAGGCGTATGAACTTATAAATTTTGACTTTTCAGATATTTTAAATTAATTTCACATATTTTAATTATTTTATTAAATTTTATTTATAATTCATATATTTTGAAATTAGTGGATAAATTTCTATAATTCATGTTTCTAATTTGCAAATGCATACATTTATTTTAAGCTTACTGAAATAACTACAAAAACAAATGTTTAGAAAAAGCAATTCTTAAAAGTAAACAGAAAATTGAAAGAAAATTTGGATAATTCTGAAATCTTATATTATTACCAAAAATGATTAAATTTACATTACCTTCTTAAACTAACGAACATAAATTAATGCAAATTCAGATAATTGAAAAATTACCTTTTAAAATATTTTTACAAACCATTTGAAAGGAACTCAATAAAAGAAATTAATAATGACAATTAACATTATAGATTAGTTACTTCCATATATATGACCAAAACACAATATTATACATTAAAATTTTATAATGATATATAAAGAAATCAAGAATATTATCAAGAAATAAATGCACTGTTGAAATGTATCAATCATAAAATACATATTCATTAACCAACAAAATCATGTTAAATTTTCATTAAAAAATGTATTAGTGTTTTGATTTGCAAACAGCTCAGATTCTTTATTTTTTTAATGATTTACAATAACTACTGGATAATTTAATTAGCAAACCATGATATTTTTAAAACAATATTAAAGATTATTACCTTGATTTTCTTAAATAATATTATGACATTTTGTGAAGTTTTATGAAGCTTATTAAAAAGGAAAGTTTTAATAAAATGCCATAAACAGAAACTTGAAATTTTAAAGTAAAGTTTACTGTCCGATAAATATTTAATAATAATAAAACAATAACTATTTCATGCATATATGGGTTTGCATATAACATCCATCTTATTTATATCTTTTTTATAAATATTTAACATTATTACATTTAAAGTTTATACCTGAATAGATCTGAAAATTATATTAAAGATTACCTTGCAAATTTATTGTTCATATGAATAATTATATTCCAAGGATACTTCACAATACTCTATTTTCCTTGAAATTATTGAATTATCCCCATTAAATTAATAAAAATAATTCAAGATATAATCATTGCCAAGGAAAAAAAATGGAAATAAAGTGTAATTAAAATATTATACTTGTCCACACATACTCACAAACTGTGGTACAGATTGAGATGAAATGAATACTATGGTGTGAATTCATATAAGAGTTAAGTGAATCAGCTGCCAGAATCATTTTTTTTTTCTATTGCCAAAAATTTTCTTTCATTAAGTAGTCAATCATTTTTTGTTGGGGTAATGTACCATGAATATAAAAAATTAGAACCATATCAATAGCTTGAAAACTATAACACTCACAAAGAAAAAAATTCAAAAAATGGAGTTAATTGTTTAGGCTGGGGATGGAATGTCTTCCCTGTGATTTGGGCATCCCAGATTCAAGTCCTGGTTCAAGCATGTTGTTCTTTACCTTGTGTTCTATCTGTGAGGAGTATGAAAGAGCCCCCTGTAAAAAGGGGTTGTGAAAGCAAGTGTGGGAGTGTTATCTTCATATGAGTCAGAAGTCAGCCTTCTGCCCTTGAATACTCAGGAGCCTCTACTCTCAGAAGCTACTGTACAAACTTAGCTTAAAATAGCTGGCTTAATCAGTGGGCTTGTCTAGGGCAAGTACCATAAGTAATAAAAACACAGATAATAGTAAATTCAAAAATTCTTTTTTATGTAAATTCTTATTTATCCTGAATATATTAACCAAACTCTGCAACAATCTCTGAGAAATTAGCAATCATTTACAAAATAATTTCAATAATGAGTATCATTTTGATATGTTGACTGCTATGCCATTCATATTCATGTGACAGGAATAGCCTAAGTTTAGTCTGTATCTCCTTACTTTAACAAGTTGGTTAACATGTGAATCACCTGAGATTCATACATACTAACAAATCAGGTATTTTTCTCTTTACTACAATTAAAAGAGAGAAAATGAAGAAACTTCCTATAAGATAGTGATCCAAATCACAAGCATCAATCGTGGCAGCAAATGTGTTAATGATCTGAATTTGATAAACAATCATCTACTACTATACCATTTTTAACAATGCAATTGTTTAATGTTCAGTCGGAATACAGTATAAATAATAAGATAATGTAAATTTAAATACAATCAAAAGATATCTGCTTTGGCCACTTACATAATATATTTAATTGAAAAATACCAATGATTTTAAACCTCATTCATTATTAGATACAAAATCCTTATCATTAGATTAAAGACAAAAATGAAAGTATTTTTTGAGTTATTCATTAAAAATGACCAAATTTACTTATTTAAAGATCACAGAAAGTATAACAGAAGAAATAAACAAAGGGACAAAATACCTGATGAGCAGCAGCACTACTGATAAGAATATGAAGATTATAATAATTTTCATATTTAAAATTCTGAGTAGATTTTCCTTCAACATAAGCTCTTTTATCATTCTTTTCAGCTGTTGGAGATTTACTGCCTAAAAGGCGAATCTGAGGGTGATGTTTCCTGAACAAACAAAGAGAAGACAATTAAAGATAAAAACAGGGATGGACGTTGCATTATATAATATAAAATTTCGTTTAATTTAATTATTGTTTTTATTTTCCCAAAATGGCACTGTTTCTGCAAAATTATCAAAACTTTAAAAAATAAAGTAAATTACTATTTGACTTTTAAGTTATAATAAATTCTCACACAATCGTAATTTAGGTGATTTGCAAAAAATTAATCAACTTTGTATCTTTATAATATAGACTAGTTATTAACAAGAAAGTAAGAGTAATTAATTAAAAGCAATACTCAAAATTTAGGGGAATACAAAAGAATTTATCATATTACATTTCATCTGCTAAAAGAAAAAAGAATAGACATACATTTTTAATGATTAAAAGGCATAATTTGAGTTTTCATACTGGGTATACCTACATTGCAATTGTCTTCAGTCACTTGCATAATCCTAGCAAACATTATAAGAGGACTATTAATTTCTAGAAGGAAAATTTTGTATAAAGATGCACTCAAAAACGATATTGAATTTAGAAGATATCATATGAACATATGATAGAAGTGACAGAATCAAAGAAAAAAAGCAGTTCTTAAGGAATTATGTACAAAAATGCATTCCCTAGAAAGAGGATACATTGATGCAAATAATATCCCCCCCCCATATTCAATGAATCTTTAAAAAAATTGAAAAACATATTTAGAATTATTATAAAATTTAGCTGCATATATTCAAATGGCATTTCAATCTTTGGTATCAGATTCTCTGTGTATTTATTCAATATTTGATATATTACATCTTAATTTGATTATTAATTCTCATTTAGTCTTTAAAAAAAAGCCTCTTAATAATGTTGTATTAATTATATTTACTTGCAGTAGCTTAATTTTTCTAGATCTATTTGTTTAAGTTGGATGGAAACCTGTGTTCAGAATTAATTTTAAAAAACCACTTTTATTATTTAAATTTAATTTCCACCAAAATATTTATCAATATAAATGTTTAAAATTAGTAATTTCATACTTTTATGGGATCGATTGAATATGCTAAAGTATATAAACTCAATACTTAAATGGGATTTACACATACACATATGAATAAAGCTTAAAATGCTCTTTGTAAAAATGACTTTCTTTCATACAGTCTTACAGTACAAATATCAGCAAAATAGAATTGATTTTAATAAATTCTGTTCAAAATCTAACATCTGTAATTCCAATTACAGACCCACATATTAAATTTCAACAATGTGGTTCTTGTATATTTGTATTACAGAGTTTGCACAATCAGCAACACATACCTAGACAAATAAACATAATTCCAAAAAGCTTTCAGACACAGGAAACTGCAAAATTTTGAATTTCTTAATATTAACTCTTTTTTTATACATATACTGCATATAAGAATTTAAATAAAAATATATGAAATCTATGTTTTAATCAAAAGGTATGCATGATTTTAAAGTAATTAAAATGTCAAAAAGATATCTTATTTTTTAAAGATATATTACATACTTTTCTCTAAGAAAATCAAGCACTCTTCTATCTTTTGATATTTTATCAGCAATAATATGTTGAATGCCAGAACGAATTTCTTGCTCTGTTTTTAAACCTAAAAAAATGCATGTTTGAGAACAATTAAAATCAAAGCTTTAAGAGTAATGCACCCAACTTTTATAGGATGTTATATTCTATTCATAGTACTTCTAAAAATAAATCCCCAACAACTGAAGAATAATATATTTTTAAATTCTATTGATAAAAAGTTTATTAAATCTATACTGTATTAGTGGATAATCATAATTTATAATACTGAAACATGATACCATTTTTGAATCATAAATACAGATAAAACTGCATTCTTGGAAACATTAATACTTTAAAAAACAGTCCATTAATGTTTGATTATCAATCACTTTTAGGCTTATAATACCCATATTTCAAAATCAGAAAATTCTGAAGTTTTCAGAATCTGAAATTCTGAAGAAAATTCTGAATTCTGTTTATGATACCTTTCAGACAATATTTATCAGTTGCAGATCATTTAGATATCAACAGGGAAAAAAAATTATTTGGGAGGGGGGGAGGAGCTTATCTCATTTGAAGCCACACTAGAACTATTGTTGGATGGACCTCATAATTTTCAGCTGCGGTCAAATGGTAAGGACAACACCAGAGCTGGCATCCCTCTCTCCAAACTTTGTCACCACATTAGTGGGGAGACGTTTAGACCTGATGGATTTACCATTCCCCAAACTTATTAACATGACAGTTCTTCTGTGGAATTGGGCCTCAAACCCAAAAATTCTCCAATTTTGAAGCTAAGATCTTATCACCATTAATACTTTAAGAAAACTGTTTATTAATATTTGATTATCAATCACTTTTAGGCTTAAATCACTTCCAAAGACTATAGGAGGTAGGCAACTTCTCTGGAGTTCAGTTTTACAGGGGATTAAGTTACTATATGTGGGAAGCCAAATGAGATTTGAAATATATTTTTTATATAAAATTTGTGCTGTAATGCAATAATTCTAAATAAATATTATTAAACTATAAAAACATAATTCTTCAGGAGTTAATAGATAATAAAAACCTGTTAATGAAACTATTTCAATACAAGTAATCCATATCATCATTTCCTTTCCAATAGAAAAATAGTACATAGTGCTACAGTATCTTCATATTCATGATTTGAATGTACAAAGTTAAATAGTTTGGTTTGGTTTGGAGAGAGGCTTTCAAGTAATTTAGGTTAAGAATAACAAATGTCCAAGGTAAGAATAATGAATCAAATGTTCCAGAATAAATCTTATTTGTTTTCTTTATATATAAGATTCATTTTAGAGAGATCATTGCAATGTTTTGGAGACACTTAGAATGCTAATTATACATTACAGTACTCAATTTTTTACATAAAATTCTTATTTCTTGAAAAAATTACTGTGAATCTTGCAAGACACATCGACATTTAAATTATTTAATTATTTATCAAGCTAAAATAATCCAAAATATAAAATGAAAAGAAAATTTTTGATTTTTGCATAAAAAATAGTGTGTGGGTGAATTTTTTAAAAATAATTTATATCTATTTGGTATATGTTAAATTAAACTTTCTTTCAAACCTTACTAATCAAAAGCATGGTTTATATATATATATATTCAAATATTAACTTGCAAAATAAAATGGGAAAAGCAAGTAATTTTTACTAATTAATAATTATAAACAATGATATTACCTTTCACAGGTTTAATATAAGATTGCAGATTGATTTGACTTAGGGAGGTTTTCTGTTCTAACAATTGCAAAGCTAATGGTTCTAAGCCCAACTGCTTGGATCGTTCTGCCAATGTTCTCTTACTACCAGGTTTGAAAGGTGCATACTAAAGTAGGGGGAAAACAGTGACTTTAAAATCAGAAAATTGAGAGACAACAATTGTATTTGACACAATTATTGTACTTAATAAATTTGCTTCAAATATGGAATCTCATTACAGAGTTATCTCCATCCTGCTATAGCATTCAGGGTAATCTGAATGATTCATCATAACAAATAAATTAAGTACTGAGGTGAGCATAAGATAGCTATTTAGGTGTACCTCATATGTTCCCAACCATAAAGGATTATGAGTTGACTCCATAATATTAATATATGTACTGGATAAGTGAGAACCTATTCATTTATAAGGCAACTTTTCATTACCATATCTCAGGTATCAAAAGTGGGAGGGGATCTGCTATTGCAAATTTTAAGTTATCATGTGAGAGCAGTATTACTTTTTAAATCATCTTTTTATCTTAATTAATTTAAATCATTGAGTAGTTTTAACTGGTCTGAAACAATCAGATTTCATGTGAGTTGATATTTAAAAAACTTTTGCCTTAAAGCCATCTTTTCCCCAAGAAATATGTTTTAAATTGTTTTGAAATGGTTATATGACTATATTGTTGCACAATCTGTGATTTTTAGGAAAGCAGCGTTTTCCTCCTCCATTTCAAACTTTTCAGAACATCAAAACTATGTTTTGCTAGATAGAAAATTAAAAATGAAAGTTTTAAATAAAATTAATAAAATATGTTCATCAAAGAAAAAACTGTTTGCTTTTAACTTTTAATAATATTTTAATTAAAATAAAAATAGTAGCAGTCATAAAATGTCTGAAAAGGAATCATCTGCTAAAAGTCTGTTATCAGATTTAAGTTATTATATTTCTTGAATAATTCATCGCTTATGTTTTTTTTTTTTTTTTTTTTTGGGGAGACACCACAAAATCTTATAACCAAAACAACATCATGTTCCCTCATGATAAAAACATAAATAAAAAGAATACAACTAACTATTAACAAAATTAGAAATGTGCAATGATATGACCAAAAATATTTGAAATGAGGTAATTTTATAAGCGAAACAAATTTGTTATATACAAACAAAAAAAAAACAATAAGTGCAATAAATTAATATTTCTTTACCTTATCTATTAATGAAAGAACTTAATGTGCATGTTTTGCATAAGCATCTTCTTTAATATTTCAACAATGACAAAGTAAAAGTAGAAATACTATAATCAATTAATGTCTTTCGAGATAAATATCTACTTATCATTAGGGACTGCTTCTTGATTATTCCCTTTCTTGTAGCAAAATATGAAATTTTTATTTAAAAAACTGATCAATTAATCATTATAAAAAAATCCACACATTTGTATCTTTTAATTTGGAAAGAAAAGTGATCAACTGAAAATTATGGGATTTGTATATTAAATTAGATATACAGGCTACAAAGCAGAAGAAATAAAAAGCTCTTTGAAACCACTAGACCTCAATAATTTGCAAATTTCCTAATTTTTATAAGGAAGTAGGCCTTTTTCCAATTGATAAAAAAATGCATATTAAAAATCACAACAAATCTGTTTAGATTAGCTTTAATGGGATAGATTTGCAAGCATCCCCCCCTTATAAAGTGTATCCAATCCATGCTAGCATGTTATATGTAAAATTAGTAGGGATTATTGAAACTTTGAATTCACAGCAAATTTATTTTTAGCAATTTATAGTATCTACTCATTTCCTACAGATAAAAAGTGAACATATGTTTCAACAATTTTAAAACCTGTAAATCATAATTAAGAGATGCAACTTTGATAATATCCGCCAGATCATTAATGATGAAAAATAAATCAAATTTAATTCTTCATGCAATAAAGAATATTAGATTAAGTTTATTTTTTGTCTCAATTAACAAATCAAAATAGCCAACATTCATAAAATAAGAATGAAGTTTTTCGTTTTTAACATAAAACAAAATAATAATTTTATGACATAAATGTCTAATTTTTCAAACAAAGATATTAAACTTACCAATAACTCAACTTCATCCAACGTTTTGGCACACAAAAATGAGACAGCAACAGTTTCATCAAATTTTTCATGTTTTATGGTTTTCAGAATAGTTTCAACTTTCTTATGAACTAGCCTGAAAGATTTAAAGAAACAGAGATTGATTGAAACAATAAAAAATTATGTCCATTATAAACATAAATATCAAAAAATTTTAGACTAAGATAATTTTTGAATTTTTTTTTCAGTACTAGTTGTTGAGTAATTCAGTGTGTATTAATTAGATGATAATGGATAAGAAAATGTTTTTAAAAATAAAAATTGCTATTGCATATTAACTAATAGATATGAATATAGCTAAAAGATTAAATATTTTACTACCAGAACTAAGCAGGTATAAGAGAAGGAAGAAAACACCAAAACTAATGTATATAGTATTCCCTACACCTCTCATGATAAACATTAATAAAAAATATCTCTGCATGAAAATTGCAGAAATCAACCAAAGTTGATTTTGTAATAAGTATTAACATTTATTGCTCTCAGAATCAAAGAAGAAAGCTGGAAGATTGACTCTTTTCAACTTTCTTGTTTATTGCCACAATAGAAGCCTTTTATTAGTAAATAAATAAAAACAATATCAATTGAATCTTCATATTAGATGCATTCCTTGACTGATAATAGAATTTGATTTAGATTGTAAGACCACAAACCAAAATCCACATTTCCAAAATCCCTACATTACAATCAGATGAATATTAACAGATATACAGACTGAATATCAAACAAATTACTCATTAAAAAGTATGATAAAACTATTAGCAATTTTTTGCCATTAGCTCATTTTGTTTTTAGTTATTACACTCAGATGTAAACGGGTACAGCCTTTCAATACCAAATGTATTTTGCCCGAAATTTGACATAATGTGCACAGATTGAACTTGTTCATTTACAAATTGCATGCATTTATGAATTAATGCATTTTTTAGTTAATGCATTCATAAACAGGGTAATATAATTAAAAAAGATTTTTCAAATTCAAGAATGTCGATTCATTAATATCTCAAGACTGAATTTTATGATAATTAAAATACTTCATTTTTGAGAAAAAGGGGTTATTTCTTAAACGTTAAAAAACACCAAACCAAGAGAAAATTTAACATTCACGCATTACAACAGATATATTTGCAATTTAAGATAAAAATTTCTTTTTTCATTTATTGATTTAAAAAAATCAGAATATTATTACTCTATTCTTTCAATAACTTGATTAAAATGTCCAAAACCTTTAAAGCGAATTATTTTTTATACTGGATTAAATACTTGTTTTAATAATCTAAAATACATTAATAGTAAAATATATGGAACTTTTGTAAAATTTACATTATTGCAAAGTATTTTTCACGTCTTTTAAAGGAGTGATGTAAAATGTTTTAAGTGAAAAAAACACAACTTATAATAGAAATTTTAGTAAACTTTTGGTCATTACAAAATTCAGTACTATTATTACAAATAAATTTAAAGGTAACTGTTTCAAAATTTGCCCAGCAATACTAATATAGTATTTTTAATAATACTAAATATTATGAAAAACAATTAAATTTCAAAGTATTATCATAAATATGAGAAAATATATATATTTAAAAATATTCATTAATCTTCAGTATTAATGATACAATATTGTGTGCAATTTATGTGCATGCAAGTACTCTTTAATTTTTTAAAACTCTAAATCATATATGACATGTTAATTGTCTATGAATATTATTTAAGTACAACATTTGAATTAAGTCCATTGAATGAAAATAAATCCTGAGTATAATTTATATATTTATTTTATATAATTATATATTTATTATTAAGTAAAACATATAAAATAAACTAAGTTCACAATTTTTTAAAAATAATTTATATGCATTCAAACAGAGTAATGATTCTATGCTAGAGGTTAAAAAAAGAAAAACACAAATTTATATCAGAAGGGAATTCTTTTTTTAATGAATTGTTCAAGATGAACACATCTTAATCATGTCTTATTTTTCTTTTGATTGATTTTCTTTGAAATAACTGTAATTTCTGTTTGACTTCCATTTAACGGATATTTGTCCTCAGTTAATTTAACTTAATAATTGTTTCACAGACAATAAAGGGAAAAGCCAGTGGTGAAAGTTATAGGCTTTGATTTATTTGAAAAATGTCTTATATGGGCAACTAGATCCATACAGGAAAATGAAGATCCCTCAATTTTGTACACTATCATCAAAATTCATCAAGAGACTTAAAGTATAGCATATAACTTAATCTTGAAATTTGCAACAGCTACATTAATTAAAATAAACTATATGATATAACCATTGTTTTGTGGCAGTAGCAAATTACGGTAAGCTTGAACTCTCAATCTGAGGGTTAGTAGCAAAAGTGACACCTCAGCTCGAGGATTGTTATCTGGCTTATATAGCTTTCACCCCAGTCTCTTGGATCAAAAATGTTTTCATACCTAGCAATATCTTTGAGAGAGATATTTTTTATTGAGATTATATTTTCTCCTTTTCAATATTGATACAAAAACAACAAAAATTCATTCATAACATGTTTTTGCTGCTTTGGTCTGAAGCTATATTGATTTTGCAATTTTCGTAAAATGATTATTTTAAGTATTAATAAAAATTTCAATAAAAATAACATTCTTATTATTTAATTAAATATCTGAAGAAATAATAAATTTTAAAAGTAAAAAGCCGCAGCATATTTGGTGGAAATATGAATCTCAAAAGTATGAAGTAATTTCATTTTGCTATTCCTCACATTTCCAGACAGATTCTTGTAATAGATATTTTCTGCTTTGAATGCATTCAATGCAATTAAAAAATGCATATATTTGCATTTGTTATTTACTTTACATATATAAGTAAAAATTCTACAACTGAAATTAGAAGATAACATTATTTATTGATTGATCATGATGGAATATCTAAACAAGAATCAAGCATATAATCATATTAAAAAATAAATCATAATACATAAAAAAATAATCTAATCAAGCATAACAAAAAATAATCAAGCATATATCATAACAAAAAATAATCAAAAATATCTCTTTATTATATATTCAATTTTCATACTTTACTTCATCATAGGATTCTTGTATTTCTCTAAGTTTCTCTGCCTGCATGCCTCCAGTCATTTGTTTCCGATATCTAACAATGAAAGGTATAGTACAATCTTGGTCGAAAAGCCTCATTACATTAATAGCACGTTCTACAGGTACTTCACATGACTCTGCAACCACTTCCTCTTCACGCCATGGTTGATAGAATTCCTTTGCCTAGTGAAAACATTCATACAATAGAATTAAACAAATATTCTCGCCCTTCGCATCAATTATAAAATGTTAATATTTATAATTTGAGCATTTGTTCGTTGAAAATATTTTAGAGTAAAGTTGTTTAAGATATTTTAGCAATGGAAGCTTTAGATGTGTTCTACCATGCAAATTTGGTTTAAAAAAAATTAACCTCACAATTAGATTGTTTTAACATTAAGAATTTAGCATATATGTTATTCCAAAACAACATTTTATCTGCTGATATTTGAATTTAAATAAATAAAAAACGATTTAAAGATTTAAAAAAAAAAAAACAGGCACTGAGACAGTAATAAACTTATAATGAGTTGCTGTTAATCAGACATAACATATGTTTGAACTTTATTTATTTAAAAAACTGAACATCATAAAATAATGAATTAAATTAAACATAAACACCAAAAAGCAAAATATGATAATTGATCTTTAAAATAAATTATTTATACAAAAAGCACTTCAAATATTAAAAACGTAATAGAAAACATTTTAAGATTTCATTAAAAAAAGTTAATAAATGTTAAAAAAAGATAAGATTTGATTCTGAAAATGCTGAAATCTATGCTTCCCTAGAATATGTCAAGTCAATGTTTATATGATAATAATACTTTTAAAGTATTGAAAAAAATTTATAAAACAATTTTAGTTTATTGAAACAAAAATAAATAAATTTGAGCTTAAAGCTTCTGTAAATTCTAAAAATTAAAGAGATTTTTCAGATTTTATTTGTGCATCGAAGTACAAAATGATATACTATCATCAGGCATTATGAAACTAGACAAGATATTCAAGAAATTTAAAAAGATAATATGATTAACACTTACTTTTTTAACCGCTTGGGCAACAATTTTTTCTAGTTCTGCATCACTTTTAGTTTGTTTTGGCATCAATTCATCGTCCTCATCATGATTTAAATTTGAAGATGGAATAACCTAACAACAAAAATCGTAACTTAAGAAAGTACTTGAAATGATAATTTAATCCATAATATATATATATGATAGAGATCATTATAATTACATTTGGTAAATTTGTATTTAATTAGATGAAAAGAACCTGAATAGAATGTATGAATTATCTTATAAATGCTTTAAACTTATAATTTCATGTAATTTTGAAGGAAGAATCTTACACAAAATAAATTGCTCATACTGGATTTAAATTAAATAATTACATAAAAGCATCTGAAAAAGGTTGTTACTCCCTCTATTTATTATCCTTACATCTATTAAAATTTAGCAAGCACAATTCTTTTCTTATGCACCACTCAAATAACAATATAACTGAATAAAAAAAAAGAGCATCAAAACTTCAAAGAATCTTAGAAGCATTGGGCATTACATGAAGCTATTTTCCTCAAATCTATAAATAAAAGGAAAAGTGCAGTTTTGCAATTTCTGATTCATACTATTTAACCGTACATAAATAAATTAATGAATATTTTGGTATAGAATTAATAATTCTGAATATAGAAGATGGTAACTTGGACATCTGGATTGAAAATGTCTTTTACATCTTTCACACTTCACAGTGGGAGGACAATTGGCATAACCAGATTTGGCATGCTATTAATAAATAAGGCAGATTTTTTTAAGAAATTAGGTCACAAACCTACAATTAACTATTATAAAATTGAGATTTTGACACCAAACTTCTAGTTCAGAAGAAACAGTGAAAATACATTAGGCCAATATAGATGGCAGATATTTGATGAAAACAGGCTGAAACTTCATGATTGCTCATCACAAAAATAAGATTTTACAATCTGACAAACATGATCCAAGCTCAGCAGCAGAGAATACACATCAAGCCAATATACATAGATCTTTGATGGAATTGAGTCAGAAATCCACAAATGCTATCAGAAAAAATAAGATTTTAATAACATCAACAGATAATAAGTTAATTTTTCAAATAAATAAGAATATAAATTATTTACTTCTAGATCATGAAATCCAGAATAGATTGCATAGGAAGCATGAAGAATATTATTGTCATTTCAATCAAAGTTAAATATTATTTTTTGAGTTTTAGTACAAGTAATAATTTCTAACAGAAATGAAAACATTTCAAACAATTTTCTTGTATGTGGAAAGAGAAAACTTTCAAATTAGTAGACGTAATGTAATTGCAGATGTTTAATAAATGTTTTTTTTTTAAATTGTCATAACTTAAAAAAAAAGAAAACTCACTCTAGACAAATGAATCTTTTTAATAACTATGTTGAATACATAGATTTAAAGAATATTTATTTTATGAAAACTGAACATAAATTTTCAAAAGAAATTTAATGACGGTCTGACATAATATTCTAAAACTAGAAACAAATGAGATAAGTGATTATATAAAAAAAATATTTTAAAGTATGGATCTTACACTGATGAATTTGTATGTGGAATAATAAAATGATATTATGGTTTGAATATATCTTTTCAAATTTTAAGTTAGTAAAACTATAAAGTATTTATGATTTAATTTCAAAATTAATCACAAAAAATATTTTCATTTTATATCTAAACGTGTATATTTAAAGGTATACAGTACTTTTTTAAAAATTAGTCTATTTAACATATATACAAATAATGTACAGTTAATAAATTAGGTCATTATAAATCATTAAGAATAGTAGGTCATATCATTTAAGAAATTATTCTTAATGATATGGTAACAAGAAAAATAGGACTAATTTTAATTACATATGGATATTAATTTTTTTAAACTTTTAATATGGGGACAAGCATTAGCAAATTTTACAAAAATTGCTTATATGTTTGGAGCAGCTTACGAGGAAAAACAGTGCACAGAATCAATCCAATAGCATACAGAAAACTACATTAGTTAAGTAGTAAAATTTCAGATTCAATCAGAAAATAATGGGTTTTATAATGAATTACAAAAAAAGTCAGTTACATATACAATTTTGATATATATGTAAATGGCATACTGCAATGAAATACCTGTTTTACATATATGGGGAGAATTTTCAGGACAGATGGCATTTTATGAAATTTATTTTCTGAAATTTTATCATCTGGCCATTCATAATTAGAGTATTTTTTTTTCAATAATAACTCTTACATAATTTCAAAATTGAATCAACTAAACTTAACTACATACTCTTACATAGTTTCAAAATTAAATAAACAAAATTAAATCAAACCAGTAACACAGAAAAATGTTCCATTTTTTGCATCAACAAAAAATACCTTAATTTTTTTTATGCTTTTAACAGCATTTTCATAATTTATTATTATTATTATTATTAATTTTCAGTACATATTTGAGATTAGATTTATAGCAAAGTATAATAATATGCCAAACTAATGCTTTTTCAAAGAATTTTTTATAATTAATTCAGTTGACAAAATTACATAACATGAAGATAAATTTACATTTTCTGTCACCATTGTATCTTGTCCCTCAGTCACAGCAGCATCTATTGAACTCTTCTTTTTTGAACTTCTGGCTTTACCGGTTGTTGTTTTCTTTCTAACAGCTTTAGGCTTTGGCTCTTTCTAAAGAATAAAAAAAGCTTGTCAAGTAATGGCACAAAATGAACAATAATTTCCATTTATTTTTAATAAAAAAAGGAACTAAATATACAAAACACTTTATAATTATAATTTAATTAACAATTAAGATTTTGAAATAATAAATTAAGAGTAAACTAAAACTAGAACAGTTAGTTTTAAATCAAATAATAATTTTTTTGAGAACTGAAACTTTTTTTTATTAGTAAAATAGTATGAACTAATCTTTTACTTTCATCAAAGAATTTCAAAACATAGAATAATTTATTCTGAAAAACAACTCAAAAGTTTAAAACTGATCAGTAGCATTTCGTAATAATCAGGTAATGATAAAAATACATTTTTATTTCAACTTTTCAATAAATGAATATATTTAGCTGATGGCTATCACCTATATATCTAATATCTACTTTAAAACTGCTATGAGTTTAAGATACTGATATAATATTGCAATCATAATTTCCTAATCTTAATTTATCATTACATAAATTGTGTGCACATGATAAAAAGGTTCTAACTCAAGCTGTCACTGCTATTAGTATATTTGAAAAATTAAGCAAGCTATTATTATTACTATTATATATAAAAAACACAGCAAGAATTTATATAATTTGAAAACTCTCCATAATCTAAATATATATATATATATATATATATATATATATATATATATATATTGAAGTAAAAAAAATGGAATAAAAAAATATACTTTTGGCTTTGGTTCCTTCTTTGCAGCTTCTATTTTCGCTTTTTTCTTTTCTGGAGATGGGACATATTCCCCATCATTATCATCATCACTAGAGATTTCAACAGAATCATCCTCACTATTCTTACTTTCTATTGTAATTAATTGTTTTCTTTTTCTCTTTTGAGGTAAGTCCATAATTTCTAAAATTGATTAATGTGATGTAGAGCTGAAAGGATAAAATGAAAAGTTAATTTCGTATCAATATAAAACAAATAATGAATGCACAAATGATAAATGCATATCATAGTAATTAAAATTAAATTTATATATTAATTAAATTATGATTACAACTTAAAATTAAAAAAAATCATGTCAGAAAATCTGTTTAAGAATATAATTGTCTAATATATATATATATAAGCTTGATATATTCATATATAATTGTGGCAACCATGCACTTTATAACTCCTCATGGTCAATTCATCATATTGGACAAAATAATCCATTAAGCTTGGTTCAATTTTTGATCAGACATTTTCTTAATTCAGGCATATTGTGTTCATTGATGGGTTTTTTTTTTCTGGGAACAATTTTATATATGTCAATTGAATTAAGATCTAGACAATCATCTTGATCATTTTAGAGCATTGGTAGATGGTGACTAGCTATAAAAGGTCAGTAATATGTTTTAGATCATCACCCCGGTACAATTAAAAAAATTTTGAAATTCTAACTTGCTAGCCTTTGCTATAAATTTAACTTGAAAACCTCAAGGTAGATATATTTATGCATTTTATTCCGCACCCAGAGCCATTTCACCAACTAAAAAGTTCTGGTCTAGAGTCACCACCTTCATAATTTATAGCAGACAACCAAGTTTTGATATGTAATAGTGTATTAAGAAAACCAAATTTTTTTGCTTATTTTGCCATCCAATTCGATAAGATATTTACTTTCCTCCACAAAATTTACTTTTCTCATAATTCTCTTGGCTGTATTACATACATTTTAGCAAATGCCAGTCAAGCTTTTTGATTGGATTGTTGATGTACAGTTTTCTCCGAAATATAAGCCATAATTATGTTTTCTTAAAACATTTCTCACATTTTCAGGGTTTAGGCTTTTAGAACTTATTTTCATAAATAAATTTTAAAATTTAAATTAATGAAGAAAAATAAATATTACTGCATTAGTTCTTGGATAAATGTGAACTAATATTATAATCTACTTCTCTTCAAGCTAACTAAAAATCGCTGGACACCATTGTATTAAAGATTGTTTATTTGCTCAATCAACAAATTAAGTTGATAGTAATAAATTGATTGATTTTCAAGATTTTTCCAAAACAACATTTTCTGTAACAACTTATAATGAATGACGAACATCAAGTTAAATATATGTATATATATTCCTTCCCATTGTTAAATATGAATCTTTTTGATTGAAACTTTATAACTAAAATTATTGTCTAAAAAAAATTCCCCTTAAGTATATTTTACTGTCTCCCTATACACTCCTTAGGTGTCTTATTTAAAAAATATAGAAATACTCTTTTAATAAGTGCTTGCGTTTAAATTTTATTTTAACAGCTGAATCAAATTGTAATTCGAAAATAAGAAAACCATTTTTTCTATTTAATATATATGAAATGCTAAAACAGTTACAGACTGCTATTGTTTTCTTACTGTGATTAATATTTTTATAAACTGCTTAACATGTTATCCATATCAAGTATGCCGCTATTTTTTTTAGGTGTCTGTATACGAAATTTTATAACTCTTGCTGATTAATACGTATAAGATCGAAGGAGAAACAAAAATAAACATTTCCGAAAATAAAAAACTTACATTTCAATCTGAAAAAATTGTATATATTTAAACAAATCCCCGGTAACTTTTTTACAACTTTAACCTATCCACATTCGCTTAATTAGCCGCCAAATGAAAAAGAAACAAACGATATGATGAAAACATTTCAGCAGGTTGCCAGATCAAAATAAAGTTTAAATTTATTTATTTTTAATTGAAAAATGATTTTATGTCAAGAATTCGAATCCCATTATGCAATCTTCTATTGAACACACAGCGAAATTAAAATGCAAAAAAATTATTTACATTTTGAGCCCCTCTATTATCGCATTTTGGACGGTTGATATGTTGTTTATTCTTGACTGGCTCTATGGTTTCTGAAATATTGGTGAGTGAACAGCTGGTTGTTGATCCAATAAATAGGTTCTGGAATGATATTGTTGTCTAATCCTTTTTGACGATCCGATTAAAAGAATCATTGGAATGAAAGTGATCATTTTCCTTTGAACAGTACGATGTAAAGTTCGACAGGATAAACCCATATCTCATAACCGGATCTTACAGAAAGTTTATTTTTCACTGACATGACATGCCAATTATATTGAAGAAAACTTTTGTACTAAATCAACATATATTTCCGTCTGAAGGCAAAATGTTCAAAATTTTCGAATTTAAACAAATTGCTGACCAATTCAATTTGGAGTCTAGTTATTCACTTATAAAAAGAAAATTCAAATTATACAAAATAGAATATTATGCATTTTACAGTACATCAGAAATGATGAGGTCGATTTTGATCTAGAGTCTCAATTTTCATTTAGAAACATCACCAGTACTAAATTATGGCATTAAAACTATCATTCATAACTAAATAATTCATTTAAATTGAGATTTTGTTTAAAAAAAACTAAAAGGCCAAATTTCTCATTAAAAGGCAAATATTGCACAATATTGTTAAACAACTCGGAAAGATTTATATTAAGATACGAATTTTACGTCTAGCAATGATTCTTAACATTATAATGACACTATGATAAATTATGTATTTATAAATGCGATGAAATCATTATCTATTCTACGATATATCATTATCTATTCTTTATGTTAAAGTGAAATTATTAGACAAGCTCGGATATATTTTGATGTCTTGGTTTCAATTCTTTATATTGATTTAAATAGCATAAATTTTTTATGAAATTTCCTATTTCGCCTTTTATTTATTTAATGTAAAATAAAATACAATTAAATAAAGGAAAGAGAATGAAAAAGTAAGAGTTATAGATATTAAAAAAATGTAATACTTCATTAAATTTTTATCTTTATAATGGAACATGCCAAAATTATTACTTTTACTTAAACTACTAAAAGCTTTGCTGAGCAACCATTATTTTGCAGAGGACTTCGTTTTATTTTT
Source organism: Argiope argentata (assembly GCA_026289955.1). NCBI lineage: Eukaryota > Metazoa > Arthropoda > Arachnida > Araneae > Araneidae > Argiope > Argiope argentata. The sequence goes on from JAOUZG010052822.1 coordinate 212,523, forward strand.
TTCGTAATGATAAAATTTTAATTTTCATAAAATAAATCAAATAAAAATAATGATAACTATTTTCGAAAAAAAAATTTTTTTTAATAATATTTATGTGATTCTAAATAAATGTATAAAAAAAGCTCATATTTTTGCGCCTGACTTCTAAAATTTATTCTCAAAGCAAATCTTCTTAAGTTATGGGTGAAATCATTTTTTCTTCGACATATTAGCAGTCTTGATTTGAAATTGTGGGTAAGTTTTTATATTAAAATGGTAATCTGAAATCAGACGTGGAGGTATAAGATATTTTTATTGATATGAATACAAATTTACCATAATCGACACTTGCATTTCGAACTCTCACTTACTCGTTGGATAAGACACCGATAACAAGTCAGAAAGGGCAAGACTGGAATTTCAAAGTCAGAAGCAAACATATATATTGGAAATTTAGGTTAAAGAATAATGTGGAGATGCATCAAAAATCTGGTTTTTATTTGCATATAATAATATAGTGAACTAGAAATATTTTTGAGAATACTGGGATTGCTATCAATACAAAGAAGGAAAAATAATCCTTTTAGGAATAGAAAAAATAAATATATGAAGAGATTTGTACTGTAGATGGACATATTGGACTTCCTCAGTAGCTTTGCTTCTTTTAAACAAATTCAATAGTGATCAAATTCACACTTTAAAAAAAGATATTTTAGAAGAAAAAAAATTCTCTATGGGGAAATTTTGCAAGTCGAACAAAAATTAAACTCTAAATGATGATTATAACACTAACCAAGGATTCTATCCTCTCACACATGCAGTAAATTTAACCTACCTTCCATTCATCCATTACTTTTCGATAGCTCTAAAGGCTTATCACAATCATATAGATGAATTTTAGACGCATTCTGATTATTAACTAATTCTTGTAAAAATCCAATTATTTTATTTCCAGACTTCTTTTAAACAAAATCTGTAATAAAAAGACTAATTTTTTTTGGAAAAAAAGAAGCTTATTTTAAAAGTACAAAAAAAAGTATTAAAAGATTGGAACTGTCGATTTAAAAATTAAACCTCCATCGACAATTATAACCACTATCCCCAGAATTCTCTGCATTTTAACGTATAGTACACCTCCCATTTATTCTCTCATTTTCATAATTAATGAGCAAGGGAGGCTTGTATAAAGGTACAATAAGATTCTACCTCGTAATAATATGTCTTTTATTCCAAAATATAATGTTTTATCCTTTTCATCATAGCTTCTTATAATTAATTAGAAGCAAATCAATTACCTATTTTTTAAAGGGATATTTTAATATAATCAAAAAATCATCTATGGAAAGATTCGAAAAGTTGATTAAATATTGATTTTATGCCGAAGATAAACTTTCTTGTATTCACATAATAAATCTTATTGTTTCCTCAATCTCTTCTGAAGGAAATAGTGAAGCTTAGAAAATAGCGCAATGCATACCTATAGTATAATTCCAGAGTCTTGTACAAATTCTCTTTAGATTCTGAAATGTAATGACTTATTTTAACTAATGTAGTAGTTTGTTTAAACCAAAATCGGCTGCAAATCGATAAAATGTTTAAGAAAAATAAAAATTAATCAATTTAAAAACACATAAAAAAATTCATAACGAAAAACAGATAAATGAATGGGGGATCGAACTATCGAAAAATAAATTAGATTCTCTCTAATAATTAGAATCACTAGAGAAAGACTTCGCCGTACTTTTTGACAACATAAATTCCTGTGGAATAAAGATGAAGTTTAAGTAAAGGCGCATTAAATTAAAATGGAAGAATTTCAGAGACACACCGACTTCTAAATGGTTGTAGACTCTTAAATATAATCTTTTGACCGTAATATCATAGCCTCTTGTAACGAAAATCAATAGCAAATCGTCTACCATTATTTAAAAAAAAAGTTGTCTTAACTTTATAAAAGATTAATGTATGGAAGGATTTGAATATTCGATCATAAATTATATGCCATTCTACAAGAGTAATCAGTAGATATGGACTTCTATTTTCTTCATGAAGTTAGTCTTACTTTATTCTTTCAGTCTATTCTCAGAAAAATAACGAAACTTGTATAAAGACACAATACATTCCTACGGAAGAATTTTGGAAACAATCCGAAACAGAATTATCGTCAAATTCTAAAGCATAACGTTTTATTCCTGTTATCATATCTCTGTTTAGCTAAAATCAGCTGCAAATAGACAACTTCTTTTTTTTTTTAAAGTAGGAAGTTTAATCTTTTAAAGATAAAAAAATTATTAATGTTTTGTAAGATTTGAGCTGTCGATTAAAAAATTAGAATTAAATTAATGATGGTAATGACTGTACAAGAATTTCCGCTCTTCAGCACAAAGTAAATCTCCTTTCCAATCCTTTATTCCAGAGTACCGCAGTGGTCTGGTGGTAAAGTCTAGGCTTCGAAGTCGGAGAGTTTCAGGGTCGAGGCCTGACACCCCCTTAAAACTATCATGTAATTGGGCCCGGTACAATCTTAATTAATCGGGATGAAACGTCCTTCCACTGGCGTGGCGTGGAAGCTTGGAGTCCAGGCGCCAAGGGTCCTCGTCATCTGACTGTGGTTCAAAATTATGAGGTCCGTATCAACATAGCCCTAGAGTTGCTAGTCCTAGACTTAAATTTCACTAAATTAAATCATTGTCAATAGAAAACTAAGCTTGTATAAAGGTGCAATACATTCCATTAACCACTTGACATGCGAATTCATTTAACTTTCTAATTAGATAACTCATTCTATTTTGGTAATTTATTGTTAGTTTGATTTTTTTAAAATGATATATGGAGCGTTAGGGATACCAACTCGTTTCATATTGATTTTTTTCGTATTTAAATACTTAATTCTGTGGCTTAATTGCAGACTTGAAAATAATAATTCAGTAATTCGATGCGCGTGTCAGACACGTCATTGTATACGAAGTGGTTAGTGAAAAATTTCAGAACAAATTCAAATTCCAATATCAGTATAAAATATAATAAAATTCATTTAACCAATCTTAGTTACGAATCAACTGACTAAATTTCTCTTTCCTTTTATAATTCCATTCCAAAAAGAATAGCTATGCTTGTAGAAAAGCAAAGAATAATCCCATGGTAGAATTTCAGGGACAGCCAATGTCCAAATTCTTGCTAGATTCTGAAATATATTTTTTTAATTCCAAAATAATAACTTTTAAACAAAATTAATGGCTAAACGAATACATATTTTAAAAATAAAAGAATACTTAAGAATATAAGAAATAAATAACTGTATTTCGGGATTCGAAT